>CM066169.1:28012500-28035000 GCA_033629205.1 Lithocarpus polystachyus | reverse complement strand
AAAATTTGACCTGCATGCATTAGAACAACATCACAAAGTACTTCATCCTTGTACTTCCCAATTGAAAAAGAAACCAGTACTTGCTTATTTACCTTAACCTTTCCACAACCATTCAACCACTGCAAGTTATATGGTCTAGGGTGTTTCATGGTAGGTAGATTCAATTTTTCAACTAAAGTAGTGCTAGCCACATTAGTACAGCTCCCCCCATCAATAATCATACTACATACCTTGTTGTTGACGTGGCATTTAGTAGGAAAAATGTTCTCCATTTGTTGTTCCATATCATCCTCTTTGACTTGGGCACTTAAAGCACGCCTAGCCACAAGTGACTCACCCTCCACTGGATATTCCACGTCATCGTCACAAGCATCCTCAAGTGATGGAATCTGATCATCATCTCCCTCACTTTTAGTTTCCACCTCACTATCAATTCGTGCGATCATGGTCCTCTTATTTGGGCACTGTGAAGCTATATGTCCTACTCCTAAACAACGAAAACACTTAATATCACAATTACAAGTTTGGGATTCATTTTTACCTTTGTTGACACTGGGAGCTTCATCTCTCCTTTTTGGTGGTTCAGTTTTGGACTTAAAAACAGCCCCTTCGTCTTTCCTCCCATTTGACCTCCATGAAGTAGAGGAGCCCGGATTTTGAAATAACCGAGTTCCTTTCCTTTTAAGCTGTCGTTCCACCTTTATTGCCATGTGCACCCTATCCTCCAATTCCACGTAGTGCTGCAACTCCACCACGTTGGCAATGTCTCAATTCAGCCCATTCAAAAACCTTGCCATGGTAGCTTCTCTATCTTCCTCTACATTAGCTCGAATCATGGCAATCTCCATCTCCTTGTGGTAGTCATCCACGCTCCTATAGCCTTGAGTAAGACTCTGTAATTTTTGATACAAATCCCTATAGTAATGACTAGGGACCAACCGCCTCCTCATGGTGGCCTTCATTTCCTCCCATGTCTCAATAGGCCTCTCACGGTTTCTCCTTCTGTTCATCACAAGTTGATTCCACCATATAATAGCATAGTCAGTAAACTCAATGACAGCTAGTTTTACCTTTTTCTCCTCGGAGTAGTTATGGCAATCAAAGATAAACTCTACCTTCTTTTCCCATTCCAAGTGCACTTCTAGACCATTTTTCCCTTGGAATGATGGTATCTTCATTTTTATGTTTCCTAGGTTTCTGTCAGCGCCATCTTGCCATCTTGGATCTCTTCAGAATCCTCTACCACGCATTCCACCCCTTCGCACAAACCTGCCCTCATTGTTCCATGAAACTTGATCCTCTTCATCTTCAAACTCATCCTCCTGGTAGTCATCAGAATCATCCACGCACGCATACCTTTCTTGCCTTGTAGCATTAGGGGCTCTTTGGGGACGCTCCTCACGCAAATTAGCAATAACAGTATCTTGCTTGTCCAACCGATCTCGAATCTCATTAAACACCATGTGCATGCATTCAAATTGTTGTTGCATAGCCTGCAACTTGATGGATGACTCCTCCCCTCCTTCCTTAACTGATGTTTCACCCCTGCAAGACATACTTTTGAAAATACAGAGAAATGTCAGAAATAATTTCTCACAACGCTCCCTCACGTGTTTGCACTCAGATTATGTCACTTTCATTCGTGTTTCACTCTTAAATTGGCTTTTTCCCGATATTAGTCTCACACCCTCTGGCCTTTTTCCACTCGTAGCTTCCTTTTTTCAGTTCTGCATTAAACTAATAAACTTAATCAAGAAATTCAACTTGTAGTATTTAAACAAATACCAACGGCAAGAAAATATGGCAGAAACACTAAATTAACGAAAAAGGACAAAAGAAGACAACGTTTTGGTCTGAGAGAATTGAAACTAAAAACAATATATTTTCTTTTCTTTTTCTTTTCTGAAATCTCTTCTTCTTCTTTTTTTTCTTTTTTCACGTTTTTTTTTTCTTTTTTTGGAACTCAGTGCACGATTTTAACCTAGTGCACGTCACCGAATAAGAACGAGGAACATAGAACACAAAAAGAACAAGATAGGATGATAACAGGAAACAAAAAAAAATAAAAGGATAGAAAACTGATTTTAGAACATGAGCTCTGATACCAAATGATGCGAACCTCAACCGACACGCTTTGAGACCCAACAAACAATATTGGAATATTTGCCCAAGAAAGCTAAAATTCAGATTTTGATAGAACTCTGACCCAACGTTTATAAGAGAAACACGAACCAAAGTTATAAGTAACAGACCTCGACCCAATGATTATAATGGAATCACGAACCGGAGGTATAAGTTTGAACGCTATAAGGAAGAATCCCTGATAAGTTCACAGTTCTTGAAGAACCAAAGAGAAAAGCAAAGCCTCACCATTTTCTAATTTTTATTCAATAATAATCCTCTCTATTATAATGAGTGCATGCTATTTATAAAGCATGACTGAATGTAGAAAATATATATAAAAAAAATGTACTAAATAATAAAATCCTAAATAAAAGCTGATTTGGTCTAAAAATAGCATATCTAAAATAGGAAAATAGCTAAAAAACGTTCTAAATAATAAAAGCCAAAAATTAAGGTAGATCTGGTCTGAAATTAGAAGTTCCAAAATAGGAAAAATGTCTATTAACTAATATAGAGCTGAAAAGTCAATCAGCCATTAATCTACGCCATAAATAATGCCCAACTAAGCCAGATCAGCCCTCAATAGTTTGGATTAAATTTATTATGTCTTATCTTCCTTGGGCCCAGCCTAGAATGTCCTGCATTAGAATCAGTCCAAATCTCTTGAATCAGCCCATTAAATGCTTCTTTGATCTTCTTGGATCTTGCTCTAGTAATAGGCCCAACTAGAACATACAATGGATCCTTGAATGCTTGTTGATTCTCATCAGGCTTCATAATGAATTTCATCCAACCAAGCTAGTTTTGGACAAGAAATGGCAGCCAAGTCTCCATGTAACCGCGACAATGCATCAGCGGCTTTATTTTCTCGTCCGGGACGATACTCGATCTAATAATCATACCCCATAAGCTTCACGATCCACCTCTGCTGTTCTAGTGTTGTAATTCGTTGCTCCAAAAGATATTTTAAACTTCTGTGATCCGTACAAATTCGAAACCTTCGACCTAATAGGTAATTCCGCCAATGATGGACAGAGTGAACAATTGCCATAAGTTCTTTCTCATAGGTTGATCGAGCTAAAGATCGACCCAATATGGCCTTGCTGTAAAAAGCCACTGGTTGTCCTTCCTGCATAAGCATGACACCTAAACCTTTTCCAGATGCGTTAGCTTCTATCACAAATTGCTTAGAAAAATTTGGCAAGGAAAGGACTGGTGCTTGAGTCATGACCTTCTTGAGATTTTGAAATGCCTCCTCTACTTCGGCACTCTAATGGAATGCATCGTTCTTCAATAGCTTTGTTAAGGGTGCTGCAATGCTGCCATAATTACGAATGAATTTTCGATAGTATCCAGTCAATCCAAGGAAACCACGGAGTGTAGTAATGTTTGTTGGAGTAGGCCATGCTTCCATGCTATGAATCTTCATAGGATCTGTTGAAACTCCAGCTGAACTGATTATGCGACCCAAACATTCTACTTTTCCCTGCCCAATTAAGCATTTAGATTGGTTGACATAGAGTTGGTTTTCTATTAAGGTGTCGAAAACCATTTGGAGATGGTGCAAGTGATCATTCCAATTTTTGCTATAAACCAATATATCATTGAAAAAGACTAGTACATACCTTCACAATCTGTCACGAAATATGTCATTCATGAGTGATTGAAATGTGGAAAGTGCATTGGTGAGGCCGAAAGGCATTACGAAGAACTCATAGTGACCATCATGGGTTCGGAATGCCATCTTATGGACATCGTCAGGTTGCACTCAAATTTGATGGTACCCCGACTTGAGATCCAATTTAGTGAAATATGCAGCACCATGTAACTCATCTAACAACTCGTCTATGGCAGGAATGGGATAACGATCCTTCACCGTAGTGCGATTGAGTGCTCAATAATCAACACAAAAGCGCCAAGAGCCATCTTTCTTTTTCACTAGCAATACCGGTGATGAGAAGGGACTGGAGCTGGGTCGTATAATTCCGGTAGTGAGCATCTCCTACATCGCCCGCTCTATCTCATTTTTTTGAATGTGAGGGTAGCGGTATGGTCTAACATTAATCGGTCCGCTTCCTGGTTCTAAAGTGATCCAGTGGTTGTGAGATCGTGGTGGAGGCAATGTAGTGGGGATTTGAAATATAGCCTGGTACTAATTCAAAAGTTGCTTCAATGCTACTGCTTGATTTTGGTTCAACGATTCCTCTATGGTAGATTCTGTAGGTCCAATGAGTTGCATGACAATAGCACCAGTGTTGGTGGATGCCAACTTTTGGACATGAGGTACCGAGCCTTGCATAACCCGACCTCTATCTTCACCACAATCACATATTTCTTCCCTTTGTCCCAAAATTCCATTGTACGTTTACTATAATCATGCAGAACTCTACCTAAGCCTTGCAACCATTGCATTCTCAAGACCACATCTGACCTTTGCAAGTCTAAAGGGTATACATTGGCTTGAAATCGGTACCCTTGGATCTCCATAGGTACATCCAAATATATTTCTTCACATGTTAGCCGTTCGCCATTGGCCACCATCATCGCAAAGGCTAGAGATGCTGTTTTGCAACATCCCATCCATTTGGCAAATTTCAAACTAACAAAATTGTGGGCACTCCCATTATCAATGAGAATATGTAGCAGTTTCCCATTGATAATCCCGGTCACGCGCATAGTTTGTGGAGAAGATACCCCTACTAAGGCGTATAGCGAGATTTCAGGAGTGGTGGTTGGGTCTTCCTCTTCCTCAGTTGTCACAGTTGGACCACCAATCTCTCCTTCTTCGCCCATGACTTCGAGTTAAAATACCTGTTACGTCTTGCTTCGATGGCCTGGCCCAAATTTCTTGTCACAATTGTAGCACAATCCCTTGTCAAGGCGTGCTTACATCTCTGTCCAAGAGAGTTTTTTAAAGGTTAGGTTTTGAAGGGAACATGTGGAAAAGGGCAGGTTGTGGACTGGTTAGGAGCGCTGGTCTTGTTTGGGTGGAAGGGCGTCGAAACTTCTGTAGTTTGTCTTCTTGTAAGCGAGCTAGACTAGTAGCATGGACTAAGGTAGTGGGTCTGAATAATTTAACCTCGACGCAAATTTCTTCACATAGTCCACTGATATAACTCCCAACAAGAGCCTTATTTGGCCAATCTTGTACTCGGGCTGCCAAATGTTCGAAATTTGCTTGATATTCTCGCACTGTGCTAGTTTGGCGTAATTTGGCTAAAGCTTCATCAAAATCTTCATAATATGATGGCCTGAAATGGACACACAAAGCATGCATAAATTCCTCCCATGAAATATTCGTCCTTGTTTTCTCAAACCACTGTTACCATTGAAGAGCATCATCCAATAAATGGAAGGAAGTGAGAGTTATCTTCTCACTATTCTCCGTCCGTTGATAACGGAAGAATTTTTCTGCCTTGTAGATCAATCCCGTTGGGTCTTCTCCATTGAATTAAGGAAAATCCACTCGAGAAAATCGAGTTTGTACTCCCCCAATGGTGCATCCACTAGTCCCTTCTGATCCGTGATTACAGCTAGCAAAGTTTTCTCCGTTATTGCGATTCCAGCTAGCTGAGCCTTCTTTGCGGTGGCTGTTGTGAGTAGTTGAATTTCTTTTGCTGTCCATCCTTTCAATTCTTTGTCCCATCTGAGCTACTGCATTGGCAATGGCCTCTACGCTCCCCTTGATATCAGTAAACTCCTTAGCGAACTCTTCTCCTTGGACTTGATCTATCTCCGAATAGAATGGTCACCAACCTCCAAGGCTGCTATCCGATCGTCATTAGTTGTTGAACGAGTGGGTGGTGGGTTGTTCGTCATTATGGCTCTGATACCAAATGATCTGTCCCAGTTGGTTTAATGGAATTGTAGTCTATTCGAGACGACTAATCTCCAAGAATGAGGATAAGGAAAGGAAATTTTGGTTTAATTCTCTCTTGCCTCTTATTCATCATGATTCAACTTACATACATGCCAAATAACCACAATTGACAACAATGACAGCTATTCATTTTTAGCCGAAACTTTGGCTAAACTAGATAATAGCTATAACACCTATCCTAGATAAAGATAACAATCTAATAACAAATGATAATAAAAAAAGATAACAGTAACCTAATCTCCCAGTTACAAGCAACTGAAGGAGTCCTAAACTCTTGGAGGCAGAGGCAATCTCCTTAGCAAATCCACTGTTATTACTTAGCAGGTGAATGTAATCCAGACACAAGGCTTTGGGACACAACAGTCACTTAGTAATTTTGCTCCGAATGGTGTGTTACAACTTGCCATGGTTAAAAATAGTTTGCTTAATGAAGAAACTAGAAGAAAGGATATGGGTAAGGATATTGCATAGGCTTTTGTCACAGAGAATAAGGGGAGAAGTATGAGTAGAAGTTCTAAAGGGCAAGGTAAATCCAGAAGTCAGTCAGAGTCAAAAGGAAAATTCCAGTGCTTTTACTGTGATAAAGAAGGTCACATAAAAAGGAATTGCAAGGCTTGGAAAAACAAACAAAAGGAGGATAGAAATCAGAAAAAGGCAAATGATGAAAACACTGCTGTTGTTATTGTTTGGGTTTATGACCTAAAATCCAATTTATTAGCATGTCATAAATAATTAAATTGTTTAATTATATGAGACTATTTGTAAATGAACCAATGAGACATTATTTTAGTCCATGAGATGCATAGTATGCGATTTATGTGAAAAGTCACAGAAGATATAAATTGCAAGTTCTTTGTAAACTCAGAATGTAGTTCGTAGTCGGTAATGAAATTGGGCATTTCATCTGTGAAGACTATAACATATCAACTAAGATGATTTGTCTTGATCATGGAAATGGAAGATTTCTAGTTGGTATGTTGATATGTTTTAAGAGTTAAGACATATTGAACTGGACCACTGTGAGATTCATTATTCTCCTAACGGCTGTCAATGAATAATAAATTTCACAACTTCTATTTACATCAACTCTAAATCCTGAGAGAATAATGGACCTGATCATGAGATGTAGGTCGCTTTGATATATCAAGAGTGAGATCTATAAGTTACGGTCAAAACCTCAGTATGTTGGGCAGCCGCATTTAGTGTTGATAGAACATATATTTTCAAGATGGAATTCATAATCTCTTAACGGAGATATAAAATATTCCCTTGAGATAAGTTTAATGGGTTTGGTTATTCAGAGTGTTGGACCCAACTACTTTAGTAAGGAGTTACTAAAGTATATATTTATGGAATTGAATTTCATAAATATATGATGAATAACATTAAGGATTAAACCGGGTACTTAAGGATTAAGATATAGTAATCTTTAAAGTGGCAGTCTACATTCATGACTTTGTATTACTACGAATATTTTAATGAAGGGGTTGCATGTATAATAAAGTCTTGGGATATAATTTATTAATAAGGCTTAGAGTGCAATTATATTCATATAGTGGTATTGAATATAATTAATGGTAACTTTGGACTTGTCAAGAGTTGACAGAAAAGCCCAAGGCCCATTGGAGCTAGAGTCTTATTTGTTCCCTTTTGGTCCCACTCCAAGCCACACACTAGAGCCCAATTGGAATGGCCCAAAAGGCTAGCCCAATTAGATAATCAGTTGTATATAAGGAGAGAAACATACTGAATTATATGAGACTTTTGATGAGTCTTTACATAAGTGTTTTTCATCAAGATTACACAAGGAATGAAATGGTTTGTATGTGAGTGTTGGAAATTGATTGAGAGACCACACATCTTGGGCATTAAGTGGAATTGGAGTGAAGATTAAAAGTCTTCCCAAGAACTTCTGATCTTTGTTTTTGAATTTCACCGTACCGAGGTATGCTTTCTTGTTCTTAAATTCTGAAACTTTCATAGTACATGTTATCAATTGCGAATGAAGTAGATCCGTTAATTTTCTACTGCGTATATTTTGTATGTGATATGAACATGTATTTTCCCAACAATTGGTATCAGAGCGGTCTTCAATTCGAATCTAAATAACATGTTTTGTGAGTTTTAGAATTAGAGATAATAGTTTCATAATGTTAGAAAGTTATATATGCATTTAATTTTCTGCATGGTTGTTGAAACTATGATTTGATAAAAACTGATATTGATGTTATGATGTTGTTTAAATCTGAATTTAATTATGTTAAATTCATCTTCAAGGCTATAGCATCAATGGAATTTAGTTTTGATATCAAATTCTCCATATCATGTTCATATGGTAGTTGTTTGTTCATGAAAAATCATTGAAAACTGTTTGCAATTGCTCTGAAAAAACTGAAAACACAGGTTTTTCGCGGGTTATCTTCCCGCGAAGTTACTTGCGAAAAATGATTCTGAAAACAAAAACTTTTCGCGGGTAAGCTTTACTCGCGAAACAGTCGCGAGACAATAGCGAAAGTTTCTGTCTGTTTTTTTGTGTTTTCAATTTTTTGCTTTAACTCATTTTCGCGGGAAGTGCTTAGTCGCGAGATACCCGCAAGACAGTAGCGAAAGTTTCTGTCTGAATTTTGTGTTTTCGCAGGAAGAGCTTAGTCGCGAGATTCTCGCGAAAATACATTTGAAGGGAATTTTGAATATTTTCTAAATGTTTTCAAATGTATAAAGTGTAAGGAAATGTGTGATGAGATTACACATGGTTCTAACTAAAAGACCTGATGAGATCAAAGATATTAGTTAAGTAGAACTCTTAGTCCTAAATAGTTTAGGACTTGACTTTTAAGAAACATGCTAATGAGATTGGAATTGTTGTATGATTAAAAGTCCTTAATTTATTTTAATTAGAAGTTTTAATGAGATTAAAGCTTAATTAAAAGGTATATATATTTTCTAATGAGATTAGAATTTTTTATTTAGTAAATTAAGGATAGAGTTCTTTATAACTAATTTTTGATTCATTAGAGTTTAAGGAATCCTAAATGGTTTAGGACTTCCATTTTAGTTAGTGATTCTAATTAGATTAGAGTTGATAGTGTCCTGAAAATTACCCAACTCCACGCTCGTCCGTAGGGGTCGTCCAAAGAAGGGGGAAAATGACTTGACCCAGGATTCTCGTCCATGTCAGGGTCGTCCGTCCAGGAAGACCCTTGGACGGCTCACGCTGACTCTGGACATCATCAGTGCAGAGTCCCTAGACGAGGCTTATACACTTGTCTCAGGACATGCAGTACCAAAGACTACCACGAAACCGCTTCCAGTGACCGTTGCGGAACGTACGGCCTAATAAAATAACCTCCACAGCAGTTATGGAGGTTATTTCCGAACCTTCCGACATCCTCCAATTTAGGAGAAGTTATTAAATGAATAACTGCCCATGGCGTACACTATATAAGAACAAGGATCGCCAAACGAAAGAGGTACGAGACATTTTTCCCAAGTATTTGGTTATTCCAAAAGATTAGGGATGACACTGACTTTATCATCGGAGGGTTTCTGACCGGTTCACCCCGGTCACCTCTGACTGTGTATTCATCTCTTCAGGTCTTCAAACAGATTACCATCGTCGCCGTTGATATCCGAAGCATCCAGTCTACTAATTTTGTCGTGCATCATCAAGAGTCTTCAACAAGTGCAAGGTTATTAGTTGTGATTGGATCACAATTATTTAAGAAAAACCCAAATAATGAGTGAGAGTGTTGAAATAACCCTTTTGTTAAGTTTATTGTAATATGAATAGATACCTTGTCTTGACTTCGAGTCTTGCATTCCATGCGGAAGGTATTTATTTCATAGATTACATGGTTAAACTTCTTTGTGATTGCGCGAATGTTCGTTACGGTATAGTGACGTGACTTAGTAACATCACATTGAATTTAAACAATTAAACACATTTGATGTGTAGGGTTAAAATTGTGATTAGATCATAATGATTTCAGGACAAACCACTTGTTTTAAAATTTCTAGTGGGAGAGAGATTCAAGGGTTGATTCTCACGGCCTCCATTGTCAGTTTATAGTAGTGTGATTAGGTACCTCGCCTTGCTCCCTTCGGAGGGTGTTTAATTCATGGTACTATAAGTTAAACTTCTTAATGATGGATGAAGCGTGTTTTTACATCAAGAATGACCACGCTTCCGTAGAGTTACTTGGTGACTCACATTGAGTCTAGGCAATGGTGTACACTAGACTAAGTGTAATGTTAACCTTCCTTCGGAGCTATGTCATTATTACTTAGAGGCTAAAGAAAAAGCGGCAAATTATTTTTGTTTGGTAAGAGTTACCATGATAGCATTAATGATGAGAATAATTCTCGCCTGATCATAGTGATTGGTATGACCTCGGTTCCGAGGAATATTAATTGCGGCATTAGGTTGTCGTTGCACCTAGTATATTATGTTTTTCGGGTTCCATACTATATGATTATGGATGCAAAATATAATGTCCCTGTAATTATGTTCATAGTCTCAAAATAAAGTTGTCATAAATTTTGTTCTCTAACTACTATTTTAAATGAATCACATTAACTAAGAAATAATTTTGGACATGGTGCTTAAAGGAGCTGAAGTGCATAAATATGTTTTGATTCAGCTTTGTCATAATTTCCTATGCATGATGCATTGATGGAAGATAGTTTATGATTTAATCATAGTTTCTATTGAAATGCTAAAATGTTACATTGGCTTCTATCTCAAGTATGCTACAGCATGAGATGCAAAAGTTAGTACTACACTTAGACTTTATATTAAGTCTAAATGAGATGTTTGGTATGAATCATATTGAATGCTAAGAAAGGCTTGAGAAGTTCTAATACTATATCATTTTATGAAAATATTTTATTTTAAAATGAATTGGAATTCTTGGATGTTGAGATTAAATGTTAATCTCATATGGATATGATCCACAAGTCCTTGTTAAAATCATTTGATCAATTCAGATTGTTTTCAAAATAAATTATTTTTATGTTATTTGAATTGATGAGTGAGTTCTACGCAACGGAAGACATCCTAAAAGCTAAAGCTAGGATCAATATGATTTAATTCAAATTCTTAGCCTGAACCAAAAGGTAAGGGTGATAAGAAGAGGAATTATAATACCAAACACTTGTACAAGCAAATTGTCCTAGTAGTTGGCAAAAAGAAATTAGACTCAAAAGCATGACCAAAAGGAAAGTGCTTCTGTTTTGGTAAAGCTGAGCATTGTCCATGATTATTTTCTAGATGGAAATTTACATGTTTTACTTTTTAAAGAGAAAGTTTCCATCCTTTGTCATTGTATGTATTTGGCACTTATGCCTAGATCTTATTAATCTAAATGATATTCAAGATTGGTGAAAGATGGGATTTTAGAACCATTATTTTGTTATATTCCCAGTCTATGAATTATATTTAGAGGATAATAAGATCTAGGGCTCATTTATTGTAAAGGAATAAAATTTTCACTGACTTCTTTAAGTCAGTGCATACATGAAGGATGAATAAGACTCTTTTAGAAATAGTAAAGTACATGATAAGTATTTCCATTTGCTTATTTTTTTTAGAGATATACTCTAATAATTACTATACATTTTCTAAAGTTGATTTCAAAAGTTTGTTCCGAAGACATTTGTCAAATCGTGAATTGGGTGAAAACTTAGTATATGATACTTCCACTTTTAGAGATGTCCAGCACTTATGCTAGAAAGGAAGTCTAACAAATTGAAATCAAAAGGTAGAAAAATTTGTGTCTATGATGGGTATCCAAAAGGAATTGCAAAAGATTGTTTTGGTAGTCATAAAGAAAACAAGATGTTTGTATAGTACAATTACAAAATTCTTGATAATGACTATGTGAATAATCTTAAAGCAAAACATATAGTTGTTCTAGAAGAAAAATGTCAGAATTTGTTGAAAGACAACTGTAAAATACATTTAGAAATGAGTTGGTTGTATTAGATACACCACAAGGTATTATTCTAGATATATAGCTAGTACACCAGTACAATATCGTAGTGGGAGGATTATTAATTACCAAGTAAGTTCATACTTTTAGGATAAACTTTTGAAGTTATTCCACAAGGATATGAATTTAATCCTCGGTCTTGCGTAAAGGCAATAGATGATATGAATATGGATAACTGGATCAAGGTTATGTGAATAGAATTGGATTCTATTTGAAGTCTAGAACTTGTAGAGGCGCCTAATGGCGTTAGGCCTATTGTTTTCAAATAGGTCTACAAGTAAATGAGATTGATAGATTTGAAGGTGCAAACCTTCAAAGTCAAGACTAGTGGCGAAAAGATTTATTCAGAAAGAAATGGTTCAATTATGAAAATATTTTTTCACCAATAGTTAAGTTTGACTTTATCTAGATTCTCTTATCCATTATATTTTATTTGGATAAAATATGGCAATGGATATCAAGAGAGCTTCTTTTAGTAGCAATTTTGAGGAAGAAATCTATATGATGTAAATAGACTTGTACATAGCAAAGAAACAGTAGTGCTTAGTATGCAAGTTGCTTAAATTCCATTTAAGGATTAAAGCAAGCATCTGAATCATAAAATATCATCATTGATCAAACAATCAATTTTTTTGATTTTGATCAAGTATCAAAAAGCCTTATGTGTGTAAAAGCTATATAGAATAATAAATTTCTTAATGTATGTTGATGACATTCTAATCATTTAGAATGATGTAGAGATATTGTCATCAATAGAGTTTTTGTTGTCTAATCCAGTTTGATATAAAATACTTGGGAAAGACTAGTCATATCCTAAGAATTTAAACTTTGTTACAATTCAAAAATTAAGATATTGAGTTTATCTCAAACTGCTTAAATAGATTAGATTCTAGCCAAGTATAGTATGTAATACTTCAAGAAAGGATTCTTTCCTTTTAAGTTTGAAGTTCCTTTATATAGGACTATAGTCCTAAGACATATAAAAGGAAGAGCATATTAAGACGGTTCCTTATATCAAATCAATAGGAAGTCTTTATGCTATGCTATATACTAGGCTAAATATCTATTTTGCAGTGGGCATAGGAAGCAAATATCAATTGAATCAAAGATCACTTAATTTAGTAGGAGTAAAGCATATACTCATATATCTTAGGAGAATGAGGGATTATATGCTTGTCCACAAAAGTGAGGTTTCGATGGTTACTAGATGTACAAATATTGACTTGTAGTTTGATTGTGATTCATGAAGTTAAACTTCAAGATATGTGTTCATCCTAGTGGTGAAGATACACATTAAGCGTAAGTATTATCTCACTAGTGAGATATGAGTACTTGAGTAGTAGTAGAAAAGATAATTTACGCAATAAATCTGACTGAAACTTGTTTCCAAACGTTGCCTTAGAGTGACTATAAATTACTCTAAAGGGAGATAAGTGTCGGATATATGATAAATTGTCTTTGAGGGCAAGTGGGAGATTGTTGGGGTTTATGCCCTAAAATCCAATTTATTGGCATGTCATAAATAATTAAATTGTTTAATTATATGAGACTATTTATAAATGAACTAATGGGACATTATTTTAGTCTATGAGATGCATAGTATGCGATTTATGTGAAAAGTCACAGAAAATATAAATTGCAAGTTCTTTGAAAACTCATAATGTAGTTCGTAGTCGGTGATGAAATTGGGCATTTCATCTGCGAAGACTATAACATATCAACTAAGATGATTTGTCTTGATCATGGAAATGGAAGATTTCTAGTTGGTATGTTGATATGTTTTAAGAGTTAAGACATATTGAACTGGACCGCTGTGAGATTTATTATTCTCCTAACGACTGTCAATGAATAATAAATCTCACAACTTCTATTTACATCAACTTTAAATCCTGAGAGAATAATGGACCTGATCATGAGATATAGGTTGTTTTGATATATCAAAAGTGAGATCTATAAGTTACGGTCAAAATCTCAGTATGTTGGGCAGCCGCATTTAGTGTTGATGGAACATATATTCTCAAGATGGAATTCATAATCTCTTAACGGAGATATAAAATATTCCCTTGAGATAAATTTAATGGGTTTAGTTATTCAGAGTGTTGGGCCCAACCACTTTAGTAAGGAGTTACTAAAGTATATATTTATGGAATTGGATTTCATAAATATATGATGAATAATATTAAGGATTAAACCGGGTACTCAAGGATTAAGATGTAGTAATCTTCAAAGTGGCAATCTACATTCATGACTTTGTATTACTACGAATATTTTAATGAATGGGTTGCATGTATAATAAAGTCTTGGTATATAATTTATTAATAAGGCCTAGAGTGAAATTATATTTAGATAGTGGTATTGAATATAATTAATGGTAACTTTGGACTTATCAAGAGTTGACAGAAAAGCCCAAGGCCCATTGGAGCTAAAGTTTTATTTGTTCCCTTTTAGTCCCACTTCAAGCCACACATTAGAGCTCAATTGGAATGGCCCAAAAGGCTAGCTCAATTAGATAATCAGTTGTATATAAGGAGAGAAACATACAGAATTATATGAGACTTTTGATGAGTCTTTTCATAAGTGTTTTTCATTAAGATTACACAAGGAATGAAATTGTTTGTATGTGAGTGTTGGACACTCCCTTGTTCTCTCCTTGGAAATTGATTGAGAGACCACACATCTTGGGCATTAAGTGGAATTAGAGTGAAGATTAAAAGTCTTCCCAAGAACTTCTCATCTTTGTTTTTGAATTTCACCGTACCAAGGTACGCTTTCTTGTTCTTAAATTCTGAAACTTTCATAGTGCATGTTATCAATTGCGAATGAAGTAGATCCGTTAATTTTCCGCTACGTATGTTTTGTATGTGATACGAACATGTATTTTCCCAACAGTTATAGTGTTGGAAGATGAGGTCCTAGCAATAGGACAAGATAATTGTTGTACAGTTTCAGATCCTTATGTTGAATGGGTGATTGATTCAGCTGCTTCTTGTCATGTCACTCCTAGAAAGGAGACAAAGCGGGAAACTTTGGGAGAGTGAAGATGGGCAATGATAGTTATGCGGACATTGTGGGAATTGGTGATATATGTGTTAGGGCGAACACTAGATACACCCTGATTTTGAAGGATGTGAGATATGTTCCGAATTTTTGCCTGAATTTGATTTCCACTTATGTTCTTAATAAAGAATGTTATGGCAATTATTTCCATAATGGAAAATGGAGGCTTAGCAAAGGATCATTGGTGTTTGCTATAAGGAGTATTTGTTGTACACTTTACAAGAAACAAGTAAATTTGTGCAAGGATGTTGTTAGTGTAGCTCAGAAGGATTCTTCGCCTAACTTGTGGCAAAGGCGGCAGGCTCACATGAGTGAAAAAGGGTTGCCGTTTTTGGCAAAGAAGTCTCTCATTCCCTTTGCCAAAGGTACGTCACTAAATCCTTGTGACTTTTGTTTATTTGGTAAACAACATAGAGTTTCATTTAATATACCCTCTATAGAAAACCCAATGTATTAGATCTTGTTTATTCTGATGTATGTGGTCCCACTGATGTTGAGACTTTAGGTGGTAATAAATATTTTGTTACATTTATTGATGATGCTTCATGAAAGGTGTAGGTTTATGTTTTGAAAACTAAAGACCAGGTTTTTGAGCACTTCAAGAAATTTCATGCCATGGTGGAAAGAGAGAAAGGAAAGCCTTTGAAGTGTTTCCGAAGTGATAACGGAGGTGAATACACGTCTAATGAATTCAAGAGTTACTGCTCCGAGAAAGGGATTAGACATGAGAAGATAATTCCTGGTACCTCATAACAAAATGGTGTGGCAGAAAGGATTAACCGTATTATTGTTGAGAAGATCAGATGTATGTTGAGAATGACTAATCTGCCTAAGTCATTTTGGGGTGAAGCTGTTGTGACTGCATGCTACCTAATTAATAGATCTCCATTAGTTCCTTTTGATTTTGATATTCCAAAAAGAGTATGGACAGGGAAAGATGTTTCTTACTCTCACTTGAAGATATTCGGGTGTAAGGCATTTGTTCATGTGCCTGAGGAACAAAGATCAAAACTTGATAGCAAATCCACTCCTTGTATATTTGTTGGATATGAAGATGCAGAATTTGGCTACATGCTATGGGATCCAAAAGAAAATAAGATGATTAGAAGTCGAGATGTAGTTTTTTATGAGAATGAAAACTTGGCAGACTTTGAGAAAACTGAAAAGCCTAAAGCTACAGTTGAAGGTGTTCCTTATCTTACACCTACCTCTTCTTCCTTAGATAATGCCACAAATAGGGAAGAGGTACAAGATGAGAATTATGGTGATAAACCAACTGAATTTGATGTTGATGAGCCAGCAGGTGTTGATGATGATGATGTGACAGATACAAATGATGTTGAGCAGGGGGAGCAGCCTCCTCCACTAGAGATGTTAGAACCTCAGGTGAGAAGGTCTACTAGAGAGCGTTGTCTATCAACTAGATACCCTACTTCTGAGTATACTTTGATTACTGAAGAGGGGGAGTTAGAAAGTTTTCAGGAAATACAGTCTCATAAGGATAAGCAAAGCTGGTTGAAGGCTATGCATGAAGAGATGAATTCTTTGAACAAGAATAAGACTTATGACTTGGTGGAACTTCCTAAAGGCAAGAAGGTATTTGAAAAACAAATGGGTGTTCAAGCTAAAGAAAGATGGTGACAAGTTGTGAAGTATAAAGCTCGATTGGTGGTCAAGGGTTTCAGTTAGAAACAAGGGATTGACTTTGATGAGATATTCTCTCCAGTAGTCAAGATGAGTTCCATTTGGGTAGTTCTAGGATTAGTAGCTAGCTTGGATCTTAAGCTTGAGCAACTTGATGTGAAGACAGCTTTTCTTCATGGTGATTTGAAAGAAGAAATCTACATGGATCAACCAGAGGGATTCAAAGTAAAAGGGAAATAACATATGGTTTGCAAGTTAAAGAAGATTTTGTATGGCTTGAAGCAAGCTCCAAGATAGTGGTACAAGAAGCTTGACTCATTCATGGTGGGTCACGAGTACACAAGGACAAATGAAGATCATTGTGTGTATGTCAGAAAATTTCCCAATGGTAAATTTGTTATTCTTCTGTTATATATAGACGATATGTTGATAGTAGGAAAAGATGCAGGTGTGATTAGAAATTTGAAGAAGGACTTGTTCAAGTCATTTGATATGAAAGACTTGGGTCTAGCAAGACAAATTTTGGGTATGCAGATTCTACGTGATAGGAAAGTTAAGTAGCCATGGTTATCACAAGAGAAGTATATTGAACGGGTTCTTGAAAGATTCAATATGAAGCATGCCAAGCTAGTCAGTACACCTCTTGGTGCTATTTCAAGCTAAGAAAGAAATCTTGTTCTTCATCCAAGAAAGAGAAAAAAGATATAGCATCAACCATTTATTCTTTAGCAGTTGGGAGTTTGATGTATGATGTGGTTTACACATAACCAGATATTGCTCACGCAGTTGGTGTTGTCAGCAAGTTCATGGTTAATCCTGGTAAAGATCACTGAGAAGCAACGAAGTGGATTTTTAGGTATTTGAGGGGTAGCTCTAAATTGTGCTTGACTTTTGGTGATTCTAAACCAGTTTTGGAGGGTTATGTAGATGCAGATTGGACAGGTGACCTTGATGGTAGGAAATCTACATCGGGGTATTTATTTACTTTTGCAGGGGGAGCTGTATCATGGCAGTCAAGATTGCAGAAGTGTGTTGCCTTATCTACAACTGAAGCTGAGTACATTGTAGCTAATGAAGCAGGTAAAGAGATGCTTTGGTTGAAATGGTTTCTCCAAGAATAGGGTTTAAAGCAAGATGGGTATGTAGTTAATTGTGATAGTCATAGTACTATAGACTTGAGCAAGAATTCTATGTATGATTCATGCTCGAAGCACATTGAGGTGAGATACCATTGGTTGAGACTAGTTGGTGAACAACAGTCATTTGAATTAAAGAAGATTCACACAGATGAAACTCCAACTGACATGTTGACCAAGGTTGTGTCTAAAGAGAAGTTAAAGCTTTGTGCCATGTTGGTCAGCATGAATTCTGATTGAATACTTAGGTTGAAGATCTCCTTCGTAGTGGGTTGGAGGGGGAGATTGTTGGGTGCAAAGCACCGTGTGGGTCCAGCCCATATGCCTTGTCAAAGCTCATTTAAGAGCTTGCTTCCAAAAGTCTTCAAGTCAGTCATGCCTCTTAATGAGACTTGACTCAGGCGTGTCTAACACAGTGAAGGAAGAAAGAAAATTGGGTGAAGCAAAAAGCAATGGTTATTCGGCCTTGAGTGTAGAGTTGAAACAGAGAGTCATATTTTTTGGCTATTGTATGTGAGTTCCAGAGTGAACAAGACACAGAGAAAGAGAGAGCTAAAGCAAGAAAGCCATTTGGCCATTGTGAGAAAAACACAAGTGAGAGCTTCAGGAGGTGCAGTCCGAAAAGATAAAGAGAAACACAGTGAGAGTGTGAGAAAGTGAAAAGAAAAAGGAGACTTTTTTATTTACTCAAGTTACACACAAGGAAGATAAATTGGTGGAGTTTTCATGGAGTTTTTGAGTGCTACAACCATGGAAAGTTGGAGTGTTCAGAGAAAGATTTTGCTACTAGCTTTGTGGTGAGATTGTATTTACTCCTTGAGATTTATTTGTTGTATATTCAATTTATCGTGGACTCAAGTTTAGCACAAACTTGATAGTTGTAATCTGTATTTCATAGTGGATATTTTTCGAAGCTGCCCCGTGGTTTTTCCCTCTATATCGGAGGGTTTTCCACGTAAGATTTGGTGTTCTTGTGTGGTTGTATTTATGTGGTGCTTGCTGAAATTTTTTTGTTTCCATATTATTACTATTGCTTGGTAGTTATATATTTTAATTCACACATAGACATAGAGAGGATTAGGATTTTTTCCCGACAATTTTGATACACATTGCCAATTGCATTGCAGGCCACAAATTTTACATTACAATTTTACAAATTTTACATAGTTTTGATACACATATCACATAATGCTACTCTTCATGACTTTATTATATAAAAAGGGAATCAATTGCATTCACATATTAGACATTTTACCACCTTGCTGATTATATGTTTACTTATTACTACCACATAAATTCACAATAACAATAAAATAACATATTAATGAAAAAAAATATTAGAACATAAAAATAATTCATATAATATACCTAATATTTCTCCAACAAAAAGAGATAGGTGTGAGCTTAAAATTTTCTCAGGCAATGCAAGAAAATTTGAATTGTGTTTCTGTATTGTCTTAACTAAGAGTTTATATATATTTTTGTGAAACCTAACTACTTAAGTCGGTTTGGAATACAAAATACTACCTGAATTAGGAAAAAGGGCTTGCCGACTTACAAATACAATACTAACATAACAAAATGCGAATTGCAGAAGCGGTGGTGCTGCCTCGGTTCATTGGGCCGGGGGTGCTGGAGGTCCGGCCAAATGTGGAAGTACCCGTTCTCAAGTCCAATGAGAATGAGGTCCTCGTTTAGTACATCTTTTGTGTGTATGTGCGTGAAAAATAAACTTAAGGCTCCAACTGGGTTGTTAAATTCTGTCAGAAGAACAAACTTCTGCTAAAGAAATCTTTTGGAGATAACATAGACTTAAATTCTTTTGGAGTTAACATAGACTTAAATTCATTAATTACATATCACAATGGAGGAATGCTACAACTTCATTTGATAACACTCTTTACCAGATGAAGGAGTTTAGGTATCCACTCTCTATTATCCTCCATGCATGTTTGTGTGTGTGTGTTTTGGAAATTATTAACTGTGACTCTAATTGGGTTGCGAAATTTTATTAGAAGAATAGGCTTTTGCTGAAGAAATTATATGGAGTTACAAAAAGAAATTCATTAAATACCACAATGGCCCTCTTAAAAATTTTGGGATAAGGCATTCTACCAATCATTTCTCCTCTATGTTATGGAAACGAAAGTTTTGTGTACTGGTTATGATTTTTTTTTTAATTTTTAATTTAATCTTATATTATTTATCACAATGAAGGGAATGCTACAACTCTAGTGTCACCTTCATGACACTCCCTACCAGATGAGGGAATATATGCATTCATTCTCTTTTATCCTCCATGTGTGGTGTAATATCTGAGACTTTATTTAGTTCTTTGTTAAAACAGTTGTATAATTTCCATATCTGAAACTTTATTTAGTTCTTTTATACTTCATGCGTGATGTCATCTTTCGTGGGATTTACCCCTAAACCTGTTATTGATCATTTCTATAGTCGATTTAGCTCCTTATTGTGCATACAACCTCTGTGCATATAAAACTAAGTCTTTCAAATGTTATATTTCTAACTTGATTTAGTCATTAAAAAAAAATTTCATACCCAATCCACAATTCTCTCATTTTTGTAGGGGCTAAGAGAGGTAATGATAGGAAACCTTACCCTAGTAAGGCACTTGTCATGGGACTAATCCCAAACTCTATGAATTAGTCTTTAATAAAATTATTTTTTCAAATTAAAAAAAAAAAAATCTAGCATGATTTAGATGTACATCTTTCACAACGTTTGAAAGACTAGCTTGTGACATTTTGGAAAAGATTGCCTGAAATTTTGTGACTACCCTTAGGAATCTAAAGAATGCTCAAGTATAATCAGTCCTGAAGGGTAGACAAAAGATGCTATATTAAGTAATAAGTATTAGGAAAATTATATTTTACTACCCTAAACTATACACCATATTACACTTTGCACCGTAAACTATTAGAATGTACGTTTTGCATCCTAAACTAATTAGACAAAAATTAATAGCACATTATTTTCATATGATTTTTGCTTAAGTGGCACACTGTTTAAAGATCAAAACACTCTTTTTACTTATAAATAAAATAAAATTACTTAGGTATAAGCAGGAATAATTCAAAGAGAGAAAAAAAAAAAAAAAATCAGATTTGTAGCGGCCTTTATCATTCCCGTTTTTCCTCTAATTATTCTCATCTGCTCCAGAAAATTTCAGGATCATTCTCGATGTTTTGGACTGAATTCGGCAAAGATTTTAATTTTTTCTTCCTTGTTATACTGCTGGAATATCAATCCAACCAACAAAGAACCATCATTCAATCATTTTTTGAGCTATTTTTATGAAATAGTTGTTAAATTGGCCTCCATGAGAAGTAGTGCAAAATTTAAGATTGTTTTTTGCAATAACGATTTTTTTTTATTTTTCCGAACATGGTTGCTTTGATGAGTTGTTAAAATGGCCTCCATTAAAATTGATTCAGACATACGCTATTTTAAATTATGAGTTTTAGGACCAAAAATAAAAAACTAAAGGAATTGATAGATTGACTCAAGAGTCAAGATCAATCATGTAAAAAGAAAAAGAAGAAGAGCTTTTGGGACTGATTGGAGTTCAACGAAGTGAGGGCAACAGTGTTATCAAAGGAGCAACTGCTCGGTGGTCAAGCCGTGCTTCAAGTAGTAGTCGTTGAACGCATACAACGCCATAACCGCTATGTCATTTGCGTTGTATCAGGACCCACCTTGTTATATTGGGCTGCGGTTGGTGGCGCCGGGCCCACAGTCCCAGTCTAACGCCGTCTGCAAGGCCGTGTCTTCCGCATTGTTCTTCGCCACGCACCACCGCTCCGTGCCCATGACACCAGTTTGGGCCTTGGAAATCGATGCGCTAACGAGGAGTGGAAGCATGAGTACCAAGAAGAGAAAGATCTTAGAGGAAGAAGAAGAAACCAAGAAATCTTTTTTCCATTTTGCTTTTTAGGGTGATCCGAGAGAGAGAAACAATCGAGAAATGTTTTTAATCGTTTATGTAAAGGGTGTTTTGTTCTTTAAACATGATGCTATATAAGCAAAAATCATGTGTAAATAATGTGATATTAATTTCCAACTTAACAGTAAAACTAACATTGGATGTGTTGAGGTACAATTTTTTCACTCATGTCAAGTGCTATAATCCTATTTAATCACATTTATTTATTCACCCAAAAATACCAAAATTTCTCACACAAATTATTTTGGCCCTCTATGAATATTTCTCATCCCATTAGCCTACAAATACTTCATATTTCATTATTTAAATTTGGTCACGATATAAACCATCACAAAAACCCGAAAAACTCATATCTTATCTAATTTTATTATCATTATTTAGATAAGTCCAAAACTGGCCTTATGAGCCCAATGCGCACATCTCATTCTTTTTAAAGTCCAAGACTACTTATGCTTGACAATATTTCAAAAACCTAATTCTCATTAGCAGTATCAAAAGCCCAATTTACGTTGGCACTATTATAAAGCCCAATGTTATCAATATTTGACAAAATACTATATCATAAGTATTTCATTTAAAGTCTAACGATGAACAATGCTTTAAGTTCTTAATCTTTTTACTATAATATTTCAAGCCCATGGAATCTATCTTATAAAACTCATGGTAACTATTTATATTATGTAACACTATTCTTTTTTCCAAAAC
>CM066169.1:27965000-28007500 GCA_033629205.1 Lithocarpus polystachyus | reverse complement strand
ATCATACTACATACCTTGCTGTTAATGTGGCATCTAGTATGAAAAATGTTCTCCCTTTGTTGTTCCATATCATCCTTTTTGACTTGGGCACTTAAAGCACGCCTAACCATAAGTGACTCACCCTTCACTGGATACTCCACATCATCATCACAAGCACCCTCAAGTGATGGAATCAGGTCATCATCTCCCTAACTTTTAGTTTCCACCTCTCCATCAATACGTGCAATTATGGTCCTCTTATTTGGGCATTGTGAAGCTATATAACCTACTCCCAAACAGCGAAAACACTTAATATCACGATTACGAGTTTGGGATTCATTTTTACCTTCGTTGACACTAGGACCTTCATCTCTCCTTTTTGGTGGTTCAGTTTTGGACTTGTAAACTGCCCCTTCGTCTTTCCTCTCATTTGACCTCCATGAAGTAGAGGAACCCGAATTTTGAAATAACCGAGTTCCTTTCCTTTTAAGCTGTCATTCCACCTTTATTGCCATATGCACCATGTCCTCCAACTCCACGTAGTGCTGCAACTCCACCACGTTGGCAATTCAGTCCATTCAGAAACCTTGTCATGGTAGCTTCTCTATCCTCCTCTACATTAGCTCAAATCATGGCAATCTCCATCTCCTTGTGGTAGTCATCCACGCTCCTATAGCCTTGAGTAAGACTCTGTAATTTCTTATACAAATCCCTATAGTAATGTCTAGGGACAAACCGCCTCCTCATGGTGGCTTTTATTTCCTCCCATGTCTCAATAGGCCTCTCTCGGTTTCTCCTTCTGTTCATCACAAGTTGATCCCACCATATAATAGCATAGTCAGTAAACTCAATGACAGCTAGTTTTACCTTTTTCTCCTCGGAGTAGTTGTGGCAATGAAAGATGAACTCCACCTTCTTCTCCCACTCTAAGTACAGTTCTGGATCATTATTCCGTTGGAATGATGGTATCTTCATTTTTATGTTTCCTAGGATTCTGTCAGCCCTATCTTGCCATCTTGGATCTCTTCGGAATCCTCTACCACGCCTTACACCCCTTCGCGCAAACCTGCCCTCATTGTTCCACGAAATTTGATCCTCTTCATCTTCAAACTTATCCTCGTGGTAGTCATCAGAATCATCCACGCGCGCGTACCTTTCTTGCCTTCTAGCATTAGGGGCTCTTTGGGGATGTTCCTCACACAAATTTGCAATAACAATATCTTGCTTGTCCACCGATCCCAAATCTTATTAAACACCACGTTCATGCGTTCAAATTGTTGTTGCATAGCCTGCAACATGATGGTTGACTCCTCCCCTCCTTCCTTATTTAATGTTTCACCCCTGCAAGACATACTTTTAAAACTACAGAAAAATGTTAGAAATAATTTCTCACAACACTTCCTCACGTGTTTGCACTCAGATTATGTCACTCCCACTCGTGTTTCACTTTTAAATTGGCTTTTTCCCGATATTAGTCTCACACTCTCTTGCCTTTTTCCACTCGTAGCTTCTCGTTTTCTGTTCTGCAATAAACTAATAAACTTGATCAAAAAAATTCAACTTGTAGTATTAAAACAAATACCAACGGCAAGAAAATATTACAGAAATCAAGGAAAATAGGACAAAAGAAAACAATATTTTGGTCTGAGAGAACTGAAACTAAATTTTTTTTTCTTTTCTGAATTCTTTTTTATTCTTTTTTTCACGTTTTTTTTTTTTTCTCTGGGAGCTTGGTGCACGATTTTAACTTAGTGCACGTCACAAAATAAGAACGAGGAATAAAGAACACAAAAGGAACAAGATAGGATGATAATAGGAAACAAAAGATAAAAGGATAGAAAACTGATTTTTAGAACTTAAGCTCTGATACCAAATGATGCGAACCTCAATCGACTCGCTTTGAGACCCAACACACAATATTGGAATATTGCCCAAGAAAGCTAAAATTTAGATTTGATAGAAACCCTGACCCAACGTTTATAAGTGAAACGCGAACCAAATGTATAAGTAACAGACCTCGACCCAATGATTATAATAGAATCACAAATCGAAGGTATAAAGTTTGAACGCTACAAGGAAGAATCCCTGATAAGTTCACAGTTCTTGAAGAACCAAAGAGAAGAGCAAAGCCTCACCTTTTTCTGATTTTTATTCAATTATTCTCTCTATTACAATGAGTGCATGTTATTTATAAGGCATGACTAAATGTAGAAAATATAAAAAATGTACTAAATAATAAAATCATAAATAAAAGCTTATTTGGTCTGAAAATAGCAAATCCAAAATAGGAAAATAGCTAAAAAAAACGTTCTAAATAATAAAAGCCTAAAATTAAGGTAGATTTGGTCCAAAATTAGAAGATCCAGATTAAGAAAAATATCTATTAACTGATATAGAGCTGGAAAGTCAATCAGCCATTAATTCACACCATAGATAACGTCCAATTAAGCCAGATCAGCCCTCAATAGCTTGAATTAAATTTATTATGCATTTATCTTCCTTTGGGCCCAGCTTGGAATGTCCTGCGTTAGAATCAGCCCAAATCTCTTGAATTAGCCCATTAAGTGCTTCTTTGATCATCTTGGATCTTGCTCTAGTAATAGGCCCAACTGGAACATGTAGTGGATCCTTGAATGCTTGTTGATTCTCATCAGTTCTGCTTTCCATTGGAGAGCAAATCAAGAAGCAACTAAGCTCCCAAACCAAATTAAGAGCTAGCCACATATCCCATCAGTCTCTCTGCCACTGCCATTTCTAACGTGAACAGCATTTAAGGGCTAGGCTGACACAAAAAAGCTGAAATGCAATAAATGCCATTCTTCCTCCCTAAGTTTCAGTTACCAATAGAGGAAGTCATGACCAAATCATCCAAACTTCAGCCAACTAGCTTCTGAAGTACTAAAAATGTCTAAAAACTAATTCATGAACCAAGCCCATGAATTCCTAAGGGAGAAATTTAGGGAAATGTGGTTTGGAAGGCATAAAAGATCTCCAGTGGAGCTCCTTGAAATAGGTTAAAAGCTTAACACCTGGCTTGGGGTGATAGCTCCTACTCTTTGAAGCTCAAATCATAGTTGTAGCAACCAAGTTCTAGCCCTATGTTTGTCTTGATCTTATTGGCTGAGATTAATCTCCAAATCTCAGCATTTAATGACATTACCCAAATCACACCATTTTTGGTCAAATCCTAGGTTAGATGCTCTAAATTTTATCTCCATCTAACATTACCCAAAGGAGAAAAACATTAAAAAATGATCTCACACCATTTTTGGCCAAATCTCATGATGGATATTCTGAAAATTCCCTTGCTGATCAAACCCAACGTTTTTGGCTTTTACTAGTTGCTCCCTAAACTTCACTATAAAAGGAAAGCACCATCTATTCCATCATGGGGGGACGAAGTTGTAACGGCTTAGGCTTTCAAAAAAAAAAAAAATAAATAAATAAAAGAAAGGTAAAATATTTTAATTGTCCCACGTGCTCCCACCTACCCACCATTCATTTTCTATCTATCACTTTATCTCTTTGGCTGGCCATCCCTTTCCTCTCATTTGTTTTCTTTCTTTTTCTCACAAACACACAAACACTCCCTCACTTTCTCCCACCGGTGCCACTTCATGCTATCATCTCCACCATCATTTTTCCGACAATGTCACTGGAAAATCCTTAGGAACCTCTAAGTATCTTCATCCCTTTTATTTGAGGTAAAAGTTTCTAATCTTTTTGGTGGAATTTATATGCTTTTACTTGAGGTTATTTTAATCTAAGTTTTGATAATGATATTAATGTGATTTATGAGCTTTGGAAGTGATATTCATGTGTTTATATGTATGGGTTTTGTATTGGTGGAATTTTTTTGATGAGTGGATTTATAGTTTTTACAATGCTGGTTATCTAAGTGGTGAAGATTTGGGAGTTTTGGCTTTTCAATGTGAAGTAAATGGTGAATATGATTTTTATTGATTATTTGGAGCTAGTTAAAAATTTAAATTGTTTGTCTTGGAGGATATTGTGATTTTTCTTCCATGGATCTTTTAATGATATTGTATAAATCTTATGGAAGCTAGTCATAATGTTGGAGATAATATTGAATGAGCTAACTTATAAATTGGAGCCTATGCCTTGTGAATTAAATTGTTGAGAAACTTTGGAAGTGGAATACATTATTGACGAGGTTAAATACTAGGCTTGCCTAATCAGTTGCTTATTTGGAAATTCCTAATTTGTAGCTAGATGCAATTTCAAGCTTTATGCTTATTGTGATAGGTTTGCTTGATATTGTTTAGGTTTTAACTAATCTCCTTTGGAGCTTGGAGAATTAGGTTTTTTGCAAGTTACAAGGTAAGTAGCTTTTTAATAGGATTTTTTGGAAAATACCCGTTCTTTATAAACGTTGTTTTTGGGTCAAACACATTTTGAAAAATTATTTGTGGAACTATGTTTTTCAAAAAAGCGTTGTGTTGTGACCTTATTATATATTATTATATACGAAAAGTGCATCATATTTGGTATTGCATTTGGGGAAATGCATGAATTGTTGGCATGAAAAATATAAGCATTTTTTATTTAATCTTTGATAATGAATTCATGGATTTTATGATTTACAAGAAAATTTAAAGATGCTTATCCTATCTTGTATTATTTGGAAAATTGAAAGAAAATCTTTTTGACAAAGAATGAAGTTGAAAACCTTACAAGTTTTGTGGAAGTTTTGGTTGTTTAAGGTTTTTTTGAAACTACCTAGATATAAACTGTGTTTCAAAGAACATATAACTTGTGAGCTTTATGTTGTATTAATCTTATGTCATGTGTGATTTCCCGGTGATCACTCGATTTGGTGTCTGTAGTTTTTGTGACAATGGAATCAGATCTAGGTTAATGCCTTTTCACTTTGGATGATGCGTTCTTCCCTGCTTCCCATGGGGGGAAGAGGTTCCTTGATTGTGTGTGGATGAAGCTGCTACCCATGGGGACAAAAGACTACATGCAAAAGAGGTCCTATTTGACGTGTTCTCCCTGTTGCACTTGGGGGGAGAGACAAAACCTTGAGGATATGGGTGAGGTTGCTGCCCATGGGGTCAAGAGACTGCATACCAAAAAGGACAATATCATGTCAGTTGTGAATGTAAGGATCCCTTAACCGGTCTATGTGGTAGTGTGGTATATTTGTGATAAATTACCGTATGTTAAATTTTATGGCTTTGGAATTATATTGTTAGTGCTCATAGATTATAGTATATAGTATCAAGGTATTTACTTTGAGAGCGTTCTATTATTTAATCATTCTTGTCATACTATTATTGAAATGATCTTGCAGTATTCAATTAGAAATTTTCCAAATTAAAACATACTTTGCAAACTGTTCATCATCATGAAACTTGCATTTCCCCTACCCTCATTAATTATGCTACTTACTGAACTTTAGCTCATCCCACCCTCTAACAGTTTTTCAAATCAATTAGCTATACCTTGGGTATGGAGCTTACTTTTTTGGTAATGATTAGAGTGCTATGTTAAATTTGGAGACTTTTGCTATAAATGGTTGGTGACTTGATCTTGCTATGTTCAACGAAACCTTAATTAATTATATTGGAGGCTGGTTGCTTAAGATTCGTTAGCCTTTGGCATGGTAGGCCTAGACTCGATGTTAAGGTCTTTATTCTTGATAAGATTGTGACTTTGTGTAATCCAATTGGAGATTGTAATATATTCATGTACACATGATTTTTAGTTATTGTTCGTAAATGTGTTATAGAGCTCTGACTTGTAATGTGGAGATTTAGTATGGTTATACATTCTTAACTTGTGGAAAAGAAAGGAAAAGAAAGATATCCTACAGATTGAATTGTCAAAAAAGAAAAATCTACAGGTACCTTTGAGATGTATTTCTCATGCTTTGGATCCTTTTAGGTTTGGGGCGTGATAGAAGTTCTCTCAAAGTCTCCATCATTTTTGTTATTTTTAGCCCTTAATTCAAAAATAAGTTCCTTTTTTAGTTCATATAGGCCCATACCCATCAACTCACAAACGTTCCTTCTATTTTCTAACAAAACCCAGCACCATAAAAGTCTCATGATTAGCTACAATTAGTCTCTCACCACCATGACCAAAAATGCCAAGTTCCTTTGCCATTTTATTTCCTCATCACCATATATCTACTCACCCACTCATATAAGAATAGTTTCCATTATTTGCCATACATCCTTCCACATATTCCATCATGAGCATAAGAACCTTGGTTAAATATTTGTTGCACTAAGCTAGGGGTCTTTCTCTCCCTCATTCTATCCTAGTTTTTCTTCTTTTACTTGTAATTATGAAGCCATTAATCCTTATTTATTACTATTATAATGAAGGCCATAATTTCTTGGATACAATGGAAGTTTTCCCTCATGTTGACTTAATAATAAATTAATAATGAGAAAAATATTCTGCCGTTTATCCTAAAAAAAATAATAATAATGAGAAAAATATATGATTTTTATCATGTAAACACACTTATTAATCTGTTAAACGTCTACCACTGGAGATCTATCATATTCACTCCTGGACCATATCCCTCTTGTGTACTTGTTATAATGGGTCAACTTTCATATTAACCGACTACGAAAGAAATACATGATTTTTACTGTGTGAATATATTTATTAATTTTCCAGACATCTATCGCTGGACTATTATTTTAGCACTTATTGTGGCGTGCCATCCTTTGTGCTAGCTTATCTTTGCAAGAGGTACTTTTGGGGACTTATTATAATCTTTGTTGGATGCAACGCAGACCTTGAGCAAAAATGGGCCTTTCACACTTCACCGATAGCCTTTAGGCTATATTCTAAGCCCAAAGTCGAGTCTCGGTCTTGGCTTCCCAAATATCATTATGGGCAATCCAAAAACGCCCCCCGACAAGGTGTAAAGTGTAACAAGGGTCATAATTTAGGGTGCAAAGCGTGCATTCGAATAATTTATGGCGCAAAGTTTAATCTAGTGTATAGTTTACGGTGAAGAAGTGTAATTTCTCCTAATTACTATTCTAAAAGGAATTTATAGATAATGTTCTCTTTAGTTCCAAAGTTACTGCATCAATGTTGAGTGTTACACTAGCTTAGATTGAAAATTGATGTTTCTTGGCAGCGGAGCAGTAAAGGCAAGTTGGTGTTGGTTAGGCGATTAAAGTTCCTAATGTTTTTTAAGCGATTGTCGGTGGTGGCTTGAATATTTTGTTGGTTGTTGTTTTGATCGTTATTTGATGGGTTAGTGACAGTAGTTTGAAAGAAGTGTATCTATTTGTTAGGTTGCCAGCGTGATGGGTTAGGGTGGTGGTGAGATGGTTGTGGAGGGGATGAGTTCTTTTGGGTGGGTTTCTGTTGAAATTGTGTTTAAGAGACTTGATTCTTTGCGGCAGGTGTATTTCATTTTTTTAGTGAAATGCCAATGTGACATCTTACAATTAGAAAGCGTAAAATAGGGAGTTTATGCCAGGTCTAGATTAAATGTATTCTCAACACATACTAAAGTATGATTTCTGTCTTAGATTATATATATATATATATATATATTAAAAAAAATCCTAACCCATGAAATAATAATAGAGCCATAATTTATTTATAACCAAATCTTAAACAAGGTGATACAACAATAAGAGCATTAGCATCTAGGGGTGTAAAACCCCTAAATGGCCATTTTTAAACCCTAAACACCAAAAAACTCTACATCCAAGTTTCTGTACCTAAAAAATTTAGACACAAGCTATAGTAAAGTTCTATAAGTAAAACCTCATTATAGCAGGTGATCATCTTTTTCTTTTCTTTTTTTTTTTAATTCTTTTTTCTTCTCTCTTCCCCCACCTTTCTCTCTGGCCTTTCTACCACCATCAAATTAGGTTGTGGGTGAGATTGGTCTGCGATGGTGGTGATGGGTTATGGTTTACCTTATCTAGAGGGTTTTTTTAATATATATATATATATATATATATATATATATATATTTTAATATGGGTTTGTTGATTGTTTGTGGCTATTGATGGTTGTGGAGGTTGTGCTAATGGATACTAGTGTTAGTCATTGTTATGGTTGAGTTTCTTTTTTGCTATGGGGTTTGATTTTGGGATGGGTTTTGATTGTGGATGAAGAGAGAGAGAGAGACGGTGAGCAAGAGAGAGAAACTACTATTGGTGAAGAGAGATGGTGAAGAAGAGAAAGAAAGAGAGTTAAATGAATAAAAAATTGAATTGTGTTGGGTGTGATGTGAAAAATAAGAAATGAGATTAGGTGCTTTGTAAAATGGTGTTTTAAAGTAGATAAATAAATTTTTTGGTGTTATTATTATTATTATTATTATTATTATTATTATTATTATTATTATTATTATTTTAACCTGACTATGAATGCTCTAATAATTTAGTTATTACTAGCCTCATCACACGCGCTCTGCACGTGCGATGAGGCTCTTTTTTTTTTTTTTTTAGTTTAATGTAATTTTTCAATTTGAATTTATTTATTGTTAATGAGGTTACACAAAAAAGGAATTTTTAAGAAATTAAAATTTTAGAAAAAAAAATGTATCAAACGTGTGTGAGACATATTTAAATAGAGAATTTGCTAATTTTAGGAAAAAAAAAAGTTTCTCTAGTAGGTTTTTTTTTTTTTTTTTGAATTTTGCTGAACTACAATTTTAACCCCATTTTTATTTTTATTTTTTAAAAATAAGGATTATCTAATTAAATTAGGGATATTTTTGACATTTTTTGAAACCATAACTAATTTTCTAAATCCTCTTAATATATAAAGATATATGCCATATAATAAAAACCTATAAAAATATTTTAATTTTTTTAAAATATAAGCGAAATGGGTTTGGGGCGGGTGCGGGTTAAAAATTTAACCCCCTCCAAATTGTTTGCAGGGTGGGTTAAACCTGCCCTATTGAGAGCAGGTGAGGCGAGCTTAAGGGGAAATTACACTTTACCACCCTAAACTATACACCAGATTACACTTTGCACCCTAAACTATTCGAATGCACGCTTTGCACCCTAACTATGACATTTGTTACACTTTGCACTCTAACATTAGTTTTATGGTTAAGTTAGACAAAAATTAATAGCATGTGACTTGCATGTGATTTTTGCTTAAGTGGGACATTGTTTAAAGACCAACACACCCTCCTGATGCAAACCTCAATTGACGCGCTTTGAGACCCAACAAATAATATTGGAATACTTGCCCAAGAAAGCTAAAATTCAGATTCTTGATAGAAACCCTGACCCAACGTTTATAATTGAAACACGAACCAAAGCTATAAGTAGCAAACCTCGACCCAATGATTATAACTAAATCACAAACCGAAGGTATAGAATTTGAACACTACAAGGAAGCGTTGGGAAATTTAGACCCTAGTTGATAGAATTAACAAGTTTTAAACCCAAGTTGTTAATTAGATTTATTATGAATAAACCTTGTTAAAACAATCATCAATATAATGTTAATATCATGCACAGAGAAAAAATAAATAAGACAAGATATGATGACCCAGGAAAACCAATGAAACAAACTAGTTTCACTATAAAGAGAAGTTTTAGACTCTACAATCCCCATAGATGAACTTACAGCAAAAACCTTTTACCGCTTCAAAACCTCTGAACTCTTCAAAATATGAACATCACCCTTTTGCATGAATCCCAGTACGTAACTAACCAATGATACACAGCTCACAGTACATGACTAACTCCAGCAACTTGAAGAAAATGTTGTTGGTTGCAAAGTTCTTCACTTCACCAACAATGAAGATCAAGAAGTACTTGGTTACAAAACCCTAAGGCGCAAAAGACGCAGTAACTTCTTGCTGGTAGAATAAGGCACCAGGTCACTTTCTGCATGCGTTCTGTATGTATGACAGCCTTTAAAATAAGCTTTATATATGTCTAGGGTTGTGAGGAAAAAAAAACCCTACACATACATGTCAGCATGAGCCAAAAATCAGATCTGAAAATTCTGATTTCATAGATCTCGACAAATTCAGCTTCTGTCGAGCTTTTATCGAGCTTGCTTCATTAAGCCTTGATAGATACTATTTCTGTCGAGCTTCTGTCGAGCTTTAATGAACAGCTTTTCTTCACTTGTTTCTTGTTCCAATCTTCATGGCTTTAATACCTAGCTTGAAAAACATGTTTCCTAAAGTACAAAACTCATCCTAGATCTCCCTAATTGCAAGTAAAGCGCATTTTGTCAAAGGATTAACCAATTACATAAAATACGTCCTTAACAATCTCCCTATTTGGCAATCCGTGACAAAACCACAACAAAACAAATAATCATAAGAGAAGTCTTAAATCACTAAACTCATAACCACTTGTTGTATTACAAAATAAATCTAACCCTACTACAAACTCTTGAAAAATTTTGCAAGAAGAGAGTTCATGGCACGGTAGACTTTCACAACCTGTCTTTCTGAAACACTTAAACAAAACTCATCAAGGCATCATATGTGAAACAGAAATAAAGATTGTGTACATAAAGAAACATGTGTATAAATAGAGAAAAGAAACAACATATGTAAAGGTAGGTGAAAAAAAACATACATCATCATCATGTATATAAAAAAAGATAAGTACAATGTATGTAAAAATGGTCACAAGACCGGTGTACAAGAAGCTAAAAGAAGCTCGTAAAACAACAAGGAGGTAAACACTCCCCCTAACAAGATGAAACACAACTCCCCCTTACAAAACCATGTATTTCTCCCCCTAACATGTAGAATCTTGAAAAGAAACCACATTTTCTCTCCTTTTTTATCATAATTGACAAAGGGTACAAGAAGCTATAAAATTTCACCCAAGAAATATAAAGATGATCAAAGTGGCACAAGGAATCCATATAAATGCATGAATGTAATGAAACAAGATGTTATAGATGACAAGATAATAGAAAGATGCAAAACATGTTAAAAACAATGCATACAAGAGGGTCTTGACAGATTAAGAAGCTGTTGAGCTGCTATCGAGCAGAAGCTAACCTCGATGGGTTGAGAATCTATCGAGGATTTATCGGTCAGACAGAAAGTTTCTTGATGGATCGAGAATCTGTCAAGAAGCTATCGGGACAAATTCCAGTAATCTCGATAGATTGAAATTGTGCTAACTTCAGTCGAGAAAAGAAGAAAGAAGGGCTCAATAGAAGAGAATCTGTTGAGGATCTGTCGAGAAGTTGTCGAACTTGAAGAAAAGAGGTTTTTCAAGAAGGGAAAAACACATAGAGATGAATACAACAAGCAAGCTACTTAAACATAGATCCAACCAACATGTTAAGCTCTAAAAAAAACATATCTTAACAAGAAAAATGCAAAGCATTCATGGATCCAAACACACACACACACACACACACACAACATTACTAATTAATTTTATATTTCAAAAACAAGTCATGACAGATTAGTGAGCATATATTAACACATGTATTCCTTATAATGGCCAAATCACATTGTACCTGCACATGTATCAAAAGTAGAAAAGAATTTGCATGTTGTGTGTGAAAACATTACAAGAGTGCATAAGTGTCATATTATGACGATTTGAGATATGAGAAAATCAATTTAACTCACACACAATCATAACTGCTTGATGGGGACTATCACCTTTGAGGTACATCCTATAACTCCCACATCTCCTAGAAACACGCTTGCAATCATATTTTAAAGTATTTTGATTCTTTTTGCTTTTGATTTTCTTTGCATATTTTTTTTGGAGCATATCATGCATGGGCATATAAGAGAGGGAGAGAGAGAGAAAAGAAATACACAATTATGTTAAGATTAAACATCACAATTTTGCTATGTCGAAGCATACAGATGTTATTCATGATTGGCGGACTTTAGTCGTGAGATGGTTATTTATACCTTTCTCTTAGGATTTTTTAGTCATTCTTGTAAAAAATAGTGATATAGGTGTTAAGTATAAAAGATTACTTAATTGTACTCATCACAAAGACGAGCCACAAAGCTTACTTGGTTAGTTGTGCATTGAGATGCTCATCTAAGTTACAAAAGACACAAAATTTAGAAACCTTGTTTTAATGGCCATCCAAGGTACACAAGTACCAATGTACACAAAACACACACTGTATTTGTATTTTTTTTTCTTCTGATTTTTATTCTTTTTTTATTTTGAAAAAATAAAAATAAAAACTAAACAACCAAGCAAAAACAGACAAACAACATGAAAGTATGAAAGAAAGATGCAGACGCATGAAAACATAATTCCAAAAGCAAATTAGAAATCAAGTAAAGAGAGTCCTACTTTAAATAGAAAGAATTAGAGTAGAGGATAGATAGAAAAGACAATAAAGTTTTAGGCTCCTTTCTCACCTACACAGCATGAGTCTTTGGCCGTGAAAATGAAAAGGCACGTGTCTTAGAATGTCTACTAAAGGACATAAAGAATTAGAATTCTTCTGAAATTGAGTTAAAAAGCTCAAAGTTTTTAATAACTCTCCAAACAAAGGTGTAGGTCCTTGAAAGGAAACCTACGACCGTTTGGACACTTGCTTTTGAGGATATAACTTAAAGCAATTGGGACGAATGTGTCCAGAAACACCATAATGGTGACAAACATAAGGTCTAACAAAGGATTTAGAATTAGTCAAATCAGTTTTGGATTTCATACATTTATTACCTTTCTCAAATTGGGGCACAAAGACAGTCTTTAATCTAGAAACCGTGGAAAAGGAAAGGCCGGAGGAAACAACATATCCTAAGCCAGTCTTATCAGAACTAGACTTTTGAGCACTCAATACCTCATCAAGCTTTGCACTTGATATCTTCTCTATTTGAGTTCTAGTTTGACTAAGCTCAACCTTGAGATTCTTGACCTTCTATTCTAATGAGATGTTCTCTACAACAAGAGTCTTAACTAACTTTGTAGTCTCATCTAATTTAACTAACAGATCAGTTTTTTCAGTTTTTTTCTCATTAAGCTCTTTTCTATAATGATGAGAAGTCTTTTCAAATTTTATAAATTCAGTGCATAGCTTATCATAGGCTTCTTAAAAGGTCAACTTCTTGGGTACTTCATCATCAGAAGAATCCTTACTGTCACTAGCACCCTCCACAATCACCTTATCAATTATGGTAGCAAAAGCCATAAAGTGACCACATTCATCCACATACTCATCAGAAGAGTCATTCTCAGTATCACTCTAGGTAGCAACCAACCCTTTATCTTTTGAATTCTTGGTCTTTTCCTTCATAAGATAGTTTGGGCACTCTATCCTCATATGACTAAAACCTTTACACTCATGACACTAGATAAAGGCTTTCTCACTCTTATCCTTCCTAGACGATTTAGATTTCCTAAGAGGTTTGTCCTTATCCTTTTTCCTATATTGAAGAAGCTTGATAATCTCATTAGCTATGAAGGTTATATCCTTATCCTCATCCTCATCATCATCTTCATAGTCATCAATCTCTTCCTTTATACCCTTAAGAACCAAGTTTCAAGTCTTTCCACATTTTCCCATTAAACCTAACCTCATCTCATTGGTTTGAAGGCTCGCTACAAGCTCAGTCAAAGGAATTTGATCAATGTCCTTCACTTTTTCAATGACAGTGATTTTGGCAAAATTCACAATATCCTTGAGTTTAGCATAAAACTCATCAAATGTCTCATCCTCCTCCATCCTTATTTGTTCAAAACTACTAGTGAGTCTTTAAAGTTTCACAATCTTTACTACCTTGGTACCTTCATAGGTGGTCTCAAGAATGGTCCATACTTCCTTGGCAACTTCTGTGAATGATATTTTCTTGAATTCCTCATTGGTCACCTCACAAAACAAAGCATTCAAGGTCCTACTGTTGAAATTTTCCGCTATGATTGTTGCTTCTTCCCAACCCACTAGCGTTTCCTTTGGCTTAATCCAGCCAACTTCAATAGCATGCCATACATTTTCACCTAGAGCTTGCAAAAAAACTTTCATACGAACTTTCCAGTACGCATAATTAGTGCCATCAAATAAAGGAGGAATCAAAAGAGATTATCCACGATCCATGACACGGGGGTCACAGATCACACTTAAGAAATTAATCTACCCGCTCTGATACCACTTGTTGTGAAATTTAAACCCTGGTTGATAGAATTAATAAGTTTTAAACCCAAATTATTAATTAGATTTATTATGAATAAATCTTGTTAAAACAAACAAACATCAATATCATGCACAACAGAAAAATAAATAAGACAAGATATGATGACCCAGGAAAACCAATAAAATAAACTAGTTTCACAGTAAAAAACTTGGGGGGAAACCTTCCCGAAAATCAATTTACTATAGTAAATAAAAGTTTCAGATCTAATACAAAACCTTTGTCCCTAGACTATATAATCTTCGTAGATGAACTTACAGCGGAAACTTTCTACTGCTTCAGAACCTCTGAACTTTTCAATATATGAACGCCACTCTTTTGCACGAATCTCATTACGTGACTAACCAATAATGCACAGCTCTTAGTACATGACTAACTCCAGCAACTTGAAGAAGATGTTGTTGGCTGTAAAGTTCTTCACTTCATCAACAATGAAGATCAAGAAGTACTTGGTTACAAAACTCTAAGGTGTAAAAGACGCAGTAACTTCTTACAGAGAGAATAAGGCATTAGGTCACTTTCTGCATGTGTTCTCTATGTATGACGACCTTTAAAATAAGCCTTATATATGTTTAGATTGTGAGAAAAGAAACCCTACACATACATGTCAGCATGAGCCGAAAATCAGATCTGAAAATTCTGATTTCGTAAATCTCGACAGATTCAACTTCTGTCGAGTTTTTGTCGCGCTTTCTTCATTAAGTCTTGATAGATACTGTTTCTGTCAAGCTTTTGTCGAGCTTTAATGTAACACCCCAAACCCAAAGCAAGGATTTAGATGTTTAATTTGTCTTAGAAATAATCAACAATGATATAATGGAACAGAGCGTAATATTAATCCTCAAATAAACTTCTCTAATATCATCAGAGTTCCTTAATAATCCATAAAACAAAACAACGATATTATTCTTGTATGAAAAATCTCCAGATAACATCTCAACATAGTTCCAAAAAAAAATAATCTCATTGTCCTGAAACAAATTTACTAAAACAACTCAGCAACTATCCAAGCTCCAAACGCAGTCATCAATCTAAGGCTCCACTGATCTACCACCAAAAGACACTCCATAACTCTAATCTGAAAGGATGGAAAAAGGGGTGAGCTAGAGGCTCAATAAGAGACTACAAACATGAGGATGTCTTTCAAAACAAAACGATAATATCATTGACAAAATATAGTCATCACGATACAATTAAAATTAGTTTAAACTGTAATATAATATGTTCTATAAAGCTGTGAAAATAAAACACTTCACTATAACGCTGTAAACATTAATAAAATAATAACCACATTTATATGCCAATATGCACCAAATAAGTAGGAACACTTTATTATGAAAATAAATAATTTTCCACCTGAAAGAACAGTAGCAATTAAACAGTAATCCCATATGAAAAATATTAGTCAACCACAGACAAAAGCTGCTAAACACTCGGTGGGTGATTTCCCATGGGAACAATAACACTAACCTCAAAGAGGCAACACTAGCTCCGAAGAGCAACAATAACACTGCACCACACCACACTAACACTACTTCGGCCGAAGACCAACACTTAACCCTGTGTTGGCAAAGGTTGCAGACTGTCTAGTTGACCATTTGAAACACTCTTGATATATACAGTTTCACAATAATATACAATAAATAATAGAGTTTGAGTATGTATAAAGCACTAATAATGGTATAAGTCTTTGAAACTTCACTTTTGCAATTATGTGTATGTATATATATATAAATATATTTTTACCACAATTATATATATATATATATATATATAAATATATACGTCTTGAGAGACGTCATGTGTTGAAGTCTACTTACCTCAAATCACCAAGACACGATAGATCTCAACTATCCAAACTGATGTCACTTGAACCTAATACACAAATAGATATTTTTGCTGCGTTAAGCCATACTTACACTTTTATATAAACATTAGTGCTATCCTTTTCTAAAATCACACATGGGCCCATATATACATAATTACATATTAGAACCTAACCATGTTTCTAACCAAAGGCCCTTAGTATTAAATTCATTACCACCATATCCGAATTAATCCACCAGCACCAATAATACTTACATCTCATGAAAGTGTATGTAAATTTGATATAGGAAATTTGATTTCAATGGGGTATTAGATCACATGTAGTTGTCTGACTCATCAATCAATATATATAACCAAGGCAGCAACAATGCTTCGTTTAATTCAAATCTTAATATATATAAACTTGAACTGATACCATGGTTTGTACATTAGCACATTAATATATATATATATATATATATATATACATATATATATAGATATATATATATATATTAATCAATTCATGAAGTTAGGCCTTGAAACCTTGATAACATATAATTATATTAAGCAAGACTAACAATAGTACACATTTACCATACAATCATACATGTATCACTAGCCAAAAGTCAAATGCTACTTGATACAATATAATAACCAACGTAATAATCATCCCTGGTGTGAACTCGAAATCATCATGTTTCATAAAGGCAATTTATGCATATATATATATTCATGCCGCAACCCTAATCTATGATATATATATGCCGCAACCCTAATCTATGATAGATGAGATGAACACCACGTGCCAATGAAGATTTGATTCAGAAAAATTGAATAAAAAAAAATTATTGCATGACCAATTAACTCCCATGAAATTCCACTTCTATGCGACTAGTATTAAAACTCTAAAATTGCACTAGAAAGAGACCAACATGAATGTGAAATTTCCAGCAAAACACAATTTCAGCCATCTCAATACCACACAATCGAATATCAGTTGCTGAAAATTACCTTGACGTCGTCTTGTCAGTTTGGCAGAATTTCTCTCACAGCCGCTTCTAGTTTCAAGGGTCTCTTTCTCTACCTATCACATAGGAAACCCTAATTTCATTTCATTATAAAGCTGTTGCACTTGGGCTGAAAGTTTAGAAGCCTATTCCATGATAAGGCTAATTTCAGTTGGGCTGAAAATTTAGAAGCCCACTACACTAAAATAAACTTCTAAGACCCACTTATATTCCCACTAAACACCTTAATATTATTTTTATTATTGTTATCATTATAAAAATCACAATATAAAATTAATTATCTCCTCCAAAATAATTAAGCAATTTATCAAATCTACTCTCTAAAAGTAATTAAATTAAATTTAAATGAGACGGGTGTTACATTTAATGAACAGTTTTTCTTCAATTGTTTCTTGGTCCAATCTTCATGGCTTTAATACTTGGCTTAAACAACATATTTCTTGAAGTATTAAATTCATCCTAGATCTACCCAATTATAAGTAAAGTGTATTTTGTCAAATGATTAGCAAATTACATAAAATATGTCCTTAATAGGAAGAATCCCTAATAAGTTCACTATTCTTAAAGAACTAAGAGAAGAAGCAAAAACTCAAGTTTTTTTAGATTTTTATTCAATAATCCTCCATTACAATGAATGCATATTATTTATAAGACATGATTGAAAATAGGAAAACATAAATAAATAAAACGTACTAAATAATAAAAGCCTAAATTAAACTTGATTTGGTCTGAAATTAGCAGCTCCAAAATAGGAAATAGCTTAAAAAACGTTCTAAGTAATAAAAGTCTAAAATTAAGGTGGATTTGGTCTGAATTTAGCAACTCCAGAATAGGAAAATATCTATTAATTGGAATGGAGCTAGAAAATCAATCAGCTATTAATCCACACCATAAATCACGCCCAATTATGACAGATCAGCCCTCAATAGCTTGGATTAAATTTATTACACCTTCATCTTCCTTTAGGCCAAGTTTGGAATATCCTATGTTAGAATCAGCTCAAATATCTTGAATCAGCCCATTTAGTGCTTTTTTGATCTTCTTTGATCTTGCTCTAGTAATAGGCCCAACTGGAACATACAATGGATCCTTTAATACTTGCTGATTTTCATCACCTCTTCATAAACAATTAAAATAAAACCCTATAACACTAAATCCCTAAATCAAACTAACATTGTCTTTTTCTTTATTAATCATACTCTCTCTACTTTGCAATCTTTACCCTTTCTAGCTCATCAAGCAATTGATGCAATTCATGTTATTTCCATATTTGCCTTAAGGTGGAAAGAAAGTTAGACTGCAAAAAAACAGCGATGAGATACATGCTGGGATACTTGGATACATGGATACAAGTGAGAGAGATGAAATTTATGAAGAAGAGTGAAAGAGAGAGAGGGGAGAGTGTGTAAGCCCAGGCAAAAAAAAACAAAAAAAATAGAAGAAAAAAAAAAAGCAAGAGTAATAAAGAAACAAGTGAAGTTCTTATATGAGGTAAGCGGTATCTATAGAAGCAAGAACTCAAGTTAGGCGTATAGTAGAAGAAGGAAGAACCTCTACCACTTTTCTCTATGCATAACAAATTGAGAGGAAGATGCTAACCAACGTTCTAGTGAGGAAGATGTAGAGCTTGAGAAGAGTGAAAAAAGGCAAAGTAAAATTTGTAGAGAAACCCTTTATGCCAACCCATTCCCAGGTTAGCTATAAGGATAGTCTAGTGGGAGACATCCCTGGTGCCTACGCAGTGGCGGCGCCACGTTCAGCTCAGGGTGTTCCCAGGAACACCCTGAGCTGAAAAAAAAAATTATATATAATAAAAAAAAATTTATATATGCTCTATAATAGGAACACCCTCAACACAAAATTAGGAACACCCTCAAATTAAAAAAATAGAATTTATTTGTTCTAAAAGCTTATAAAAAAAAAAAAAGCCCAAAAAACAAATTTGAACTAAAATCTGAAAAAAAAAAAAAAATTTGTAACAGACAAGCCCACTGCGGCAAGCCCACGGCAAAGCCCAAGTGCCAACAGGTTACAAACAAACCCACAGATTCTCACCCAAAAAAAAAAAAAGAGCAGCGCAGCGCCTCAAAGCTCAAACCCACGGATCCTCCTAGTCACTAAAGGCTTTATCAAAAAAAAAAAAAATCACTAAGCTCTAAGCTAACGCCTAACCTAAAGACAGACAGAGGTCTTCCAAGCCAAGTAGAGGAGATCGCCACCACTAGCCATCGGATCGGTGAGGAGATCGCTGGATCGGAGAGGAGATCGCCACTAGCTAGTGCCAGATTGGCAGATCGCAAGCCCACCGGCTCCCGCGGCCCCGCCTCCCTGCTCGCTGCTCGGCTGCTGCAGCAGTGCGCTCCGGTGCTCCCTCGTCAGCTCTAGTGCTCCCTCAGACCCTTCCTCCCTAGGCTCCGGGCTCCCTCAAGGTATTTAATTTTCTTTCTAAGCTAACTCGGTTTCTCTTCTTCTCTCAGACACTCTCTCAGTCTCTCAGTCTCCCTCTAACTCTCACACTATCTGAATGACTAAACTGAAAAGATGAAAAATTGAAAATATTGAAAGGAGTAAAATGACTCTCACTCTCTCTCTCTCTCTCTATTTATTCTTTAATACAACCACCACAAACTCAATAACTCTCTCTCTCTCTTTTTATTGGCCGAATTGTCTTTAACTTTATTCAATTTTGTTTGTTCTTTACTTTTTTTAAATTGAATTTGGCTTTAGTGCTTTACGCCTTTTTCTGTTTGACTGTTTATCTTATCTGTTGGTGCTGTGTTGGTGTGTGCAGTATGTTGGTGTTGGTAAAATAATGTTTGTCTTTTAGTGTAATGTGTCATTGTGAAATTTTCTGATTGGCAGGGAGCATCATGAGACGTGCTTGTGTGTTGAGTGGGATGGGAGTGAATGGGCAGTGGGCGCACATGGGATGGGGCCGGGCTGCACATTGCACAGTTTTAGAGTTTTAATTATTGTGTTACACATTATGTGTAAATAATGTGCATATAAGTGGTTCTTTTAGTGCTTGTAGTGTAATGTGCACATGAGGTTAAACAATATAATAAATTAAAGCAATATAATTTATTGTTAGGCTAAACAACAATAATTAAATCAGTATAATAATTAATAAACCAATACATTATAAAAGACAAACAAATTAAATTATGTTAGGCTAAACAACATGATTGCTTGATTGTGTATATTGAAAAAGATGTAGCTCGTAGCATTGATAATAAGACTATCATGCAACGATTTCAAAATATGAAAACTCGTAGAAGGCAATTGTAAATTTTATGTATTTCCATGTTTTTTGATTGTTGTTGTCAATATATAAAATTTTCTTTTTATTAGATTGTGTAATTTTTGTTTACTGAGAAACACCCTGAAAAAAATTTCTAGAGCCGCCACTGTGCCTACGCACAAGCAGTTCAATTTGACAAGGGGGAAGAGGATGAGGTAGAATTAGACACAGAGCTTAATGACCTAGTGGAGGGTATGGTGGATGTGAAACTTTCTAAAGAGACCAAGTCTCGGATCAGAGCTTCTTAGACTGAGGCATTGATAGTGAAAGTGTATGGCAAAACTGTGGGATACAGTTACCTCACTTTCAAAATCAAGCCAAGATGGATTGTGTTGATCTTGGAAAGGATTTTTTTTTTCTAATCAAGTTTAGTGAAAGTTTAAACAATGACAAAGTGCTTCAAGGTGGCCCTTGGTTTATTGGGGAGCACTTTCTAGCAATTAAACCATGGGAACCATATTTTAAAGCTTCTAAAGCTTCATTCTCATCAATGGCTGTTTAGATCAGATTTCCAGAGCTTCCTATTGAATTCTATGATCCTTCGGTGCTCAGAGAAATTGGCTCAGCTATTGGACCTGTTCTGAGAATTGATTCTTACACTGCATTGGGTTCAAGAGCAAGCTATACACGTCTGTGTGTCCAAATTGATCTCTCCAAACCTGTAATCAACTTGGTTAGAGTGGGATGTATAAAGCAAAAGGTGATGTACAAGGGAATCTCATCATTGTGCTTTTGTTGTGGGAGGCTTGGACACGAGCAAGAGAGCTGTGGCTTTCGAATGAGACCAATGGAGAAGACGATGGAGGATGAGTCTTCAGAGAGGCAAAAGGTGCAATAGTCTGAACGAACTGACCATACGAAACATACTGACCAATCCGATCCCAACTTTGGTGATTGGATAGCTGTGGCTTTTGAGTGAGACCAATGGAGAAGACGATGGAGGATGAGTCTTCAGAGAGGCAGAAGGTGCAACAGTCTGAACGAACTGACCGTACGAAACATAGTGAACAATCTGATCCCAACTTTTGTGATAGGATGATACTAACAAAAAGGAAAAACTTGATTAGAATGGGATGGAACCGTGGGACCAAGTTACCCCACTAGCAACCAAATTCCATTCCCAAGGAAAATAAGGGTAAATAAGTAAAAATGAACTCCCTGACACCTTCCAACCCTGAATTGACTTTTCAATTTAAATCTGGTCACTTTATGAGAGCCGTTGGTGCTTTTGGAACTTCTGAGGTGGCGCTCATATCACACAATTTTGGTGAAATACACACGCAAGCTATACATGGAGATTGCTGAAAGGAAAAGCAGATGGTTAGTCAAAATCCCTTCAGCTGTGAGCTATTAACTCCTTCTACCCAGATGACTAATCTTGGGAATAAGAAAGCCAAGCTCACTAAGTCAGGCCGTGATAAGAAGAATCCAAGCACCAGAAGCTCCAAAGCTTTAAAGAGATCCAACCCCGAGCCCAATACCTACCTTAAGCCCTCTGTTCTTGCATCTTGCCCAAGCACCCGTGGCGTTTCCCTCTGATGCAAACCTCAATCGACACGCTTTGAGACCCAACAAATAATATTAGAGTATTTGCCCAAGAAAGCTAAAAATCAAACTTTGATAGAACCCTGACCCAACATTTATAAGTGAAACGCGAACTAAAAGCGAACTAAAAGTATAAATAACAGACCTTTAACTCAATGATTATAATTGAATCACGAACCGAATGTATAATGTTTGAACGCCACAAGGAAGAATCTCTGATAAGTTCACAGTTCTTGAAGAACCAAAAAGAAGAGCAAAGCCTCACCTTTTTTTTATTTTTTATTCAATAATTCTCTATTACAATGAGTATATGCTATTTATATGACATGACTGAAAAAAATATATAAAATGCGTACTAAATAATAAAACCCTAAATAAAAGTTGATTTGGTTTAAAATTAGCAAATCCAAAATAGGAAAATAGCTAAAAAACGTTCTAAATAATAAAAGCCTAAAATTAAGGTAGATCTAGTCTGAAATTAGAAGCTCTAGAATAGGAAAAATGTCTATTAACTGATATGGAACTAGAAAGTTAATTAGCCATTAATCCACGCCATAAATCACGCCTAATTAAGCCAGATCAGCCCTCAATAGCTTGGATTAAATTTATTACACCTTCATCTTCCTTTGGGCCAAGCTTGGAATGTCCTACATTAGAATCAGCCCAAATCTCCTAAATCCGCCCATTAAGTACTTCTTTGATCTTCTAGGATCTTAATAAGCCCAACTAGAACATGCAATGGATCCTTAAATGCTTGTTGATTCCCATCACCCTCCCCCTCTTTCCTTCCACTTCCCACGGTGGGGTAGGCAATCTAGCACAGGAACAAGGCTATAGCCATCCCAAAGGAAATGATTGCTCAAATAGATGTAGCCCCAACGGACATAATGGGTTGGTTCGAAGAGGACCTAGGTACAGCCTGGAATCACATTTTCCAGATCACCCCGACCAGTGTAAGAATAGGGAATCTTCCCTTGGATCAGCCAGCTTGGGAAAGGACCCCAAATCAGTGGTGGAAGTTTCTCATAGACACGGCGTTGATTTCAGAAAAGGAAGCGCAGGAGTTGAACAAGTTAAGACGGCCATTAGTAATGCCCCACTTGGACGAATCGAGCTGGCTTGTCCAAGAGAGGACACCTTTGGGGAATATGCCTACGATAAAGCTGTTCCAGACTCTCAACCTAGTCAAGAGGTGCGATCTTCTGTTATGTTGTAGAGAAGAAATTCAAGGGATTTTGAATTACTTGGTGGTATGGAAGCCGGATTGGGTAGCATCCAAAGACCTGTTGAGGAGGCTGGGATGGAGCATGATTGCATCAGCAATGATGAGGACTAACCCTATGGAAGTGCCTAATATCAACTGCTCCCAAATGAATATCCTATTATGGAATTGTAGGGGTGCCCTAAATGGGGACTTCACGAGAAGGGTTATTGAAATGGCGGTGAATCATTTTCCATCCATAACGATTATCACCGAGACAAGAGTGGGTGGTGATAGGGCTACCAAGATTAATGAGGGTCTCCCTTTCGATGGATTCTTCGCCACTGAAACCATTGGATATACGAAGGACTTTGGTTGCTCTGGAAAAAAGCGGAGCTGGAAGTGTTTGTACTAGTAGCCACAGAATAAAAGATCCATGTCACTATAAAGGTATGCAATTCTAATTTTACTTGGCTTATTTCTTTTGTCTATGCGAGTCCTCGTTTAGCTAAAATAAAAAATTTTATAGGCTAATCTGTCTAAAGCAGCTGTTTTACATAATCTTCCCTAGTTACTCCTTGATGACTTTAATGAAATTCTTTGCGGAAATGATAAACTTAGGGGTAGACAAATCAATCTTAATAGAACATTGGATTTTAAATCCTGTTTGGATGATTGTAATTCTTGGACCTAGGTTTCTTTGGACCTAAGTTCACTTGGTCAAATTGTAGACAAATATTTGACCTTATTATAGAGCACATTGATAGATTCTTTGCAAACCCTACTTGGAGAACTCTTTACCCCGAAGCCTCGGTGACCCATTTGCCTAGGGTTTTTTCTGATCGTTGCCCTATTCTCCTAGAATTAACTAGAACCCCTCCCACGGCAATTGAAAAACCTTTAGGTTTCACAACATGTATATGCACCACCCAGATTTTCCTAATGTTGTAAGAAAAACTTGAGAGCCTAATTCTAACCTCTAGACAGCTATTAAAAACTTTGTGGACAATGCTAAACAATGGAAGATCGGTCTTTGGAAATATTTTTGCCCGGAAGAAAAGGGTGTTAGCCAGGCTTAATAGGGCCCAAAAAGCTCTTTCCAATGGCCCTAATCATTTCTTGATCCATTTGGATAGAAGCCTCATTGAAGAGTTTAACTTAATAATGCAGCAAAAGGAGGTATATGAGGCCCTAAAGTCTCGTCTTAATTAGGCTACTTATGGTGACTCTAACACCTCCTTCTTTCATGTATCCATGTTGGTCAAGAGGCATAGGAACAAGATTAGGATGTTAACAAATTCTGTTGGGGAGTGGGTCACCAATGAAGAGGGGATTAAAAACTACATACTCTCGGGCTTTAAAGAGATTTTCCAAACAGAGTTTTTAACTTCCTCCTTTGATTCAGGGGTCCACTATTTTAGTTGCAACTCCCTTATTGAGGAAGAGAGGTCCATTTTGGATGCCCCTGTCTTGGAAGAAGAAATTAAGCAAGGCCTTTGGGCTTTAAAGTCTTTTAAAACCCCTGGACCTGACAGTTTACATGCAAGGTTTTTCCAATATTTTTGGAATGATGTTAAAAAAAATCTGTTTGTATGGAAGTTTCAAATATTTTTGAATCAAGGGTGATCCCAGACTTTCTAAATGAGACCTTGATCTCTCTTATCCCGAAATGTCCTAGCCCGGAAAGCTTGAATAACTTTAGACCGATTAGTCTATGCAACTCCATCTATAAGGTGGTTACAAAAATCATTTTTTGCCATATTAGACCCTTCTTGGATAAACTTATCTCCCCAAATCAGACTACCTTTGTCCTGGGAAGAAGGGGTTTGGACAATGTTGTTGTTGCACAAGAACTTGTTCATTCTCTTGATAAAAAGAAGGGTAGAGTGGGCTTGATGGCTATCAAGGTTGACCTTGTTAAGGCATATGATCGTCTTGAATAGTCATTCATCTATAACATCCTCAAAGCATTTTGTTTTCCTAATGAGATGATTAAGTTGATTATGAGTTGTGTGTCATCTACTCTATCTCTATTCTCATTAATGGAGGCAAGTCAAGCTCCTTTAAGCCCACGAGAGGGATACGTCAAGGTGACCCTATTTCTCCGTATTTGTTCATTCTTTGCATGGAGTATCTTGGATTCCCCATCAATGAAAGTTGTAGGATGAAAAACTGGATCCCTCTAGAAGCTTCTAGGAAAAATTTGGGAATCTCACACCTTTTCTTCGCAAATGACCTAATGCTTTTTGCAAAAGCTAATAAGGCAGGGGCTGAATCCATTAAAAAGGTGCTAAGTAAATTCTGCAAGGAATCTAGGCAGCTGGTTTGTGCTGAAAAGTCATGCATTTATTTCTCGACTAATGTCCCTCCAAACATTAGAGAGGATATCTGTGATGTGCTTGATATTGCCGAAACCTCGAATCTAGGAAAGTATTTGGGCCCTAAATCACAAAGGAGCAGCCCTGAATAAGTACAACTTTATTGTGGAGAGAGTAATCTCAAAGCTCTCGGGGTGGAAATCCAAATTCCTATCATTTGCTAGAAGAGCAGTTTTTATCAATTTTGTCATGGTTGCGATCCCAAATCATGTCATGCAGGGGGTAGCTTTGCCACGCCATTTATGTGAAAAACTTGATAAGGTTAATAGAGATTTCCTTTGGGGCTCATCTACAGAAAAGAGAAAGCTTCACCTTATGGGTTGGAGCAAAATAATTAGGCCTAAGGATGAGGGGGGGCTCGACATTCAGGCAACAAGGGCCAAAAACATTGCCTTGCTTGCCAAGCTCAATTGGAGACTCTATCAAGACAAAGATTCAATGTGGGCAAAGGTTCTATTGAGTAAATACTGCTCTCAACATCGCAGGAACTCTTTAGACCCTGATAAGCTTCCTTGCTCCTCTAACTAGGCTGTAATTAAAGTGGGGTTTCCAATCTTTAAGCAAGGCATTTGCTAGAATGTGAGAAATAAGTTGAATATGAGTTTTTGGGAGAGTAATTGGGTTAAGGGCAATGCTATGAGAGAGCTGATTGAAGGCCCTCTTGGCCAACATGAGGAAACTTAAACTATTTATGAAATCCATCATAACGGGTATTGGAATTTAGATAAAATTTCCTTTGATCTTCTTAGGGTGGTTGTTGATAGAATCCAAGCCATACCTATCCAATCCTTTAGTGAGAGGGTGGATACTTTGATGTGGAAGTTTTTTGCCGATGGAGAATTCAATATGGCTTCAGCCTACCTCTTGGCTATTACTGATCAGCCTAAACCTCTCTCATTCTTGAGTTACTGGGTTTAGGGCGTGGATACATTGCCAAAAATAAGGCACTTTCTTTGGTTGTGCAACCATGCTAACATGCCAACTAGGCAAGTGATTAAAAACAAGGGAATTAATTGTACTATGCTTTGCCCCATATGCAGTGTGCAGAAGGAGTCTATCATACATACTCTCAGAGATTGCCCATTTGCAAGGAAATTTTGGTTGAGCATTGGAGTGCCTTAAGCTCTAGCTGATTTTCTAAGTCTTGACTTGCTGGATTGGCTTAAGACAAACTACTTATGCAACAGCCGTATTCAAGCCAATGGTCTTCCTTGCTGCTCAATATTTCCGTTTGCTGTTTGGTGGTAATGGAAGCATAGAAATAAAGTTGTTTTTGGAAACTCCAACTCGAAGCTGTATCTCTTGTGTATCCAGGTTGTGAGAGGGTACTTTTATTGTGTGAGCAAAACTCAAAGAACCAAGCACAATATAGCTATTCAAGTGCACTGGTTTAGACCACCCCTTAACTGGTTTAAATTAAATTTAAATGGAGCTACTCTTGGAAATCCTGGCACGGCGGGTGGGGGCAATCTAATACGAGATCATCGAGGGAAGTGGGTCATCAAGGGAAGTGGGTCAAAGGATACATGAGGCATATCAAGTTTGCTTCCAGTATCATAGCAGAATTTTGGGCATTGAAGGATGGCTTGCCATCCCAGCTCGGCATCTCACAACTTCTTGTTGAGTTGGATGCAAAAACTGTGGTCAATCTGCTACACTCTTCCAGGCCTTATAATAACTCTTTTTCTTCTCTGCTTAATGATTGCAGGTTCCTCCTTCGCCAATTTCAACAAGTCAGGATTAGCCATGTCTTTCGGGAAGCGAATAGATGTGCAGATTATCTTGCCAAAGGAGGCTGCACCCATGTTAGGGATTTTGTTGTTTTAGACACTCCTGTATCGAAAGAACTATGTATTATTTTAGATTCTGTTGCTTCTGGTTTGTACTCCTTAAGGGTTCGTTCGATTAGAGGAGTGGAAAAGTGGGAGGATGGAAAAATGGGAGGATGGAAAATATTTAGTTTTCCCTCTTGTGTGTTCGGTTGGAAAGGTGGAAAAGTGAGAGGGTGGAAAACTCTTTTGTTTGGTTGGAGAGAAAAAGGAGAGGATGGAAAATGTAATTTATATAAATTGACTATTATACCCTTGTTACATAATATGTAAGAAATAAATTTATTTGTACTCATTAAATAATATAAAATTTATCACATCATATATATAAATTTATATTATTATTTTTATTATTATAATGTAAAAATTAGATCAGGTCACGTTAAAAAAAAATGTTCAGGTCATGTAAAAAAAAAAAAAAACGTTCAGGTGGGAATAGGTGTGGGAAGAGAACGTTCACGTTGAAAAAAAATATGTCGGAATGTTGAAAAAATATGTGGGAATGTTCAAGTGGGAATGTTCAAAAAATAGACGTTCACCTTGAAAAAAAAAAAAAAAAAGAGAATGTTGAAAAAAAATAGGTGGGAATAGAGCATTTTTGTAAAAATGCTACTATAACAATTTTCTCCCTAGATTTTCCTTCCGATTTGAAAGGAAAAAAAAATATGGATCCGGAGAAAAAACTTTCTCCCAGGTTTTTTCTCCTTCCTATTTTCCTTCCCCAAACGAACAGTAGAAAATAGTATTTTCATCTTATTTTCCTCTTTTTGTTTTCCATCTTCCCAGTTTTCGCTCCAAATGAATGGACCCTAAAGCTTTCAGCCAACAATTCACCTTTTATGGCTAGTTAATTCTAATGCAGTTTCCCCCTTTTAACCCAAAAAAAGAAGAAAAAAAAAAAAAAAAAAAAAAAAAAGAAACAGTGGTTTCGTCCTTGGAAATGATAGCCCCTGCTCAGCTAGTATGCCACCTTGATTCTTCAAAAAAATATTGAAAGAATATGCTTAATATGGATTCACCGATTTACCCATATCTCACTTTTTCTTTCTTAATTTTTTAAGCAAGTTTGAAATTTGAACAAAAGAAAAGGAGTTTTATCTATTATGGGTCCTATATCCCCAAATCAAACTAACTTTGTCTTTTTTGATTTGGTGGAGCTGAAGATATTTTTGATTAGGGGATTTAGGGTTACAGGCTTTTAATTTGGGGAAAGAGAAAGAGCTATACCAAAGAGAGAAAGCTATACCTGTACTCACGAGAGAGAGAGAGAGAGAGAGAGAGAGAGAGAGAGAGAGAGAGAGAGAGAGAGAGAGAGAGAGAGAGAGAGAGAGAGAGAGAGAGAGAGAGAGAGCTGGAAAAAATAAAATGAATTAAGATTTTTTTTTTTTATTGTTTGTGAAAATGGTTATTTCGTCTTTAAACAATATGTCATCTAAGCAAAAATCGCATGTAAGTGCTCTTGACGCGATAGTCATTCTACAAGTATTAAGTGCTTGTGTGGGAAACAAAAACCGAGATTCAAGTCTCCAAGAAGAAATTTCACATACATACACTTAGAATAGGTTAAAGTAGAATTTCTATCTTGTATTAAAAAAAAAATCCGTCTAATATAATGGTAAGACTAATATTATGGTGCAAAGTGTAATAAAGATCATAATTTATAGTGCAAAATATGTATTCGAATAGTTTAGAGTGCAAAGTATAATCTGGCGCATAATTTAGGATGCTAAATTTTTTACGGGTTTAAATTGTTATTCTTATTTATAAAGGGTATGATTTGTAATTTAGCCAAAAAGAGAGACACGTGAACACAAAATGGTTTTGTGAAAGGTATAAAACGAAAAGAGAGTTGGGGGTCCAAACTCGAAACTAGGTTCGTTCTTAAATCTAAAGAGTGGAGGAGCACTGCCTTCGATTTTATACTCTGCGATTTCCGATTCCCTTAAACCTTCCTTCAATCCCGGCTCTTTTTTTTCTATTTTTTTATCGTCTAACTCTTAACGTTTTTTGTTTTTCTTTGTTTTATATGTAATTTTGATTGTTGCAGACTTGCAGGTAAGGTAAGTGATCCAGATGGGAAAATCCTCTTCTTCTTCCAAGAAAAAACGCTCCAAGAATTCCTCTCAGGTTTTTACTTTCTCTCTAAATTTATTTATGTTTACGTAAAAACTTTGTTCTTCGATTTTCTGTTTTACCTTTACTTTTTCTTGAACTGTATGGGATTATTCTCTAAAAGAATAGAAAATCTAGGTACTGAAACTAAGGCTTCTTTTTGTTTACTGGATCCCCATATATATAAAATTATAGTATTTAAACTCTGTTGAGATGAGTGGATGGATTGAGAATATTGTGGTTAAGTTTTGTTTTTGAGATCCTAATTTATGGGAAAAAGGAAAAAATAAATAAAATTTGTATTTCTGATTTAGTTTATTTGTGTATCTGTTTATGGGTCTTTGAATTTTGTGTTCATAATGGTAACTAATGTATGTATGCACGTGAATGTCACTGGTTTAGGGTCGAACAAGGAAGGGAAGTAAGAGTAGGAAGGTTAAGAAATATAATAAATCCAAGAAGCTTCGCTGCCGTGACGATTCTCTTTCGTCGGAAGAAGATGATTTGAAGATTTCTGTATCAGTTTCATGTTCTAGTTCTGAGGATGATTATAAAAGTAGAAGGGCTCGTTCTCGTACTCGGAAAGATGTGAAAGGTAGCAAGAAGAGGGCTCAAAGGCGCTCTTATAGCTCTGAAAGTGGTGAGGAGAATAAGAAAAGGACTCGAGGGCATTCTCGTAGGCATGAGAGTAGCGAGGAGTCTACTCGTGTGAGGAAGAAAATTGGGTCAAAGAGAAAGGAGAGCTCTGAGGTTGGGAGGAAGACCCACAAGAAGAAGCCTAGGAGAGAAGCTAGTGTAAGTTCCAAGAGTAGTGGGTCACGCAGCTGCTCAATGTGTCAGGTTGGGAGTACTAGCAGTCATGAGAGAGAGTTTGAGAGACATAGAGGCCGGTCAGAAAGAAGAGAGAAAGAGAAAAAGAAAGTGGAGAAGGTTAGAAGTGGAACTAAAAGGATTAGATATAGATCAAGGAGTTGTTCTTCATGCAGTCAGAGTATTGAAAGTTACAAATACCCAAGTGAGGAGAAAAAGACAGATGAGAACAATTCGAAACGTCTGAGATCAGTTATTACAGTAATGGAAGAGGAAAATGAAGACAGGGTGTCAAATAAGGATGAGTATAAAGAGGAGATTGTATATGACAATGATGATTACCCTTCGTGCAGAAGCAATGATAGTAATGATGGGGGATATAAGAGGGAGCTAGATCATCAGTCAAATGTTGCAGCTGCGAAGAAAATGAGGGTAGACAATGAGAAGGGAGAAGAACCTGTAATTTCTAACATCAGAATCTCTGAACTTACAGAAAGTGGCAAGGACATTGAGAATCAATACAATGGATGTAATCCTAGCAGCAGTGGGGTTGGGAGAAATGATGGTGTAAAAGGAAAAGTGGCCGACGTTTCTGGTCATGTGAATGGTGACAATATGGAATCAATTTTAAGGCAAAGGGCTTTGGAAAATTTAATAAAGTTTCGAGGAGGGCTCCAAACAAATGCAAATACTCCTGCCAGTAAGAAAGATAAAAATGACGATGATGTGAAGCAACCATCCACTGCAGAAGCTGAATTGGTTCAAATTAATCTCCCTAAGGAGGATGGTGCTAAAATTGTCGGTACAAATCCCCCCCAAAAGGATGATGCTAAATTGAAATGTGCAACCAAAGAAGTAAGAGAGATCAGAGTGCCTGCACTGAGGAGAGATGGTGCTAAAATTGTTGGTACAAAGTCACCCAAGAAGCATGATGCTAAATTGCAAGGTGCAACTGAAGAAGTAAGAGAGATCAGAGTGCCTGCACTGAGGAGACTTTCCAACTTTCTTTTACGAAATGACGAAAAGATTCCAGATGGGAAGGATGTGGGCCACAAATCTGGGTCTGCTGAGCAGGAATATCCTTGTGCACCTGATCAGGTGGCTATTGCTGAGAAGCCCCATGAAAATTTCAATTCAGCTGTTGGTACTGTAATTGCCGGACCAAAGTTGGTTACGCCATTAGCAAGGCAAAATTCATTTAAAACTCACACCACTCTGAAGCAAACACCCACTTCAGGGGAATCTCATCTGGCAAATGTGTCGGTTACTGGGAAGACTTTAGGTAAGCGTGCTGCTGAACCTGCTCAAACTGTGAGCCCAAGTAGCAATAATAGCAATGAAGACATTAAAAAAGCAAGTGGTTCTGCTGCTCCCAAGTCATCTTCTAGTGGTAATTCCATATTAGCTGAGAATAGTTCAAATAAACCACAAGGGGAGGCTACAGAGGGCTCACAGTTTGAGCAGAAGACAATGACTGTGATGCGGGGTGGTGAAATGGTGCAGGTAGGTTTTTCAATCTAACTTACCGTTATTCTTTACTCTACAAGGAAGTATCCTGTAACTGTACAATTTTTATAGTTTAATATTTTTAACTGCCGCTATAAGGTCTAAATATTTTTGTGCAGGTGAGCTACAAGGTTTACATCCCTAAGAAAGCCTCTGCTTTGGCTAGAAGGCAACTAAAGCGCTGATGTTAGAATCTGCAAATAGGGTGCACTTTTCTGAGAGCTTTAAAGCCCCAGGTGATAGTCATCTTGCTTGCTTCAATGAAGAAGGCATCTTGCTGATAAATATATATATTGCAGCTTCTGAAGCCTTCATAAGCGAAGAAATTTTTGGTGAAATATTTATTTAATAATCATTAATCAGCTCACTAATGTGCCTCCTGTGGTCATCTTAATGACCCAATGGTAAAATCTTGTATTGCCAAGTGTGTGGGTTTCAATCTTGATGATGTCGAGCTCTATAATCATTTTATTAAACTATATTTGTTGTGATCTTTACATGATTGGATGGTTACCTTGGGTAGCATCACTGCTTTCTCTTATATAGAGTTCATAGATCTATTAAATCTTCAATTTTAGTTTGTTTTTTTAGGAGTGACTTGAATGAACACATTGTAGATTTGATCTCTCTCTTTCGAATAAAATTATTTTACTTATAATAGAAGAGTGCAAAAACAGCATATTTTCTTAGAATGAAAACAGCAAGGTTGTTGTTTAGCTCTTTCCAGTAACATGTTAAGCGTTATATATTTGTTGAGCTGTGATTTCTTGTTATCACGTAATCATATATATCCACGAAGAGTGCGTGATTCTGGTATGAGTGCACCCCCACCCTGCCTCTTCCACCCCACCCTCTCCCTCAGCCCTTTACAACTCCCACCACCACTTCTTTCCTCTTTCCCACAACACCTTCCACTACCTAATGCACAAGCCTTTCCACCTTTCGCTACCCCAAATTGTTTCCCCACACCCCACATTATTTCTTCCCTACAAATCCTATCCCTCTCCAACAACCTTGCTATTGGCCAAGTCAATTTGGTCAGTACATACCCCAACATACACCGACTCAACCATCCCTACCCATTAAGAACCTTAATACTCCTACGTTGCCCTCACCTAAACTCAAGTCCCATATTTCACAAGCTAAGCCTTCTCCTTCACCTGGGGGACGGGGAAGGGTTTTTTATTTTTTTTTTCACGTATTGACACAAAGGCCTTCTTCTTGGCTTTTGATGGAGGTTGTATGGATTCTTATTCCATCACTGAAAAACGGGGCAAGCATCATGGTTCTATTCGGGTTGGTAGATCGAGTTCGAATTGGATCATTGCATGCTTGGTAGAGTTATGCCGTTGGGATTTTAGCAAGCAACATTTTTTCAAACAGTTTCACGAGAATTATAAAATTTTGGAGTGTTCTAGTAGGTGGAATAAGGGTTTTTTTTTTTTGGTGGAAATATCTAAGTATCATAATAGGGCAAGACGTGGTTGTTTGCGTGTTCTAGAAGGATTTCATAAGGGTGGCTAGGCTTTTCTTGAAAGGAAGTTGCGTGATATTTTCTTGGGAAAACTAGTTCCCAGGCTGGGGAAGGAGGTGGTTGCCAGTGGTGGGTGGTTTGTAAAACCCACAGGTAATCCAAGGAACCACGATTGGAAAGAAATTAATAGGCTGGTGAAATCAGGAAGTGATTTAGGTTTGGAGTAGTTTCCAAAACTTTCTAGCAATTTAAATCAGAAGGAAAGATTTGGGGAATTTGATTTAATTCAAAAAACAAATATTCCAACTCACCTCATATCTAGCTGCCCAATGCATGTATCTTCTTTTAAGAGGACTCAGGCCCATTTTTCTTTAAAAATTTCTGCTGACCTTGAAGGTAATGGCCAACGATTGGTGAAGTGGGCTAATTTTGTTCAACCCAAAGTCATAAGGATGCTTTATCACCTACTGGGCTTGGGCCTATTAAGCAAGCCCAACATGCCCATGTAGCCGTTACAATCTGGTGCCTTAAATCACTTGAAAACACGAAGCCTTTCATGATCATGCGGGATGGGTGAAGGTTCGGGCTCCCACGACTTTGCTGAGAACTCACCGCTAGTACCGGTGAGATGGGAGGGGATTTTTCAAGATCCAACGGGGGTCCCGATGTGGCTGTGGCTACAAGTTTTTGTTCGGTGGACTCCATGCAACGGCGCTGAGGTGGGGGCTTTTCTTGCTGTCTCAGTTGCCGATGTCCCAGCGATGGACTGTCCAATCAGTGGGGTTAAGGAGGATTTGCGTGTTTCAAACTCCGATGGACAATCTGGCTTCACTAATCCTGTGGATTCTTTAATCGTGGGATGTCCGACAACTCATTCGATGTCTTCCGATATGCGTTGCCATCAATCTTTTTGTTAGAATAAAATTGTTTCTCCCCGCTTTCTGAGTTGGTTTCTGATACTTTCAAAGAAGAGAATTTGTTGTTGAATTGGTTCAATCCCACAGGGTCAGATAAGGATGAGGATGAGGATGATCAGAAGTTGCTGGAATTTGTTCCTCTGGCTTAATGGGATCCTAATGGGGGGGTCTGATTTTAATGACAGAGGAAGGTGACCTAGATGACATTTCTGTGGAGGATGACTTGGAGCCTTCGGTTTGGGTAAGTAAGATGGTTAAGGGCTTCAATAAGTGGGTGGGTTTCCCTATTGATTCATGTGAGAGGCAGTGTGTTGATTTCTTTCAACGACTTGAGAAAGTGTGGGAGAAACAAGCTGTTGCAGGTAGTCTTCGCTGCATTACTTATTCATCTAAAAAAGGTACGAGGGAATTACGGAATTTAGTTTCTATAGTTAATTATTATGGAAATCTAGTAGACGAACCAGAGAGGTTGTGACTTTAAGTGGGTTGGTCCTCATAAGAAGGATATTGTGAAGAATTTACCCAAGGAATGGAAGTGTGATGTAGCGTGTTTTCAAGAAACCAAACCAATTCTTTTTGTTGTAAAAAGTCTTTGGGGAAGCCTTTTTGTAGATTGGGTAGCTTTGGATGCCGTTCACACAGCAGGAGAAGTTCTCGTGACCTAGGACACAAGGGTGTATGAGAAAATTGATTGTGTAGTGGGAAGCTTTTTTGTTTGTCTTGTTGAAGGGTGTGGCAGATGGTTTTGTTTGGTTATGTATGGGAGTGTATGGCTCAACTAAGAGCACTACCATCAGGTGTGCCAAATGTCAAATATTTGGCATTTGGCATACCAAACACCAAAAATCAATCCTCATTAGGTATTTCAAATCCCAAAAATTTTGGCATACCGCTACAGTACCATTTCAAATATGAGACGGTACAGACATGAATGCCAAAATTTCTTTTGCTTATTTTATTTACTTTTCTCTCTCCTCCCAACACATATCTCTCTCCATCTGCTACACAACTCTCTCTCTTCTCTCTGGTCTCTATCTCTCCCGTTGCTCCCTATTTCTTTCTCACTTTCATTTTTTTTTTCTCTCACTCTCTTCCTTTCTCGTCCTCACTCTACTTCGCTGACTTCAAGCCGCTGTCGTGCTGCCGATCTTGCCTGGAGCCGCCGCCCGCTGATCTTGCCTAGAGCTGCCGATCTCTCCTCTCACCACACCTTGCCAATCTCTCTCTCTCTCTCTCTCTCTCTCTCTCTCTTGGTGGTTGTGGCAATGTTTCTAATGGTGGTTGGTTGTTTTGATTGTTGGTGGTTGGCTGATTTTGGTTGAAGGCGATGGGTTGATCGGGTTGTGGGTGTAAGATTTGGGATGGGTTTGAGATTTGGGATGGTCTCAGATCGAGTTGTGGTGGTCGATGTTGTGGTGTTTTTTTTTTTTTTTTTTTTTTGTTGGTAGCAATGGCTGATATTGTTGGTCGGTGGTTGATTTTGTGGGGGTGGTCGGTGGTTGTGGGCTGTGGTGGTTGATCTATGAGTGTGGGTGGTGGAGGATTTTGTGTGTATATATATATATATATATATTTGTAAAAGTTTTTTTAGATTATTTTAATGTATTGGATATATTATTTTAATGTGTTGAAGAAAAAAATAGAATATCTGATGAAAGTGGTGTGTTAAAATAGAAAAAGTAAGATTATGTGTGAAAATGACATTTGAGATAGAAGAGCGGATGGTAATGCTCTAATGCCAGTCTTAGGGATGCTTATGGGCAAAGATTGATAGTGTGAGAGCGAGATGGAGTTCGGCTTGGTGTGTCTTTGGTGATTTCAACATTATTAGATATCTGGCAGAGCGACTTGGTTGTACTTCGTTTAGTCTAGCCATGTCCAAATTCTCAGACTTTATCGAGAGGAATTTTATAGTTGATCTACCTTTGGTCGAGGGTGAGTATACATGGTTTGGAGACTCTAGGAATCCTTCTATATCTCAAATAGATAGTGTTTTGGTTTTAGTTGACTGGGAGGACCACTTCTTAGATGTGATTCAAAGGCCTCTCCCTCGTGTGGTTTCAGATCATTGTCCTCTTCTTGTAGAGGCAGGTGGCATGGCAAGGGGGAAGAGTTCCTTTAAGTTTTAGAATATGTGGCTTAAAGCGGAGGGTTTTGTGGATCAAGTTTGGTACTGATGGAATGGATATCATCTTATGGGGCCCCCTAGTTATGTTCAAGCATGTAATTTCAAGGCTCTTAAAGGAGACTTGAAGCATTGGAATAAAAATGTTTTTGGGGAAATGCATTTTAGAAAAATATGTTTGTTTTCTGAGTTGTTGGATCTTGATATAAGAGAAGGGATGCAAGTGCTATCTATAGTACATAAAACAAAAAAAAAAAAACAAAAAAAGAGATCAAGGCAAATATCGAGTTTTTAGCTCCCTTGTAGGAAATTTCTTGGAGGCAAAGACTTTGTTCTTAAAAGAGGGGGACTATAATACTGGGTTTTTTCATAGGCTTGCCAATTCACATAGACGAGCTAATACCTTAAGGGGTGTGGAGGTTGATGGCATTATGTATGAAGCTAAGTCAGATATTCAAGATCAGGTGGTGAGTTTTTATAAGAGTTTATATCAGGAACCTAAATCTTGGATGCCCACTGTTGATGGGTTAGAATTTGCTAGTATGGATGAGTCTGATCAGTTTTCACTTGAAAAGGAGTTTGATGGGTTAGAATTTGCTAATATGGGTGATGTCGTATACAGTTGTATCTCTTTTTTTTTGCTTGGAGGAATTGGTTGGGAACTTATTCTTCAAATGTTTGGAATATGATACCAACATGTCTTATGTGGTTAGTATGGAAGGAACGCAATTTCCGAACTTTTGAGGACATTGAAAGATCTATAGATCTGTTGAAGACTTTGTTAGCTAGGACTTTGTGGTCTCGTATTTGGGGTCTTACGCATTGTATTTCCTTATCTGAATTTCGTATCTCTATTAGACTTTCCTTTTGATTTGATTATATTTGTTTCAAGTGACTGAGTTTACAATTGTAAACACATTGTTCTTTTCTTATCAACAAAACTCTTATTACCTATCAAAAAAAAGCAAAAGCTTAGGGAAGAATTCATGACTCATTGGCAATGGGATCAGTACTTCATAATTCCAGTTGGATTCTAAGTGGAATTAAATAGGCTAAATTGCAATTGCAACCTCTAACTTTACTTAAAATTCAATTCAATTTTCTAACTTCACTTTCACTCAATTCAATTATCTAACTTTCAATTTTGTTCAATTTAGTCCTTTTGTTAGTCTCTGATTGTATTAATTTTCAACTTTGTTCAATACAAAACTAAGTTGTTGTTAACATCTTTAACGACTTAATTATGACAAAAACTAATGAGAGGACAAAAGTGATCAAATTCGAAACTTAAAGGACTGAATTGAATAAAAGTGAAGTTAATTGGCTGAATTAAATTTTAGGCAAAATTAAAGTGTGCAATTTGTAATTTATCCAATTAAATATTTCCCAAATGACAACCCTATGATTAATGATGCATTACTTTTGTATTTGATTTGATAAAGTGGAGAGACCAAAGATTATTTGATTCATATGAGAAAAGGGTTAATGAAGTGGAGAAGTACATTAGTAGTATTGTGTAATTGTATAATACCTATTAAGTTAAAAGGAAATTGTTTATAAGATTGCTATGAGACCACCTATGCTCTTTGGTACTAATTGTTGATTTGTTAAAAAGCAACATATTCATAAAATAAGTATAGTTAAAATGAGAATGTTAAGACAGACTAGCGAAAATACACAAAAAAAAGTAGCATTCAAAATGAGAAAATTAGCTTAATAATAAAAGAGATCATTATGGATGAAAAGATAAGGGAAAGTTGCTTAAAATGAGTTTGGTAATTGTAAAGTTGTGATTTTCAATTCAATTTTGTTGGCTTTAATTCCGTGTCAAATTTGATTGTAATTCTTCAATCATTTACCTGTATGTTTGTGAGATTAAATGTATTGGGTTCAGTGTGAAAATTGCTAAAGAATTGGTAGGAATGAAAAAGATTATCCGACCCGCGGGTACCTGACCCTAATGGGGCGGGTTTTAATCAACCCATGAAACAATAGGAGTTGGTTTGAGTTTTAAAAATCCAACCCATATGGGTTTAGGGTGGGTATAAGTATTAGGCATACTTGCCCCGAACCCGACCCATATACGTGCAATATTACTAAAATACCCTAAGTGTGTGTGTGTGTGTGTGTGTGTGTGTGTGTGTGTGTGTGTGTGTCACTAATTATTCCTATTTTCCAAACCCTAACCTATCTTAATTTCAATCTCTCTTAGCCACCCCCCTCAAGCCCTCACTTTCATTCAATCACTCTCACCCACCCTCACAGCCTCACTCTCACTCAGCCGCTCCCTCTTCCTTGCGTCTCCACCTTGCCATCAACACTAGTGGCAACCACCCCCCGCTGTCATCGACTCACCATGACTCACTCTCACTAACTTGGGTTTTTACTCCTTTTTTTTTTTTTTGGGTTCATTTCCTCTCTCATATTTAAGTTATTGGCTTCATTTCTAATTCATCTTATATTCTTTTATTCAATCATCATAACCTGGGTTGTATGATGTTTCTATTATCATATTGTTTTTGGTTTTTGAAAGGCAAGGCAGGGTGGGGCAGGGGCCAATAGGGGCAGGTATGGGGGCAAAAAAAAATCGTTTAGTTAACAAGGTAGGTTTGGGTAATGAAGGGTGAGGTGACTGTTGGGAAAAATACATGTTCGTATCGCATACAAAAACATACGCAGTGGAAAATTAATAGATCTACTTCATTCGCAATTGATAACATGAATTATGTGAGTTTCAGAATTTGAGAAGAAGAAAACGTACCTTGGTGCGGTGAAATTCAAAACCAAAGATCAGAAGTTCTCGGGAAGACTTTTAATCTTCACTCCAATTCCATTTAATGCCCAAGATGTGTGGTCTCTCAATCAGCTTCCAAGGAGAGAACAAGGGAGTATCCAACACTCACATACAAACCATTTCATTCCTTGTGTAATCTTGATGAAAAACACTTATGAAAAGACTTTCTTAAAGAACCACTGAAATTCTGTATGTTTCTCTCCTTATATACAACTAATTATCTAATTGGGCTAACCTTTTGGGTCATTCCAATTGGGCTATAGTTTGTGGCTTGGAGTGGGACCAAAAGGGAACAAATAAGACTCTAGCTCCAATGGGCCTTGGGCTTTTCTGTCAACTCTTGACAAGTCCAAAGTTACCATTAATTATATTCAATACCACTATATGAATATAATTGTACTCTAGGCCTTATTAATAAATTATATCTCAAGACTTTATTATGCATACAACCCCTTCATTAAAATATTTGTAGTAATACAAAGTCATGAATGTAGACTGTCACTTTGAAGATTACTACATCTTAATCCTTGAGTACCCGGGTTAATCCTTAATGTTATTCATCATATATTTATGAAATCCAATTCCATAAATATATACTTTAGTAACTCCTTACTAAAGTGGTTGGGCCCAACACTCTGAATAACCAAACCCATTAAACTTATCTTAAAGGAATATTTTATATCTCCGTTAAGAGATTATGAATTCCATCTTGAGAATATATATTCCATCAACACTAAATGCGGCTGCCCAACATACTGAGGTTTTGACCGTAACTTATAGATCTCACTCCTGATATATCAAAGCAACCTACATCTCATGATCAGGTCCATTATTCTCTCAAGATTTAGAGTTGATGTAAATAGAAGTCGTGAGATTTATTATTCATTTGACAGTCGTTAGGAGAATAATAAATCTCACAGCGATCCACTTCAATATGTCTTAACTCTTAAAACATATCAACATACCAACTAGAAATCACCATTTCCATGATTAAGAAAAATCATCTTAGTTTATATGTTATAGTCTTCGCAGATGAAATGCCCAATTTCATCACCGACTACGAACTAAAATTCTGAGTTTACAAAGAACTTGTAATTTATATCTTCTGTGACTAAATCACATAAATCACATACGATGCATCTCATGGACTAAGATAATGTCCCATTAGTTCATTTATAAATAGTCTCATATAATTAAACAATTTAATTATTTATGACATGCCAATAAATTGGATTTTAGGGCATAAACCCCAACAGTGATAGGGTGGGTGACGGGGATAAAGAAACCTATTTCGAACCCGACCTGTTCCCATTCCTAAGAACAGGGTATTTCGCGATTGACTCACGAGTGGTGCAACCTGCAAAAGGCCACATGAGGAGCACATTCTAGAAGTGATGAGAATTAACAAGCATTCAAGGATCCATTGCATGTTCTAGTTGGGTCTATTACTAGAGTAAGATCCAAGAAGACCAAAGAAACACTTAATGGGCTAAATCAAGATATTTGGGCTGGTTCTAACGTAGGACATTCCAAGCTTGGCCCAAAGGAAGATGAAGACATAATAAATTTAATTCAAGCTATTAAGGGCTAATCTGGTTTAATTGGGCGTGAGTAATGGCGAGGATTAATGACTGATTGACTTTCCAGCTCCATATCAGTTAATAGACATTTTTTCTAATCTGGAGCTTCTAATTTCAAACCATATCTGTATTAATTTTAGGCTTTTATTATTTAGAATATTTTTTTAGCTATTTTCCTATTTTGGATCTGCTAATTTCAGACCAAATCAACTTTAATCTAGGGTTTTAATATTTGGTACGTTTTTTATATTTTCTATTTTCAGTCATGTCTTATAAATAGCATGCACTTATTGTAATAGAGGATTATTGAATAAATAAATAAAAAAGTGAGGCTTTGTTCTTTTCTTTTCTTTTCTTTTTTGTTCTTTAAGAACTGTGAACTTATCAGGGATTCTTCCTTGTGGTGTTCAAACTTTATACCTTCGGTTCATGATTCAATTATAATAATTGGATCAAAGGTCTGTTTCTTATACTTTTGGTTCGTGTTTCACTTATAAATGTTGGGTCAAAATCTGATTTTTAGCTTTCTTAGGCAAATTTCAATATTATTTGTTGGGTCTCAAAGCGTGTCGATTGAGGTTCACATCTAGAAATTCAAAAGACTCAAGTGTCAGAGGTATTTCGCGAGTGGTTCGCAACTTGGCCAACTCGCGAGATGCACGGATAGTTGTATTGATGAGAATCAACAAGCATTTAAGGATCCATTGCATGTTCCAATTGGGCCTATTACTAGAGCAAGATCCAAGAAGATCAAATAAGCACTTAATGGGCTGATTCAAGAGATTTGGGCTAATTCTAACGCAGGACATTCCAAGCTTGGCCCAAAGGAAGATGAAGGTGTAATAAATTTAATCCAAGCTATTGAGGGTTGATCTGGCTTAATTAGACGTGATTTATGGCGAGGATTAATGACTGATCGACTTTCCAACTCCATATCAGTTAATAGATATTTTTCCTAATCTGGATCTTCTAATTTTAGACCAGATCTACCTTAATTTTAGGCTTTTATTATTTAGAACGTTTTTTAGCTATTTTCCTATTTTAGATCTACTAATTTCAGACCGAATTAGCTTTTATTTAGGGTTTTATTATTTAGTACGTTTTTTTATATTTTCTATTTTCAATCATATCTTATAAATAGCATGCACTCATTGTAATAGAGAGATTATTGAATAAAAATCAGAAAAAGATGAGGTTTTGCTCTTCTTTTGGGTTCTTCAAGAACTGTGAACTTATTAGGGATTCTTCCTTGTGGCGTTCAAACTTTATACCTTTGGTTCGTGATTCCATTTTAATCATTAGGTCAAAGGTCTGTTACTTATACTTTTGGTTTGCGTTTCTCTTATAAATATTGGGTCAAGGTTTTATAAAAATCTGAATTTTAGCTTTCTTGGGCAAATATTTCAATATTTTTTGTTGGGTCTCAAAGCGTGTTGATTGAGGTTCACATCATTTGGTATTAGAGCCAGCTTCTAAAATCAATTTTCTATCCTTTTATCTTTTGTTTCCTGTTATCATCCTCTCTTGTTCCTTTGGTGTTCTTTATTCCTCGTGCTTATTTTGTGACGTGCACTAGATTAAAATCATGCACCAAGCTCCCAAAAAAAAAGTGAAAAAAAAAAAAGAAAAAAGAAAAAAAATTGCTTTTAGTTTCAGTTCTCTCAAACCAAAATATTGTTTTCTTTTGTCCTATTTTCTTTGATTTAGTGTTTCTGTCATATTTTCTTACCGTTGGAATTTGCTTAAATACTACAAGTTGAATTTCTTGATCAAGTTTATTAGTTTAATGCAGAACTGAAAAGGGGAAGCTACGAGTGGAAAAATGGAAGAGAGTGAAAGACTAATATCGGGAAAAGGCCAATTTAAGAGTGAAACATGAGTGGGGGTTACATAATTTGAGTGCAAACAAGTGAGGGAGTGTTGTGAGAAATTATTTCTAACATTTCTCTGTAGTTTCAAAAGTATGTCTTCTAGGGGTGAAACATCA
>CM066169.1:27810000-27960000 GCA_033629205.1 Lithocarpus polystachyus | reverse complement strand
ATTTAGGATTTTATTATTTAGTACGTTTTTTCATATTTTCTATTTTCAGCCATGTCTTATAAATAGCATGCACTCATTGTAATAGAGAGATTATTGAATAATAATAAATAAAAAAAAAGGGTGAGGCTTTGCTCTTCTTTTGGGTTCTTCAAGAACTGTGAACTTATCAAGGATTCTTCCCTGTGGCGTTCAAACTTTATACTTTGGTTCGTGATTCCATTATAATCATTGGGTCAAAGGTCTGTTACTTATACTTTTGGTTCGTGTTTCTCTTATAAACGTTAGGCCAGGGTTCTATAAAAATCTAAATTTTAGCTTTCTTAGGCAAATATTCCAATATCGTTTGTTGAGTCTCAAAGCGCGTTGATTGAGGTTCGCATCATGTATGTAAGTGCTTTCCTCATTTATTTACCCACATCATAAAAGCCCTCATCATCCACAAATTGGAAGGAGGGTTTCAGAGAGAAAACCCTAGAATTCCATTGAAGAGTTAGAGATTGCTTACCTACAATTCTCTACACATTTCTCTTAATTATCTTCACTCTCTTCCCTCTGTAATTCCGTATCTTTTGAGAGGCTCTTAGCCCAAACACAAACCACACACATTCAGAGTGTTATGAGTTTATTTGAAGCATTTAGGAAGCATTGGGTCATGCCAATATATGGTGGATGCAATTGAGGATAATTGCGGGATCCGAAAAGCTAGTGAAGACAAGGCTTGGGGAAGTCAGTTGGTAGCTAAGACTCAAAGGCTCTAAGTACAAAGGATAGACTAGGCTTGGAGGATCTATTTTGTAATTCTTGTACTCCAACTTATTTACTAGTGGATCGATTCGACTTAGAGGGCTGCTAAGAGATTTTTATACCAAGCACTTTGATTTTCCTCTTCGATAACACATAGCAATATTATCTTATATTTGCTTCTTTCTTCCTTTTACTAGTTGTGTTTATTACTTAATTGTAAATTATGTATGCTTATGCACTAGGTAGTAGTCCTGGTTGATTGTGCATTGATTAGTCTTGTTTCGCATTTAATTAAGTAGATTAAAAGCAATCCAGCCGTAATTTTAAAAATTAGGGATCTAAACTAGCTCTTGTATTTGTTACATCGAGCTTTCAATAATGTTCGTAGGAGTAGTTAATACTAGTAAGAAAGAGTGACTTGATTCAAGTTAAGGGAATGAAAACGGGAAAAAGAAGACCCAAAAAAAAAAAAAAGGATAAAATATTAGATACTCCTGGAGTATGGTGACATGGTACTTCTTTCTCTCACATTCATGGTAGATTGCACTATTAATTTAGTTAGTGGGGTTCACCATGAATGACAAAGAAGAGAATACCATTTCACCTAATAAGTACTAAAAAATATAACATTAGTTGAAATAGTAAAAAAGATGTTAATTATGGATGTGCATTGGTTGGATTGGAGGGGTTTTTTCAACCCACTATTTTAAAAACTAGACCGGATCGGCCGGTCGACCGATTCAACAAGGAATTGGATACCAGCTCGGTTTGGTAAAAACTGGGAAAAACCAATAAAAACCGAGAACCAAAGGCAAATCCGGTTTTGCCTCAGGTTTGGTTTTTAAAACCATGTTTCAACCTAACCCATCATTGTATGGTTGCGGAATTCTCAACCTAACACAACCATTGCCACATGAGTTGGGGTTAAGTAGCTAGGTTGTACTTATATGTTTCATGCCTTAAAACAATTTGGGCTTTCATAAATTGTTTAACCAATTTTTTTCAATAAATATTATAATTACATAACATGCAAACATTATATTCTAAATTTCCAAATTCATCAACGCTAATTCTCAAAATACCAAAATAAATCAAACTAATAATTAAAATACAAATAATAAGATAAAATAATATATATGGTGGATCGAGTAAGGGTCAAATGGGTTGGAAAACTATCAACCCACACATGACCCAACTCGAGGCTCAAATTTAAATTACACTCAGTCCAACCCACAAGCCCACAAAAATCCAACCCAAGGTGTCTGGTTGGGTCAATTTTGTCAAGTTGGTGAGTTGAATGCATGCCCCTAACATTAATTAAATAAGAAACATAGAATTAAATAAGAAACATAGATTGTGACTTCAAATAATAGAACGGAGATAAAGAATATAGGTTGCTAACTTAAACTAATCTACTAAGATCTATAAATGATCTCAAGAAGAAAATTGGGACTGAGGCTTAGTTGTTATTATTGTATAGTTATACTTCTTGGGGACGTGTTTATCTTCATGTACGTCTAGCTTTCAATTTGGAATGACTTAGTGTATGCAATATTCTTTTTGATCTCCCATCTCGGTGATTGATGCATCATAGAGAACTTAATTACAAAAACTAGTGTTCATAATGACCATTTTGTCGAAACTTATTGTAAAGAATTCAATTATGTTATTATCATATGTGGGAAAAATAAAAGGATTTCAGCTGAACCGAGTTTCAACTCAAATAACTTATTTTTCTTCCATAAAAATAAGTGAAGAGTGAGATTCTGCATTCGAAATTCACTAGGTACAATGTGCATCGAAAATTAGAGTTGGGTGTAAGACACCTTTTCCATGACAGAGTAAAAGTGACGAGGAATTGAGATTATAGTTAAGGTATATGTTAGCTATTAATGCACCACAACCCTTCTTTTTCCAGATTTAGGATCCACTGTGAACAAAATATATCTAAACACAAACACAATAGTGGTAACAAGATATTCTATTCCAATAGACAAATCAGAACTACTGGAAAGGAATTGACAACTTTAGTTGCAATTGTTCATAGTATTTCATCAACTATATCGTAGTTCCAAGCTGAATTATCAAAGATTGTCTATGCAGCACTCAAAACATGCATAGATGCTGCTTAAAACAACCTCAGGTGCTACTCATTGATTCACTGATAACTCCAATATTTTTATTATTTTGCTGGTTTAAATTTTAATTAATTACCTTTATTTTGCTAAAATTTTATTTACACAAAATTGGAATCACTTCTAATTCGGTCTCTTGATTTTAAAAACTTGCAATTTACACTTTGGTGCTTCTTCAGTCAGCATCCATTAAAATCTTCTTGTTAACTAACCCAAAAAGAATGTCATTTTGATAAGAACAATATAAAAAATGACATCATTTTTAGGCAGGGTAGTGGCAAAATTGTTATGGATAATAACAAGAAGTGATATTGACATCATTGTAATAGTTGAGTGTAAATTGCAAGTTTTTGAAAGTTTATTGCTGGTTTAGAAGTAACTCCTAACTTAGAGGGTGTAAAATACATTTTAAACTTTTTTTTGTTTGTTTGTTTGTTGATATGTAGATCACAAAATTCTATTATGAAGGTTGTCCGTTTGCCCCAGCACTGCTACAAATCCTGGAGCACTGCATTCATTCCAGACATTCCTGCATGTCAGATTATGACATCAAATGCTGAAAATAGCAGGTGGCCTTTTTACGAGAAATGCTAGGGACACATATTTTGACACAACTTTGTGCCACAACTCGCCACATGGTTTGTTGTGATTAGTTAGAGTGTATTAATGGGCCATGTGGGGACATAGTCTAACCAATTACAACTCGCCATGTGGCGAGTTGTGGCCAAAGTTGTGCAAAAGTGTGTCCCAAGCATTTCTCCCTTTTTACTCAGATATAGCAGATGCTCACTCCTTCATATTTCAGGAAAAACTATCAAGTAGCAACTCACAGGTTGTAGAAATCTGCCAGACACTACAAGCTCGGCATTGAACAGCAATGATCAACGCATGAAATGCCCAACTTCTTAATCAAGCAACTTATGCTTCTGCAAGCTGAAAGTTCCCTCGGCTGTCAGCAAGATTTCTTTTCTTAATGCCACTCACACATGCCCAACCATCTATTTCTGACACTGATATGCCCTCCAAGAATGGTGAATATTGCTCTATAATATATGAAAGCTGCATAAAATTACATACATAACCATCAGAAAATCAGATCCAGGATCCTACATTGACACTGATTCATATGTAAGATTTCAACCCAAATTATCCCACTGATGGAATGCATCAAGTGTATGTTCTGTCCTCTCATGGGCTTGTGTATATATTGCAAATGGCAAGAACACCCTGGTTTGCGTTTGCTGCAACCAATTTGTCCAATGACAAAAGTAAGGTTGGTATATGGTATAAATGCTGATGATGTATAAAACTCATGGACAGTAAGGGTCTGTTTAGATAGAACTTATTTTGCTAAAACTGAAAACTGAAAATACTGTAGTTAAACAATTTTTAAATATGTAAATAGTACCGTGGGACCCATTTTTAATAAAAAAAAAATGGCTAAAAAGTGAAGTTTGTGAGATTTGTGAACAGTGCACTGGCTCTAATTTTCCAGAAACCCATTTTCCAGAAACCTGTTTCTCTAGCTTTAAGCATTACTGGCTCTAATTTTTGTTAAGCCCATAACTGCACTATATCAACACAATAAATGCTGACAAAATAAATACTAATGGTAGTAAATGCATAATATGAAAAGTGTTTCAAACTTCTAGTCGACATTTCTTTTCAGCTTTAGAATGATGTGCTTTCTGTGTGTTAATAAAAGGATGGTTTAGATAATATATAACTTAACTAGAACCAGGATGATAGAAGTTCAGAAAAGCATTTCTACTGAAATATTTGGTGAACTTGCCATACTGGCCGTAACTTTATTATTCTATCCCTTAAGGTGATTTCCTTAAGTTACACATAGGTACATGTCATGCCATGATAGTGAATCACCTATGCCACGAAGATACCTGGTCAGATAGAATGCCAGAGAGACCGATGACTGCTCCAGGCTTGGCGTAAGACACAATACCATCTGCCAAATCTAATAGAGGATTTAGAAGAATATTAGCAATAACCACATCATACTTCCCTGTTTCAGAGATGATCCCCATTCCATTTGACTCCTGTTCTTCCACAATTCCACATATCCTTTCATCCATAGAGGAAGGACAGTTTTTGCCAGGAACCAGGTGTAGTTGCATTTTCTCAGGTCTGATGTTGTTCAGAGCAGCATTCTGGCGTGCAGAAGTAATTGCTTGGGGATCTACATCGATCCCAACTGATAAGGCAGCACCAAACTACACTCCCAGTCATAATGACAAAGTTGGATTTGAGAATTAGTTGGCATTATCAATAATCCATCATTTTACAGAAACTTGTTTGAAAAAAGGAAAAAAAAAATGATGAGAACTTTGGGAAGAATCCAAGAAAGTAGAAAGATAAAAATGGGATTGGGGTAATAAGCAATGCGTAAGAGGAGAACTGCAAATACACTAAATAGATTCGTTATAACATCAATGAAGGGTGTTTCATTTTAATTTAATTGGAAGCACAATATTAGGAACTGAATACCTTAAGAGCTGCAATTGCAAGAACTCCAGATCCTGTGCCATAGTCCAAGACAAGTTCTCCCCCCTTTATTAACCTGTGTAGCAGCAATAGACACATCTTAGTAGTAGGGTGCTCCCCAGTTCCGAATGCTAATCCAGGATTCAGAATTATATTTGTTGCTTGAACATCCTGCAGGGTGAAGCAAAACTAATTTTAACCATCCCATATGACAACATTTATATTAAAGTTCAAATTCTTCTTTGTGAATAAAGTATTAGAGTTAGAGAGTGTTAACTATGCAAGACAGAGGAGATTGTTCCAGCCGAAAGTTTAAAAGATGTGATTGTGCGTTTGCATGCTTTGGATGAACTTTCTGAATATTCAGAAACAGAATATACTAGTAGCAGGATTGAGTGTTCACTACTTAAAAGTTATACATAGACCCCAAAACAACATGACTATCAATTTTTTTCAGAAGCAACAGGGAAGTAGTCATATATGGTGAGCAATCATTGCATCAAATCCTTTACAAAACTTGATATAAGATAAACATACAGGGGGACTTCTCCACTGAGGCACAACCCAAATTCCTTCAATAACTTCAACAGGATGAAACGATTCCTGTAAAAATGGAAAACAAATTTTGAATAAAGTGTTGATATAATATAATCAAGAATAAGTTCAACTGAAATTCTTATTCAATGGATTGAAATTTGAAAGTGTTCATTATCAGGGCATTGTTCAATAACGTAAGGCACAGCTTAAGTCAATAGTTATTTAAGTTCCCATCAGAAGCCAAAGTGATGCAGAAAGGGGTGAGGTTAAGGACTTAGATGTGGTAAAGATAGAAGGATTTCACAAGGATGTATAAAAAAATACCAGACTAAATACTAGATAGAACATCTTAGACTGCTTTCTCACCCAAGATATAAAAAAAATAAAAATGTTTTCCAACTATACTAGATTACAAGGACTCAACATAAAACTGAAAGATAAAAGCATATCTTTTAGCTTAAGTCTTCCTGCCATATATAGAAAAGTAGTCAAATTATTAATTTCAAAGATAACTTCAAAATATAATATTTTAGGTACCTAAACTATAATCCTAGGCAATTAATTCTTGCAGAAAGGATTTTGAGCCCCATTAATAATTATAAGCTAGTGGTAAAGAAAGCCATTAGTGGGAACCATAACATTGTCCCTAATCACCTATTGGAAGGCTATGCACCTAAATCACATAATATTTCAGGAGCACAGAATGAGAAAATAACAGTGCCCATCAGAGGTAATTTTGAATAGAACGGAGCCTATGGCTTCAAATAGAATAGAATAGAGGAAAAAAATACATGTGGCCGAGCCTGACTAATTTTCTTTAGGATCCATAACTGACCCAAAAAATTAGGGACTAAGGCTTTGTTGTTGTTACATCAGCCTAAGTGCAAGCGTGGATACTTATATAGTGATTGGTACATTCAATGCTTCTATAAATACTCAGGCATTGCAGTGGTCAATCATTAGTGGTGGAACGGTTCCCCCCCCCCCCCCCCCTCCTTTTTGGGAGGGGGAAAGGGTACCAAGAAAATACAAGCAATTCTTTCCTATGACATCATCATGAATTTGAAAAGGTAGTGGAATCCTACCACCAATCAGATGTCATCTTCTGAAACAAACTTCTGTAGGATGGGGTGGACTGAAACAAGATTATAACTACTACTTTCTCCAGAACCAAAGACAACAAGTTATCATAGATTTATGCTGCAATCACAAATTCACAATAGCTCCATTGGTTTTGTCTTTCCAACTTAGCATCTTGGGTTGTGAAACTAGGTTGACCTTTTTTTTTTTTTTTTTTGATAGATAATAAGAGTTTTATTGATGACAAAGAACAATGTGTTTACGATTGTAAACTCACTGCCCTTGAAACAAATACAATCAGATCATAAGGAAAGTCTAATAGAGATAAGGAAATCAGACAAGGAACAACAATGGGTAAGACCCCAAATACAAGACCACTCAAACAAAGTCCTAGTAAGCAAGTTCTTCAACATATCTATAGGTCTCTCCAATTCCTCGAAAGTTCGGGCATTGCGTTCCTTCCATACTAACCACATAAAGTATGCAAGTACCATATTCCAAACCTTTGAAGAGCAAGTCCCCAACCAATTCCTCCAAGCAAAAAGAAGAGAAACAATAGTATCCGGCATCACCCATTGAACCCCAAGCATAATAAGGACCTCACTCCACAAAGCAGATGCAAACTTACAATGAAGCAAAAGGTGATCCACAGTTTCCTCATCACACCTACATGGACAACACCAATTAACAAGGGGCAAGTTCTTCTTAACAAGGCTATCTATTGTAAGAATCCCACCCCTAGCAACAGTCCACAAAAAGAAAGATACCCTTTTAGGTACCTTTACACACCAAATGCTCTGCCAAGGGAAAGAAACAGAAGGGGCTTTCAATAAAGCAATATAAAAGGATCGCACATCAAAAACACCACTGCGATTCAACTGCCAAATCAAGGTATCCTCACCCTCCCCAGGAGGAATCCTAGCAGAGACATGCTCATAGAAAGAGTAAAATCTCCGCAACTCCCATTCATTAAAATTGCGACGGAAAAGGAAGTTCCAACTTCTACCTCCCCCGTCTGGTGCAAAAATAACCATGTCAAAAATCAAAGCTTCCTGAGCCACAGCACAGGCAAACAGTTCCGGGTATAATTCTTTCAAAGGAATAGGACCACTACAAGGGTTATGCCAAAACCGAATACGATTGCCCTCTCCCGCTGTATACACCACATGACCAAAAAAATTGTCATCACCTTTCCTAAAATTCTTCCATAACCCACAACCATGAGTCCCTCTCACAGCTCTAGTGCACCAACCTCCACTACCCTCTCCATATTTGGTTGCTATTACCTGACGCCATAAATGGGTAGCTTCCTTCCCAAACGGCCAAAGCCACTTCCCAAGTAGAGCTTGGTTAAAAAGCCCAATCTTTCGAATCCCCAAACCCCCTATCTCCACCGGCCAAACAACCTTATCCCAAGCAACAAGCGGATATCTGAAAACTTCATTAGAACTCCCCCAAAGGAAATTCCTCTGAATCCTCTCTAGTCTGTCTACTATGTGTTGCAGGATTGTAAACAACGATAGATAATAAGTTGGGAGACTCGGCAAAGTACTCTTCAATAAAGTAAGCCTACCTCCTTTAGACAAATACGTCCGCTTCCAACCAGAGAGCTTTTTCTCCACCCTTTCTAAAATAGGATTCCATATCAAAGCATCCTTAAAATGAGCCCCAAGAGGCATTCCCAAATAAGACATAGGCAAACGACCAACCTTGCAACATAAAATACGAGCCAAAGCATCCACATTCCCAACCTCACCAACTGGCACAATTTCACTCTTGCCAACATTTACTTTTAAGCCTGTAATAGCTTCAAAAAAGATCAACACTATCCATATATATAATAATTGTTCCCTAGATGCATCACAAAAAAGAATAGTATCATCAGCAAACAGAAGATGAGAAATATGCAAACCTCCTCGCGCATTGGGGCTTGCCTGGAACCCCCTAAGAAAGTCACCCTCTTCTGTCCTCCTCAATAATCTACTCAGCACCTCCATCACCAACAAGAACAAAAGTGGAGATAAAGGATCTCCTTGACGAAGACCACGCGAGCTACCAAAAAAGCCAGCCGGGGACCCATTAATAAGCACTGAGAAACGAACTGTAGTGATACAAGCCTTCATCCACCTCCCCTACTTCTCCCCAAAACCCATCCTCTCCATAAGGTAAAACAAAGCATTCCAATTTACATGATCATAAGCCTTCTCTATATCCAACTTAATAATCACACCCGGATCACCACTTTTCAATCTACTATCCAAACATTCGTTTGCTATGAGAACAGAGTCAAGAATCTGCCTTCCCCCAACAAAGGCATTCTGGGAGTCAAATATAAGTTTGTTCAATACACTATGAAGCCTATAGGCCAACACTTTTGACAAAAGTTTGTACAAACTTCCCACAAGGCTAATGGGCCGAAAATCTTTAATATTGACAGCATTAAGCTTCTTAGGTATCAAACACAGAAAAGTAGCATTCAGAGATTTCTCAAAAATGCATTGGCTATGAAAGTCTGCAAAAAAAGCCAAAACATCCTCTTCAATCACACACCAACACTTTTGGAAGAAAGCAATGGTAAAGCCATCAGGACCTGGAGCTTTATCACCCTCTGCCTCCCGAAGAGCTGCAATGATCTCCTCCCTATCAAACTCCCTTTCTAGAGAAAGCCTATCAGACTCATCCAAACTAGCAAAATCTAACCCATCAACAGTGGGCCTCCAATCCTCAGATTCCTGATAAAGTCTCTTGTAAAACCCCACCACCTGATCTTGAATATCCGATTCAGCTTCATACAAAATGCCATCAGCCTCCACACCCCTCATGGTATTAGCTCGTCTATGTGAATTAGCAAGCCTGTGGAAAAACATAGTGTTATTGTCCCCCTCTCTTAAGAACAAAGCCCTTGATTTCTGCCTCCAAGAAATCTCCTCCAAAGAGGCTAAAGACTCGATCTCTGCCTTAATCTCTATTTTTCATGCTTTGCCTGCCGTAGACAGCACTTGCATCCCTTCCCTCATATCAAAATCCAACAGCTCAGACAACAAACATTTTTTCCTAAAATGCACATCCCCAAAAACATGTTTATTCCAACACTTCAAGTCTTTTTTAAGAGCCATGAATTTACATGCTAGAACATAACTAGGGGATCCCACAAAATGATAACTGTTCCACCAGCACCTAACTTGATCCACAAAACCCTCCACTTTAAGCCACATATTCTCAAATTTAAAGGGACTTTTCCCCCTCGCCATGCCTCCTGCCTCCACTAGAATAGGACAATGATCTGAAACCACTTATAGGTTTACTAATTAATTTTGGGGTTATAGTGCAGCTAAAGAGAGAGTTTTGTCAAAAAAATTCCTCAGCAAGTACATCTACATTGTCAAGACCATGTTGTACCCAAAAAAAATAAAAAAATGTTGTACCACCAGTTAATCAAAGAAACTATTATGCACCCTAGTGATGTTTCCTAGATCAGCTAATACAAAGGCTGCCAACAGGGAAGCAACATCCTAAGTGCATTTCGGAAAAAGAAAAAAAGAAAAGAAAAAACCTTATCATTTTGAGCTATTCCAGGGTCATTTTGTGTCTTGAATTAAATTAAGTTAAAACATTTTGGAAGAGGGTGGATAATGGAGTTGAGATAGGGGTGTTAAAGTGGGCCCAGATGCGGAAAAACTCATATTGGTTCCAGAAGCATATCTTAGAGTTAGTACATCTGAGCCTAATTTTAGTCTTCATTTTAGTTGCTTTATAGGCCACAAACAACCAATGTGTAGATTAATTTTGTGGTTAAAACTTGCTTATGAAAAAAAAAATTGTTGCCAAAACTCATCAATGATCAGAAGCAAATAAGAATGCAAAGGTAATGGCTTCTGGTCCACACAAGAAATCTCTTTGATGATTTTTCCCATTAGTAAAAGTGCACTTTTATCCAACTACAGATAAACAAAGATGAAAGAAAGAAAACCATAATCACAAAAATCAATGCAACATTCAACATCACATGACAGATAGAATACAAGACAAGCAAGCAACTAGATCAACATATTAGAAGTGATTTATAAATTAATAAAAAAATAATCATGAGCTTTATATTGCAAGAAAGATTACATGAAAAGAAATTCAACCTGAGTCTTCTTTATCCAGTCATATTGCTCACCCATTTTAACCTCATAATGAGGAACCTCTTTCAAGCCTATAGAATTTGCAGCATGTGAAATGCACACATTTACATCTTCACCTTCAGGAAATATAGAATCGATAAAAATCTGCATAAAAATTTATTAGTAAGTAAACTGTTTAAAACATTAAGTTTATTTTGTCATGCCTGTAACTTCGATTATGTCATCATGTCATCAATGACCTGTTAAAGTTAAGCCAATCTAATTTGTGCACATTAGCTTGTCATGGTTGGGTTACTGATTGTGTAAAGCATAACTTATGGCAGCATATATAGTAAAAACACTGGATCACCTTTTGAAATAGCATCTCATATTTTTCAAACATATGCTTTTTCTATGTACGTATAATTTCAAATTACAAGAATTTTGGTTCTAAAAATTGCTGGGAGGTCAGCATGCTGTGGCATAACGAATAAACACCACCCTCCTATCTTTCACCAGGCTTTAGCTTTAGCGCTCAAGAGGGATAAGGATAGAGATCAATGAATTCATTATCACAAGAAAAACACATGAAAAGGGAAAGGAAAGGAGGGGAAGAAAAAGATATACAACAAGCAGGAAAAAAGGGGTGGGGGTTGGGGAGAAAACAAAGTACAGTAAAACCAAAGCTGCTATGGATATCAAAAGCTAAAACAGAAGGAGGTAAACCATTTCCAGGAATGAAGCCTGAATAGTCATTCCTTGTCATATAGTATATACATATATGGTCAAGCCAATTCACAACATAGACACTGATGTAGTGAATCTCCTCCTAGTTATACATATCAGTATCACCATATATATTGCACATTTATAGCACTATTCATTCTTGCAGTTTTTATCAAACTCAACTCCTAGAAATGGACTCAAACCAAATTCATCTATTAATTCCAAAAGCTTAGGCTGTAACTCGCTCATTCTCAACAGGTAAGACGTATGCCATTAATTCCAAATAATTGGGACAAGATAATGACACATTATGCTCCTTTCCACTATTGACAGGAATCATGTAGCAGTGAGTGTATCAGCAAATTTGCACCATCACACATAAGAAAAACACCTGAAAACTTCAATTTACTTCTGGTTGCTATTTTAACATACATGCAAAATGAACGCTGGATCAGCATAAAATGGAACCCAAAGTTTTAATTACGTTCAATAATCCACAAGAGATACATTCTCTGTGGTTCCATACTGTATTGCATTATTTGTTTATCTTTCACTTATTCATTTTTTCCCATACCACATTTGCTACTACATACAATTGTAGCTCACAAATACTGCTGTCTGCATTTTATATGCTTGCTAAAAGACTACATCAACATCTTAAGTCCCAAAGCTATACTGCATTTAAAGATGTTAGAGAGCATCTTGCTGCATCATTCACTCCAATTAATCCAATTTAGTGAACTTGGAGGCTACTTTTAGCATGGCATAGATAGAGGAGCCAAAAAATAATTTTATCATGGTCTTCCATTTATTGCTCATTTCTCATTATTGTTTGATATCTCAGTTGTCTGATACAAGAAGTTTGACAGTAAACAGGGACTACAAATTCAAAAATAATAGTTTATGAGCACATTATTGACATCCATGACTGAGATAAACCAATAGAAAGGAACAAAAATAAATTAAATGTAATATGTAGCCTTCATAGTTAAATGTAATAAATTCGAAGAGGACCCACCTCATTAGAATTCTTAAAGGTGTCTTCTTCATCCATGGTTGTAGAACTTGCACCAAAGCATAAAAGAGCCTCTGAAAGCATATCCTAGGCAACATGAATAAATAAATGCAGTCAGTCATTGGCTATTTCACTAAACTTGAAAAAAAACGCCTTAACTAATGAAACAATAAGCACTAATTCCAACCACATATGACCAGTTTTTGCCACAAGTACTCATATAATGATCTTCCTGTTAATATGTTTTTTACATCGAAATTCCAAGTATGGTACACACACACACACACACTAATTCCAACCACATATGACCAGTTTTTGCCACAAGTACTCATATAATGATCTTCCTGTTAATACATTTTTTACATCGAAATTCCAAGTATGGTACACACACACACACACACACACACACACACTAATAAGGATTTATGATAACAAGTAAAAATACATACGTTTGTTATAAGTATGATAAGTCCAAAAAATATCTTTAAAATCTTATTACTGTTATGAAGTCACTTTTCCTGAGTTGAAATGTGATACTTTGATTTCTCCTTTTCTGTTTTTTCCCCTTGATTTTATGCATTAGCATAATTTTATCCCATTTTGGGTTATTCAAGAAAGCAGTTGTCGATTCATCCTAGGAATATTAACCATGCTTAGAAAGATATCTATCTACGTGCTTCCATTGAAATCTTTTGTAAAATTATGTGAGTTTACAACTTAGACAAACATATCTTCTCTTTATTATTTGCCAAATATTCTTCTGGTGATTCTTATATTTAGAATCATAGCTTGTAATTAATTCTTTAAAAAAAATTACTCCATCATCACTTACTGTACAAGCATGACAGTCAAACTTACAAAAAAGCCTACCACAAAGAATAGCTCTTCCTTAATATTAAACTACCCAATGAATTTTTATTGAATTAAGATTTTGAAAATTCTATTGTTGAGTTACATATTAAATATTCTCTACATTCTTAACATACATATCAAATTTCATGTCAATCAAATATTATATGTTAAGAGATTCGACCCAGAATCAAAACCCACAAGAATAACCATTTATACACTTACATATACAAGTATTTAGTTAGTACTATGTCTGCTGATAAGAGAGAGAGAGAGAGAGAGAGAGAGAGAAAGCTCACAGCAACGTCTTTTCGACAGCAAATGTGAACGGAGAGGTACGAAGGATAAGTGACAGACTCCTCCGCTTTTGTGGGTATACAAGAAGAAGAAGAAGAAGAAGAAGAAGAAGATGAACGCTTTGCAGTGTTCGAAGATGGGGTCCATGGTGATGGGTCCTTGGCCTTGTAGCTTGTTGTGAGGAAGAGAGTAAGGGGGAAGTAAGGGGGGTGGAGGAGACGACTACGCCTACGTAAGAGTGTGTAGGAAAGGTGTTTGAAGAAATGGGTCAGAGGGGCTGACATTTTTTCTGAAAATGCAAATGGAAGGTTGGGACGTTCATTGAACGTTCAGGATTTTTTTTTTCAAAATAACACTTACTTTCAAACAATTTCGTTAGTTAACAATTTTTTCAAATTTTTTAGGAAACTAGCATCTTAAGGCCCACAAACTCAATTTTATGGCGAAAATGGGAAATTAGCCCCATTTTCAGAACTATTTAGTTAGTAGGCTAATTTTACAAATTATATAAATTACTAACATCTCGAATCTAAGAGACTCGATTTTGGGCTTATAAATCGACTTTTTAATGCTCGATTTTCATGGTCCGATGAGTCTGATGTGGCATTTGATCTGACGTAACGAACACTTAGAAATCGAGTATTAGAGACTCGATTTATAAACCCAAAAAAAATTTAAGTCTAAGCAGCACCCAGAAACACAACTTTGACATTTCAGCCCAAAAACACAACTTACCCAGGCCACGCTGCACCCAGGCCGGCGCAGCCCAGGCCGACGCAGCCCAGGCCGCGCGCAGCCCAAATCGCGCGCAGCCCAGGCCGCGCGCCAGCCCAGATCGCGCGCCAGCCCCTTCTTCTCCCCCGATCTTCATCTCTCTCCGATCTGATCTTGTTCTCCGTTCTTCATTTTTTTTTCCCTATCTCTTTCTTCTCCGATGAGAAAATGGTGTTATCTGATACTGGGTTTTTGCCCTTCTGATTTTTCCTCTCTATTTTCTCTTGGGTTTGGATGTTGGGTGTAATGGGTTTTTTATTTTGTAAATCGAGTGTTAGATACTCGATTTCCACGTAGGCGCCACGTGAAAAAAATGCCACATCAGACATGATCAGACCATGAAAATCGAGCATTAAAGACTCGATTTATAGTCCTAAAATCGAGTCTCTTAGACTCGAGATGCTAGTAAAAAATATAGTTTGAAAATCGTGCCTACTAACTAAATAGTTCTGAAAATGGGGCTAATTGCCCATTTTTCGCCCGGGATTTTTTTTCAAAATAACAATAAAACCCAAACTATATAGTTAGTAGACTAAGGTTTGAAACAAATTTGGTTTATAACAATTCGAGTGTCTTGGACTCGATTTCACTGTAGCAAATCGAGTTCAAGACACTCGATTTTGGTATTTTAGTAGAGCTGATGTGGAGGAATGATCTACGTGAAAATCGAGTCTTAAAAACTCGATTTTACTGTTCATCATCTTCTACCTTCCTTCACTTTTTTTTTTTTTTTTTTGTTCCTCCATCTGATGAGGGTTTGATTAGGATTGCACAAAGCTTTGAGCATTTGGATGGTACGGTCTGCAATGGAGGCGGAGGAGCGGCAACTGAGTTAGTTCACTTCCACTCAAAAGCGCAGATCGTGGACAAGGTGCAGATCATGGACGAAACAAGGTGCAGATCGTGGCAAAGGAGCGGCGACTGAGTTAGCGCAACAAGGTGCAGATCGTGGCCGGAAAAGCGCAACAAGGTGCAGATCGTGGACTTGAAGATGATGAAAAAAAAAAAAAAAAAAAAAAACGAGGTAGAAGATGATGAACAGTGACTCGATTTCCACATGGATCATTTCTCCACATCAGATCTACTAAAATACAAAAATCGAGTGTCTTGAACTCGATTTGCTACAGTGAAATCGAGTCCAAGACACTCGAATTGTTATAAACCAAATTTGTTTCAAACGTTAGTCTACTAACTATATAGTTGGGATTTTATTGTTATTTTGAAAAAAAATCCTCCAATTTCTGAAGTTCATCAAAAACCAAACCTTCACAACCCCACGAAGACCTAAATCCACAAGTTCTAGTTCTGCAGTTCATCAAAAACCAAACCAAAACACAACCCCATGAAAATCCAAATCCAAGAAGGAGGTTGTTTCCTAAAGAAGAAGAAGAATTTGACCGAACCCCACGAAGACCCACGGTAGTTTTGATCTCGACACCAGCCTCTTAGATTGGGTTTATTGATCTTGGCACTGGTGTTTCTTTGGTATTGTTGAGTCAAACTAAGTGTCTCTCTAGTACTGTAAACAAACCAACCCAGAGAACACAAAAAATGAATCCAAAGACAAACCAAACCAAAAAACAAACCTTTGGTGCCGAGATTAACAAACCCAAGCCGCTCCAGTGCCAAGATCGTCAAACCGAAGTTGCTTCGATGCCAAGATTGTCAAACCCAGTGCTTGGAGTTGCTAGTATTGCGTTTTTGTTGCTAGGAATTGCTGGGTTGCTGCATTTTTGTTGTGGATCTATTTTAGGGAACTCGACTTTACCATACTCAAGTTTTAAGAGCAAAATCGAGTTTCTTATATTTGAGATATTAGTTTTTTAAATAGTTTAAAAAGTTGTTAACTAACGAAATTATTTGAGAATTTGTGTTAGTTTGCAATTTTTCTTGCTAAATTGAGTATAATGCACTCGAGTCCCACATCGTGGCAATAGTTGAAGTGGAAATTTAGTCCACGTAAGCATAAAAAGCGACTTCGTTATACTAATTTAGTATAGCAAAATCGAGTTTCTTACTCTCGAATTGTTAGATTTCTAAATAGTTTTGAAAACGTGCTAACTAACAAAATTATTTGAGTTTTAGTGTTATTTTGAAAAAAATATCCTAAGGTTAGCATCAAATTTTTTTTTCACTATCGTCACAGGTTTCAGTCTAGTGGCACCAGCTTCCCTCCAAAAGAGTCAACTTGTTCAACCCATGCCAAAAATGAATAAATAGATTATAAATCGCTATTTTAATTTTGACATCTAAAGTTTTAATTTTTTTTAGAGAATTTTAAACTATAGCATCTATTCCTAAAATAAAGTTTAAATTTTTTTTAGTCCTCTAATATTACCTATCATTTTGAGGTGATTGTTAAGTGATACCTAAGCCTATACATATGTTTAGTTGGCTCAATCAAATTATGTCATTCAGTATCAGTTAATTAAAAGAAATAAAATAGTTTTTTTTTTCTTTACAACATTTATTGGGCATCCAAACAAAGCTTAATATCTTTGTTGATTTATTTTAATTTTAATAATGTGTATTCTTTAAATGATGTGGCATGGTTTAATTGGACAATGATTTAGTGGACCCAAAAATGACATAGTTCTGAGTGTGTAACTAGTAGTAGTAGTAGTAGTTTTTTTTTTTTTTTTTTTTTTTTTTTTTTTTTTTTTTGTTTTAAATCTTACTTGGCATTTAATGGCCAAATTAGCACAAGCCTAGATGAAAGAGCTCCCAATAAAAAAATGGGTAATGTTAGAGGGATCAAATCAAAATTTTAAAATTTAGTGAGGAAATCAAAATTATCCTAACTTTAAAGGTGAACTTTGAAATTTAGTCAAAATAAACAACTTAAGTTATTTTTACCTTAGTAATAGTTTTTTTTTTTAAATAATTATAAAAGTCTTTATCTGCACTACATTTTATTCTCTCTATATCTCGAAGATATAATTTGCACATCATAAGAAAAAGTTTGATGAATTGTTGTTTTAGTCTACTAAACTTAAAATTTTTCATTTTAATCCGTTAATTTTGACAACACTATCATTTTAGTCATTTTGTGAATTCTTGTTCAAAAAATGCTATTAACTCTTTTTAAAAAATGACTTAGTCTTTATATTATTTTTTAATGTTACAAATGTGAAAGGATATTGTTTAACAGAGTTAATGGTGTTTTTCAAATGATGATAGATTAACTATTCAATTAAGATTATTTTAGAAATATTGTGAAATTATTGTAAACTTTTGCTATTTCTTTAGAAGGACTCGTTAACCTAGGAATACAAACATCAAATGACTAAAACCTAACTCAATATGTTGTTAGGTAGATAGCAAGGATTGGATGAAAAATAGAGAGTAATGGATAAACTGTTCTCTTTTTTCTTTTTCTTTTTTAATATTCTAAGTGGGAGAATGATTTGAACATTGGTTCTCCTTATGAAAGAGACCAAAAAATATGACCAACTTACGAGGCTTTGTTCCCTTTTTTCATATTTAAAGCATTGGATTCACACTAGTTATTTAAGCAATAATTATGTCATGTGTGGAGGATGTGCATTATTTCTTGTATAATATATGAATCCCATAACTAGGGGTGTCCAAACCAACCCGTCAACCACCCACCCCTGCCAGCTCGGCCAATTTGATCCAAGAACTGGTCGACCCGACGTCGATGATGGTCGGCAACGAGTCTTTGCCCCCAGAACCCGAGATCAGCAGGCCAATTGGCAGGTCTAAACATGAAAAACCAAAAAAAAAAAAAAAAAAAAAAAAAAAAAAAAAAACTGACCCGACCGTATTACATCGGAAAAGTAGTTGTTCTCCACTGATGGGAGCATTTCACTGGTTGTTTTAGTTCGATTAGTTGAGAATTGGCTTGATCTCTTGGAGATCTGGCAAGATATCATCAAGATTATGCTTGATATCTTTGAGATCCGGCAAGATCTCGTTAAGATTCGGCCTAATCTCGTGGAGATTTGACCTGATATCTTCGAGATTCGACCAGATCTCAGCATATCCGACCCGATTTTGTACAAATCTGATGATTTTCAGCTGATTCTAGTATAGTTTCACAAATTTCGACTCCAACCTAGGACCGACGGGTATTTGAGGAGGTTCGACCACCTGAACCGACTCATTTTACCAGTCGACAGCGAGTCCAAAAATGGTAAACTTGCAGTAATCGGGTCAAATTTGGGTTGGGCACAAACTTGACCCAAACCGACCCGAGAACAGGACCAACTTCGGAAGTTCAAATCCATATGCATGCAAGCAAATTTGTGGTTTTTTTTTTTTAAGCCCGTTATGTTATTTTTGTAGATATATTCGTTATATAACCAAAAATGAAATATATTAGTTACATGACATCATTTGTCACTCAAGTAAAAAAACTACAAGTTTCTCATGCATTGTTGTGAGATTTTTTTTTTTAATTTAGGTTTTTTAAAATTTTAATAAAAGAAATCATTATTATTATTATTATTATTTGAGTGCTGTTAACGGGTGCTATACAGCACCCGTTAATGTGATAAAATTTAAAATAAACTATTCACATTTTTTTAAATATATGGAAAAAACTGAATATATATTAAATGTGTGTCACTTTAAATGGAGTATTGAACAAACCAAAATATATGTTTGCCAATTTTCAATGCAAGTAAAATTTGTAATAGGTCATAAATAAATCACAACTGGTTCATTAAAAGGTGCTGGCCGAGTCCTGATAACAAAGTCCTTATTATTTAAGAAAAAAAAACCCCCTAATTTTGTCAAATTCCAAAGCAAAACAAACCCCAGTTTGGGGAGTACTTGGAGGTGAAGAGTTGGGAGATGGTATTCTCATCCAACCCCTTATCCCTCAGTCTTCCCGAGCCCGCCTTTGAGTCATGGCTCCGCGACTCCGGCTACCTCGAAATACTCGACCACCGCACTGCCACCACAACCACGACCACCACCACTACCACCAACTCTGACGACCCCTCCTCCTCCACCACCTCAACCACTACCACCATCGCCAGCTGCATTTTATCCCATATCGTCACCTTGCTCTCCCTCTTCACCCTCAACCCCTTCTCCAAACTCACAGCCGATGACTTCTCCGACCAAACCCCGTCCTGGACTCATAGGTTTTTTGGGTTCTGCGACTCCTATTCCTTCCCTTCCTCGCCAGCTCAGGCAAGGCTGAGAGTCCACGAGAATGTCAAGCGCTATTGCAGGAACTATGCCACCTTGTTCATAATCTTCTTCGCATGCACTCTGTAAGGAAACACTGTCTCTGTAAATATTATATTTTTGTGTGTTTTGGGGAATTGGGTTTTGTTTGGTTGATGCGAAATGAGAGGAGAGGATAGGAAAATTGGGTTTTGGGTTTTACGAGTTTTGTTGTTTTGTGTGATGTCTCTCTTTGGAATTTCGCTTTTAATTGTGAGAGTTTTGGGCACTGGGTTCTGATTGCTTCATGGGAAAACAAGGGAAAGTTTGGGATAATTGACTTTTGGAGTACTTGGGTCTTGTTTTGTATATTTCTCATATTCTCTCTCTCTCTCTCTCTCATAGATTATTTTGGTAGTTCTGTTTTGGATGGGAAAGAAATTTGAAACTTGAAATATACAAAGATAAAAGAAGAAGACATGTTTTACTTTGTTTTGGGTTTCCTATAATGCTCCAGCTAGCTGCTAATTAATCAAACTCCGGGATAGTGGAAGAAATTTTGAATTTTAGAAGAAGACTTGTTTTACTTTGTTTTGGGTTTCCTATAATGCTCCAGCTAGCTGCTGATTAATCAAACTCCGGGATAGGGGAAGAAAATTTGAATTTTACGTATCAAATAGCTTTGCTTTGCAAAATTTGGTACCCCCTTAGTCTCAACTAGGCATAGTTGAGTTAGGCTCAATTGAGTAGGGATGTTTATTTCTTTGGTTCAATTGTTGGTATATCTTTGAACATTCTAGTAGATTGATTAAATTCCTAGTATTTTCCTACGATCAAATGGAGTTTGAAAGATTCAACTTTCAATTAGACGTGTTGATATTTAGAGATTATTTAGGATTTTACAACATTGTTTGAACATGATGTTTTTCTGGGATGTACTTATACGTTAAGGTGTCATGCAAGTTGGTTTTCTATTTGTATACAAACTCTTCTAATGACATGGGCCTTGGATAGTATAAGCGAAGAAAGTAGTGCGCTTAAGGCCGGGCACTTCCCTCTTGAGGAAGGGGTGGCATGGTATTCCACGGGAGAGGTTTTTCGTGGTGCACAATGTCTCTATCATGATAGATGATGATAGTGTGATAGGCGCACACTACCAAAATATTTTGGGGGGACGCCGTGGCCGCCCTGCTGCTCTAGTCTTTGCAGTCAGAGCGAGAGGTTGTCCCTACATTTCTCTTACCAATTTCAACCTATCAAAAAAAAAAAAAAAAAAAAAGGCCGAAGAAAGGAATTCATTTATATTATTATTATTTTTTTAAAAATATGTGTGGCTAGCTCTGATTAATTTGTTGCTAAGAGTCTTGTAGCTCAACTAGTTGGCACCTTCTAGCATTTCACAACATTGTTTGAACTGGATGTTTTCTAGGATGTATGTATAGGTTTAAGGTATCAAGTAAATTGGTTTTCTATTTGTATGCATACTCTTCTTCTAATGGCATGGGCCTTGGATAGTATAACAAAGAAAGTAGCATGCCTAAGGCCTTCTAGCATTTCACAACATTGTTTGAACTGGATGTTTTCTAGGATGTATGTATAGGTTTAAGGTATCAAGTAAATTGGTTTTCTATTTGTATGCATACTCTTCTTCTAATGGCATGGGCCTTGGATAGTATAACAAAGAAAGTAGCATGCCTAAGGCCGAGTGCTTCCCTCTTGAGGAAGGGGTGGCAATGTGGCATGGTATTCCATGGGAGAGATTTATTGTGGCGCACTGTGTCTCTATCATGATAGATGATGATAGTGCGATAGGCGCACATTACCAAAATATTTTGGGGGGACGCAATGGCCGCTCTGCTGCTCTAGTCTTTGTAGTCAGAGCGAGAGGTTGTCCCTACATTTCTCTTACCAATTTCAACCTATCAAAAAAAAAAAAAAAAGGCGAAGAAAGGAATTCATTTGTATTATTATTTTTTTGGATATATGTGGCTAGCTCTGATTAGTTTGTTGCCAAGAGTCTTGTAGCTCAACTAGTTAGCACCTTCTAGTGTTTCTAATGGAAACATCCAGAGGTCAAATCCCCCCCATCCCTAACTATCAAATTATTAAACAAAAAAAATGGGTTTTTGAGGAGACATAGCCAATCCCAAAGTTTTAGGGCTAAGCCTTTGGTGTTATTCTTTTTGTATATGTGGATCTAAGCAAACAAAATTGCATAAGTATTTGTTCTTGGGTCCTTCCTTAGCCTTCTCTACATCCAAAGAGAGAGAAGAGGTGGGACTAGCTATATGTAGGTAAGGTTTGGCCAATGTGTATAAGACCTTGTAAGGAGGTTACACACAGCGTGCATTTACTCCAACCTTAATGTATGATCCTTCATGACTTGAGGGTCCATTGAATCCAATCTCATTTACTATAAGACTGGTGGATCATGGATGTCATTCATCTAATAGGAACGGAAAAAAGGAACAATGAAGCTATAGTTGCTTGTCTTCCCATTAATGTTCCTTTTTGTCAGAGGAGCATAACAGTTTGGCCTGTTATGATAGCTAGTGCTCTGAATTGGAAAGAATTATTATTATTATTCAAGTACCTATTGTTTCAGTTCTTATGTTCTTTTACTCCCCCCTCGTTAACACTTCTTATATCATTTATCTGTCTTTGGTGTATATGGTTATAGGTATCAGATGCCCCTTGCTCTTGTTGGATTGGTATCTTGTTTGGCATTATGGGATGTTTTCAAGTTTTGTGGTGATAAATGGGGATTAGATCACCACCCAGTAGTTCGACAGTGTTTGGTTCGCATTGCACAATGTGGTATGTTATCAATCCTTTTTTTCTCAGTACATTATTAGTTTATATTTGACAATAATCCATCTGATTTTTCATATTTGACTATTTAAATGATTAATTAGGAAAAATATTTTTGATGGTTTTCTTTTAATGTAGAACTTTTTGTACCTATTTGGGAGGGGTAGATTAGATATGGTCCTATTGTTCAGCATCATGAAGTGGCCACTCTCAATAATTGAACTTGCCTCTTACGCTTGCCAACGCAAGACTTCATTGACCAGATAATGGCCCCTTCATTTTCAGACTTCTGAGCTATTTATAGGAGTTGAACTATTATCTCTGCCTATGCTGTAACGCTAATTAGATATCATCTTTGCAGTGACTGCTGTTATTCTGATATATTCAAATGTTCAGATGGCTATGTTCTGTGCACTTGGCATCAGTTATGCAGGTGACTTTCATATACTTTTGTATCTTTGTTAGAATTTTTCCCCCTTCCCTTTGTATGACATGTTCTTATTATTGAAATATTTTTCAAGGCATGCTTTTTCATGCTGCATTCCGGAAGCTGGCTCCTGCAAAGCAACCATCTCGTGGGAGAAGTAAGTAATAGGTTTGGGCAAAATAAGCATAATCATGCTTAGCTATACTCTGAGGCCTGTTTTACTGCAAGAGATCAACATCTCTGACCTGACTTTGATACAGAGGATGGTGCTCATCATGTAGATAATAGATACTCAAATTCATGTTGATTTTTGGTTCTACGTTATAACCTCACTTGCCATATGTGAAATCATAAGTTGTATTAAATCCTCTGATCAAACAATTTCATGGCTTTGACCTAGTCAATATGTCAAAGTGGAGGCTGGTTATTTGCTTTAGCCTTGAGCATTTGTTTATGAATTGTATAATGGAATTGTAGTTATACCAGTTATTTTCTAGGTGTAATTATACAAGGTCTAAAAACTTCTGTTTTAGTTTTAGATTGCAGGCGAAATTTAGTTCATGGAACCCTTGGGATATTTTGTGGTGCTATTTGAGAAATTGTTATTCTGAAAAGGCTAACATGATTTTGAAAATGCATTTTAGCCTTTTCAGAATAAGCAAAACTGCCATGTAAATTCCCAATTCATTCAAATATTTCTACAATATTTAAAAAAAAAAAAAAATTATGTTTTAGTGTTTTTACCTGTATATTGACTAGTTTTATATTTCTCATTTTATAAACTGCATATTAATTAAAACGGTTTTTAGCTTGAATCTAGAGTCTAGACAAACCAGACAAGATACAACTAGTTCAATTTTGAATTGATTTTATTTCTGGTTTAGTTTGTATCATACTTGAAATAGTTTTGTGATTTGAAAGTAATTCCTAAAAGTTTGAAAGTAATTTAAAATGATTTGATCACACTTTCCTCTTAGCAATGATGATACCTCTTGAGAACATGAAAAACTTAAGATCGCAACGGGACGGGGTAGGTTGAATCATGTTAGTCTCATTTCTTCGGGATGAGGAAAACCCGCACAGGGTAGTAGTAGGCCAGATCCAATTTATGATGGGTTTCAAGTCCAATTTATAATAGGTTTGGAGGTATGTTACTGATCCTTATGAGATAGCTCCTACATTAATGAGATAAAGAGAAAACAAATGAGGGACATGATGACCATGAGAATACTAAGAAAAAAGGTAGACTAGTGTTATGGAGATGGTAATATTTATTAAAAAAACTAAATTATAACTAGGACTTGTAAATAAAAGATTAATTTATATTTATAGATAATTTAAATATAAATTAAATAAAACATGTATATATACGTTCAAACAAAACGGTGGGACTTTTCTACCATCCCGATGAAAAATTGATTATCCTTCCACATTGAGGACATCCTGATCCAATCATCCTAGTCTAAGTATTATGAACCAACACTTATGATTGTGAGATTATTATGATTGTAACACAATCATGAAAAGACATGAATTCGTAAGGGTAGTGGTAGACATCCAAACCCAATCGTGAGGGATAGAAGTTTGGTTCAAAGGGTTTGACCAATTAGCTAACAAATAATCAAGGAGAAATCACCATTTTCTGGATGGAGTCCAAGCAAAATGCTATTCTCACTCGGGGAGAAAAAATTGATTGGAATAGCTTGAAGAGTTCGAGGAATTTGAGATGGAAGAATAAAGGAGAGATTGAGAGAATAGGGCTTTTTCACTTGCCATGATCATTCAAAAGTCTACAATTGAGTTACGTTGGTATTGCCGGATTTCTGGGTCTGTCCGAATATAAACTTAGACCGCTTACATCTATGACTATGAGCAATGTGACTCTCCTATATAACCAAATGTAACCCCTTTTTTACTCCTGCAATTAGGTCTAAAGAAAATTCATGTCAACTCCATCAATTTTGTTGGAGAACTTAGTTGATAGAAGAGCCCCTTGCATTACATATTCTCGGATAGTGGATAGTGTGTAACCCCTAAACCCTTCTTCCTGCAAGCGACCTTTTGAACAACAAACTGAAAATCTTGTTGACTCTGTCCAGAAAACTTTAACCTTTACCATTCCTATTGCCGCTAGTCCATGAGTCTAACCCCGTGCTAATAAAAACGCAAACCCATCACATCACAGCTACCATGCCCTAAAACTTGGAACCCAACACCAAAAATCACCAATGCTGTTGATTCCTAAACCTTACATTGACAAACATTACAGTTGAAGGTGAAGCAAGAAAATTGCTAAATTTAATCCATTGGAAGATAAGAGTTGAAAAAAAATATTTCATTAGCAAAAAATAATCATGTTGGGACATTCATTCACCACATACTAAGAAATACAAATAATGGTGAAATAATATTACAACTTTAATGTAATGATAGCAAACCCCTAATTATAACGTTGTCGGCACTACAGAACAAAAATGTGGAAAAGGAAAAAATTTATATATAAATTTAATAAATACACAATTTTTCTAACAATGATATGTACATCGAACCCGAACAAATGCATAAACAGAAAACACAATACAAAAACAAATATGCAGCCACTGGACCAGCATCTTCAATTAAGCAGGGTTGAGATCTCGTGAAACTTGGCCTTGCCATCTGCATTTATATTAAAGATTAGGTAAAATCTTCCCAGACTAACAGGCGTGCATTACGAGGCAGGGGGTGGGGGAGCATCAGTACAACTCCATTTAAGGTCTAAAGCACATATACATATTGAGTTGGACCCGTTAGTTGCTGATCATGATCTTCAGTGTCTCAAGATGAGTTTACTAAGATACGAGCACTCAAGCAAAAGTTTCACCAACTCTAAAACAAAGTAATACAATCAAAGAAAAATCACTTGACTAACCTTGAGAGCAGAAATCTTGCAAGTGGGCTTAAATTGGCATTTGAATTAAGTTCCTTGTTCTGTTGCTTTTTCTTGTAATCGTTTTCTGAATTTACATTTTGCATTTCTTCAGGTGTTGTCTTGCCCTTGGAGAACAAGAGAGCAGCGAGCTCCTGTAGGTCTTTCAGTGAAGATTCCCTTGAACTGCACAAAGTTTGTCTTCTACATTAATTTCTAAATAGAAGACACAAATTTAAGTGATAAGATAGAAATGGGATTAAGATGAGAATATGAGGGAACAGAGATTGTGAACCTTGACAGTTTCTGAAGCAACCTCCTCAAAAAAACTTCACAGGATCCAGGTTTCATGCGTTCCATATTTATGAGTGAATTTGTAACCGCACGCACAACAGCCCCTTCTGCATCTTCAGCTATGGTCTACATTATACAGACCAAATAGGAGATTAAGTCACTCAGAATTAAACTTGAAAGCATAGGCACAATGAAGATTGATTAGGATAGTTTATTTTGTATGCATCAGTATCACTGACGGTATTTACAAACTAATTGCATTGTTAGTATTAATCAAACTACTTTCATCTGGATGAGAATCTGCACCAAATTTGAATCCTTTTACTGGAAAATTGAAACTCATTCTTGACAAGTTAGAATCAGTTCAAGCAGCTTAATGTAGGCCCACAAATAAAACAATAATTCAAGAAAATTACTACACAAAATTACCACTTTGGGTGCTTACCTCTTTTAGTGAAGGAATAAGCAAAACTGACAATGGCACAGACGGTGGTGCTATTTTTTGACTTTCTTCTTCATCACTTGTATGGTGTGATCTCAAAAATCCTTTTTGTGCATCAAAGTATTCACGAGAATGTCTGAGGTAGAAAATTTTTCCTTTAAAAATTGTAATAAGAAAACTTTTTTTTTTTTGTTTTTTCTTCTGCAGTAGAAAGACTAGCAGCATGTCCGCAATAGATGTACCTGGAAGAATCTGAGCTGCTTGTCATCAGTTCTCTTCTGTTTTCCAGCCAGTTATTGCTGATCTTTACTGGTCCAGATCTTTCTTTAGCATTTCCTCTCCTCAATCCTGCTTGAAGTGCAGCCTTTGCCTAAACAGTCATAAACCAAATAACAAAAAGACAAAGTGGTTAATACATAATTCATCAGAAAATATGGAGAAAATATGTCAGAATTAAGCTTGTATAGAGAAAACGAAGGATGTCATACTGGGAGTACTGAAAATAAACTAGGAATTTTTTTTATTTGATAAGAAAAAATTGGAAAGAAAAATAAACTTTGAAATTAAAAAAAAAATTCTATGGTTTTTTGAGAAAATGCAATATAACTGATGCTGTTCTACACTATAATTCACATAACAATTCTCTGCAGGGTGTTCTTGGGTTCAATACCACTGTGAGAGTAGCTCACCAATCAAAAAGAATCAAAACTATGATTCAGAGCTAAATCAATGTAAAAAGCTAGCTCTTATTTATTTATTTATGTTTGCTAAGCATGTCAGAAGCTAACATATAAAAGACTGAAAGTAGCATAACAAACTAAAGCAACCTCTGCAAGGTTTATCGCACTGTCTTCAAGTGAGGCAGTATAAGTTTTCTCTTGAATTCCCAGTCTGGATTTTGGAGTTCGAGGAGAGTCTGAGTCATCATTTTGGCCACGGAAAACTACAGTTCCACTGGTAGATGAATCTTCAAAAGTTGCAGATGTGCCACTAGACTATACAGTACATTAAAATCAAATCAAATGACTGGCTAGCATGGAAAAAGGGAATAGGAACTTCAAATTTTGCATATTAACAACCAGATGGAAAAAATACCCGTGTGCTTTGATCATGAAACAAAGGAGATGAGTGAGATCCTCTGGGAGACCGTATAACAACAGTTCCAGACCCACTCCCATATAATTCATCCTGGAAATAGAGCACTTAAAAAACATCAGAAGATTTGACTCTGCAAATATAACGTACATCAATGTTTTGAAAAAACAACCAATCAACTTGAAGCTTGGTTGACTAAACATTCATGTAGATAGCTATAATCTCAAATTTGATAAATTTAGCTGCTTCATCAAATCAAAATACATGAACAATGTTGACTGTTGATTACTTCTGCTTAGTTTAGTAATAAATTGTATCATACTATTCTAATGTTTTTACCTCCAAATACTGTCCAAACTATATTAGGCCAGTGCCAGATCCCAATGTGCCAAAACCAAATTCCATTAAAACATCAATCAGGGCATAAAATCACCCCAAGTTAACAGCCACAATACAAACATAGATTGGCTGATTTTTAGTATGTTGATTAAATGGTGAATACTATGGCTCGTGCTCAAGCACATGTAACATTCCCCAGTATTAGGGACAAACAGCCAAATCTCATTCTTTCATTCATAATTTAGCTAAATTACCCAAAGAACAAAATAAGCAGAGTTTGACAAATGACATGAGAGAGAGATGATTACATCTTCATGGTAGTTATCCTGGTGCTCATTGTGGTATTGTTCTCTAGCATCTCTCCCAAAGGAAACCTCTGGTGAAGCATGATGTGCATTTCCAGATGCAGACAATGCTTGATGACCACTCTCTGGAGTTCTTCTTTGGGTAGCTTGATTATTTGAAACTTCTGGCCTCCTCTCTCTAACTGGAGGTGGTCTTACAACACTGCGAACAGTCCCCGTACTCTGTGATCCACCAATGCTGAAGTCCCATCCAGCATTTTTTAAAGGTTTCCCCTGACCACTGCAGATTAGAACATGTCTGTCATAATTCAAAGAAAGAGCGAGCAAAGCACGAGGAATCAACAGATTCAACCCACCTGGCTCTAACTGTTTCTTCTCCACTTAGATCTCTTGTCCCTTTTACAGTATCAGATGCGTCCCCAACAGCTCTAAAACCATTCCGAGAAAAGTCTTCATCTTCCTTTATTTGGAATTTTGGACGCTCTCTATCAAGAAAACCAAAGGCATGATGTAAACAGTAAGCAACCTTTGCACCAGAGATCACTATTTTAGAATTTTATTGCCACAATAAACAAGCTGGTGCATGCATCTCAGAAAATGTATTAGTAACTGACACCTCAGGAGCAGTTCAGGATGTTTTCATTTCCTCCAACCTCAGATCTGTATTGTATGTGTTGAACACAGATGCATGACATTATAATTGTTGCCCAGATGTTCACTCACTCAAACTTCAATGATCAAATTCATTAAAAAGAAAACAAAAAAAAGATAGAAAAGTACAAGAAAACAAGCACAAAGCAATATATTGCACCTTATTCTCTCCAAAAGCCTTTGACTCTTCCTAGCAGTTTTTATGAAACGGTGTTTGAGAAGTTCCTTGGCACTTGGTCTCTGCAATCAATTAAAAAAAAATTATTATAACATTATAGAACTCGTTAAAGCAAAAAGATGTTGTGATAAAATGCATATAACACATTTCTAGTTCCTAATTAAGATTTGCATTAGATGTGAGGACATTAGCCCCAAAGCAACTAGTCAAACTTGCATATTTGATAAATGCCTTGCAATAACATGGAAAAGAAAATCCTACTAAGTTTTCTACACAAATCTTGCCTCACATTGCTTTGAAAAATATGGCATCTAGATAGAAGAAGTGATGCAGAAAATTAAACTAAAAAATGGACTTGCCTTTAGGAAACATAATAAGAATAAAAAAAGGGATAGGAACTAGGAATCGGCTCCTAGGGTTTGCTTGGAATAAGCACCAAGCAATGAAAATAGAAAAATAGAACCTTAGGGGTCAGTACCTAGGGTTACTTGGAATCAACACCAAGAATGATAGGAACCCAAGACTGGGCTTGCTTGGAATCAATGCCAAGCACTAGAAGAAAACCTCCTACCCAAAATTTACAAATCCATCATCAACAGTTTACAATAGTGAACTTGAGCCCAAATTACATAAAATATGGAAGGAACATAAACTCATAATAAGATTACATCATATGGAAATAAAATTCAAAGAAAACTAAAATCTCTCTAATACCATCAATCATGATCAATTAATTCCAAAAAAATCAATCAGCATTAACAGGTTTGAATTGGCGTCCACACCAAGGAGTCTGCTTATTTGCCACTAAACAACTCACTTCAAAAATTACAGTTTTGTTGTGTAAGCCAAGTGCAAAACTGTAGGACTAGGTCATCTGTTGCTTCATTTTTTAGCAGCAGCAGCAAAGGACAGCAACAGCTTGTTTTTGTAATATTTGGTGTTAAATAGGTTATGCAGTGTTGTTTTGTCCGATACAATGTTGGCGAAGGAAGTCTGCATTATAGGAACAATGCCTGAAATGTAATGTGATTGTGCATCATCTGGTATATATGGCAGGAGGAAATAGGCGGACTTTTGAGGAGGATGAAACTCAAATTAATAAGCTTAAATCTTTTTCTGAGGTTCTTGTTTCTTTGAATGTCTATGGGTGGAAATCATCCATTATATATGTTGGATAATTTGGATTATCCACATTTTCCTTTTCCCTTATTTTTTTTGGCAGTAAGTACAACACCTTTGTCCTTAAGTTAATTCCTCTTTGGTTCATTAGTTTATGGGCTAAGTTATTAATTTGGTCTCTCAACTATTAATTGTGTCAATTTAGTACTTCAATGTTCAAAGTCAAGTCAATTCATCCTTAGGTCTCCTCTCTATTAATATCTTAATGGGATTATCCAACAATGGTGTTAATGAAGGTGGTTATGAAGTGTGCATTTGACATGTGCTCTGTTTTCCAGGTCAGATAATCCCGTTAAAAAATTTAACAGAGAGGAGACCCAAGAATAAATTTGACTTGATTTTGAAAGTTGAGGGATGAAATTGACACAATTAGTAGTTGAGGGACCAAATTGAACTTTTCCCAGTAGTTGGAGGACCAAATTAGTAATTTAACGCTAAGTCTTTTAGTTCCACCATAGGACACCAATAATCACATAGAACCATACCCATAGATTGTTCATAAAAGCATAGTAACCTCAAATTCATTCAAAATTCACCAAAATTTCTGACTAACACTCATACCAATAAGTACCGGACTGCAAGGAAATGCTGTGTTTCACAAGGGAAAGTCACCATAACAGGATTGTGCATGAAATTTCAATTCTGAATATATGATGAGTAGATCCTAGAAGAACACATATTTTTGCATCCAAACACTCCTCAAAATAAAGCACATTTTGAGATTCCTAAATACTCTATCCAATATCTATAGCAGATAAAACAAGAAATAATGCTAATAGACCTAGGCAGCCTGTATCTGCTTAGGGACTGAATCAATTTTAAAGAAAAATTTGTCAAAAAGATACCCAAAGAAACCACAGTAATATGAGGAACACTTTGAGAGCTTAACAATGTATAAAGTCTATATCCTGGATAACTTTACAACTAATATTTAACATATATTTTTATTTCTTTTAGGAACCAAAAATTATATTTCTAAACTTTAATTGGTCCAAACCAATAAAAACTTTTATTGGTCCAAATGATTAAATGTTATTAGATCTTCAAGACTTCAAGGAAATCAAAATATATAAGAAAATAGTTGCAATTGGTACAATATAAACATGATAAACATATGCCATTATAACCTACTAAGCTAAGAAAATAAGCATATGAATTTTAGTTTGGTATGGGAAACCACAATTTTCCCAAACTTATATTACTTGAAGTATCTGGAATGCCTGCAACACAATGTAATTTAAGATAATGAGATCGTCCAAATATAATTATGAATCTTTACTTTGATGATCAAGCTATGGACCTTAACTGAATGGGTCTCCAATCTGACTAATCTAGAGGGCAGTACTGAACTTGATGAATGTTCTCCATCATGACATTCTTTACCCTCTATACAAATAACATATTCAATCTTGAACATACATTTGGATATATAAAGTGAAACACACATCTTCAATCAAAACCTCAAAATCTTGATTTCAACTACTATATTCTAGCAACGAATCTAGCATTCAACTACTCTATTCTAGCAATGAAAAAAGCTCTACCAGATGCTTCCAGGTCCAAGCCATTGACCTTAAATGGATTGATCCAATCTCAGAAGAAAGAAAAATATGAGCTAATAGCAGGAGGTATTTGAAGGATATATTTACTTGCCTCTGCTGGTACTTTTTTTAAACACAACGAAACAAATTCTTTCATTGGTTTGTAAAAATGATCATCCAGCTGCACGAGAAATATAGGAGTCATGATTCTTTTAAAATGGAAAGAATTATGGTTCGATCAGGCAAAGAGCATTTGATTATTCTATATTCCCAGCAAGAATGATCAATGTGAAATCAAAGTATAATAGATAACCTGTGGTGGATTTTCTCGAGGTATGATAAAAAGAACTCTCATAGGGTGAAGCTCTGCAAGTGGGGGTTCTCCTTTGGCCATCTCAATTGCAGTTATCCCCAAAGACCATATATCTGCCTGCATCAAGCAAAGGGTGCGAGTGTGACAATGTTCAATGCTGGTGTGACAATGTTCAATGCTGGCATGAAGAGAAATTGGGGTAAAAAAGGAAAGGGGACAGAGTAGGGGTGGGGGTGCAAGAGCATCAACACAAGTCAAAATTCCCAAAATCAAAGATCTAAAATACTGCTGCAAGAGATACCTTCTCATTGTAACCTTCTGAATTCTGAATAACTTCTGGTGCCATCCAGAAAGGTGTTCCCACAAATGTCTGTCATTGTCAATTAAATAGTGCATCACCAAACGAATGCCAATTATATATTAGTTAATGTCATCACAAAGAAAAATCAAAGGACCGTATTGAGAACTTGGATGATATATTTCTAGTTGATCAAGTCTCTCCCTCCGCCCAGAGAAAAGAGAGAGAAACTCATTAATTCTGTGGTCCCACTACAATGACACTAGGAGTTGAATAAGTTCTCAGGTACAACTGGCGATATACAGTCAGGCAGAAACCATTAATCTGATTTTTCCTTGTGTCTCATCATCATTGATGAAGCAAATCATGAGCTATTAATGGACAGATTATGTGCCCTAATCTACAGTATGAAGCACGGGTGCGTTTTCGGACTCGGGTACGGGTGCGGGTGCGGGACTCGGCAATTTTTGAAAAAGGTGGGTGCGGGTGCGGCGGGACTCGACGATTAAAAAATTATTAAAAAAATTATTATTTATATTTTCTATATATTTTTACTATTAAAATATTCTCAAAAAATTGAGGAATGACAGATTTAGGATGTTTGGGCTTCATTTAAAGCCGATTTCGGCTGTTCCGGCGGTATTTAGGGTATATTTCGGCCGTTTCGGTCAGTTTCGGCCGTTTCGGTCGTCAGCCGATACGGACGATACGGCCGGTACAGCCCGTTCTGGCCGATTTTGGTCCGGTTCGGCGCGAATCGGCGCGATTCTAAGCCGATCCGGCGCGAATCGAGCCGAGTCGGCGCGAATCGGCGCGAATCGCACTGAGGGAAAAAAAAAAAAAAAAAAAACGACGCTGACTGACGCGCAGGCAGCGGCGTCGCCCACCGCACCCCGCGTCGGCCGGCGTCGGACGCGGATTCGTCAGCCAAAATGCCGCGTCCGTGCATTCCAGATCTACACCTCCCCATCCCCACCCCAAAAATAAACCCAAAAGCCCAGCCCATGCAACAGAACAAGGGGTAATTACAAATCATGCTTCTAAATGGCATATCCTACTCATAATTACCTTCCTCACTTTTGAAAACTGTTAAACTACCAATTATCCCAAAAGCTTAAGCTATTGGAATATGGTAAATTTAATTATTTAACCACTTACTTCTAACACTCCCCCTTACATGTGGACTCAAGCATCATTTTAATAGGTGAGGCTCAACATGTGAGATTTTAAATGGGAGGTAAAGTGGAGAAGATAGAAATCGAACTCAAGACCTCCTGCTCTGATACCATGTTAAGTTACCAATTCTCCAAAAAGCTTAAGCTATTGAGATATGGTAAATTTAATCATTTAACCACTTATTTCTAACAAAAACTAACACTAAACCTCCCCATACTTTGAACTAAAATGATTTATGTAAAGATAATTTGTATGTGACAATCAAGCGACTTACCATCAGATGAATGCTAGAGTTTATAAAAGCAGAATTCTGACAGAAGACCAGATGGTGAAAAACATTGTTGTTATTATTTTTTTAATAGGTAATAAGACTTTTATTGAATGAAATGAACATGGTGTTCACGATGATAAACACTCTGAACAAACAAAGAAGCAAAAAAACATTATTATGAGTGATGTAATGTGGAGTGCAGGATTGTTTATCCCTACCAATCTTTCTTCTGCAGACACAGCTCTTTGTGCAAACTCAGAATTCAGAGCTAAAGGGTGATTTGGGACTTATCCTAGAAAAAAGTGTGGTCTGGGAAGCATTATGTAAGGAGGAGGAAGATTTGTATATCCCAGCCATTTTCAGAGCTAGTGGGGATTAGTAGATAAACCCTTAATGGCTGTTGAATATAGTAGGCTTGTAGTTGTTTTGTATTTCAGTTTGTTAGCCTACTGGGAAGTATTTTGTTTTCTGCTGGGTTTTTGGTTTTTATTATATGACAGACTTGTGTTTTTGTTAGATAAAAATTATTCATTATATATATATATATATAAAATTTCCCCTAGTGATGGTATGATGGAAATCAATCATTTTAAAAACCCCAATCTAATAACAGCTTTAGGAAGCTTCATGTTAATGAAAACTCAAACGTCACAATGTGTTCATGGCAACTAAAACGAAGACAAATATTGGTCATGAAACAAAGGGCCTCAACTACATCCAAATCCATAATAAAGAGAACTTTGTAAATGGAACATCCCAATATGCCATCCTTGCTCAAGTGATTAACAATTTAGCCTCAGCAAAATAGAGTACCTTTCTCCTTGAAATAGTCCTCGTTAACTGTGCAGAAACGCCAAAATCTGCAACCTGTGACAAAGTCAATTACTCAATGTAGAAGACAAGAAACAAATCCATGTAATTGAACCCATATTATGTTCTTCCAGTGAGTCAGCCTTAATACAGAATTATACCAACTGAAAGCCTCTTCAAGTATAAAGGTTATACCTTAACATCACCATTCTCGGTCAATAAAATGTTTGCAGCTGCAAAAATTATAATGTTAGGTCATCATAACAAGATAATTTAAAACAACAAGGAGAAAATTCACTTGTAAAATTATTATGAAGCTGCAGGTATAGGGAATTTTTTTTTTCAAGCCCAGCATGTCAAACGTACAAAATCTTTAAAGGCCAAAAGTGAGAAATTTCTCAATATTTCTTCCATATGGATATTCAAGTATATAGGGAGGGGAAAGAAAACCTTTAATATCTCTGTGGATTTTTCCTTCATTGTGCAGATATTCAATTGCATGCAGCAAGTCACGTAATATGCAAGCAATTGATATTTCATCCAATGGAGGACCTGATTGGAGCTGCAGAAGCAAAATCTCTGTTAGATTTGAAGAAGAGTATATACAACTTAGCGTTTTTCCTAATATGTAATAAAGAATTTTATTGATGAAAGGAGCAGCCACAAGTATCCAACAAGTGTGTGTGTGTGTGTGTGTGTAAGGGACAGTTAGTCCAAGCACTGTCCCTTGCTGCTGAGGCACTCCAGGTGCGGAAAGTATGCATCATGTACATGAGAGGGCATATATAAGAGTGCAAACCCCGGATGCCTACACACCGCCATTGAGCAATTGGGTAAATCGTGAAATGCCTAAGCTAAGAGTCGAACTAGAGACTTCTGGGTTTACAGTTAGTCCAAGCACTCTCCCTTACCGCTGAGGCACCCCAGGTGCAGGCAAGTATGCATCAAGTATATGAGAGAAGTTATATACAATGTAGAAATTCATCTTCAACATAAATATGCATTGTGTTTGCATGCACAGACAAGTAGATGGCAAGAAAAGAAAGCACCACAACCTATCATTCTCCATTAGAGGTTGCCCTTGATATTGAAAGCAGTTGTCAAACCATTGATATGATTTAAGCATATCTAAATAAATTACAAGATTTTTAACTTTTCTCATTTACACAAGTAATATCAACAGCAGTTCTACATTTCTATCAGGTATAAAAATGGAAAATCTTTCATTTATTAAGTCAACAACTGGATATAGTTCACTATCCATGCATTTTACACGTGATATCTTAAGTGAAATGGACATAGCCCAGCCTATAGAGCTTCCTAAATCAGGCTCTTCATATTTGTAGGGAAGGAATTGTCAGTTAATGGACATTACAGATATTGATGCCTAAATATTTTACAGATAGAGTGCACCCTTGGTGGAATCGACATTCCTTCTCTGGTACACCTAGCTACGTGTTTGCCAGAAAGTTGAAGGCTTTGAAAGAAGATATCATTCAGTGGAACCGAAGTGCGTTTGGTCATGTTGGACGCAAAAAGTCTCAATTGTTGGAGGCCTTGAATCTTTTAGATGTCAAGGAAGGGGAGTTTGGCCTGTCTGATGCAAAATCTTGTGAGAGAGCTTTGGTGAAATCTGAAGTTGAGCTTCTTCTCTCTTTGGAAGAAATCTCTTGGAGACAGAAATCGAGGTTGTTATATATTAAGGAAGGAGATAACAACACTAAATTCTTCCATAAGATGGCTAACTCTCGTAGAAGGCATAACCATCTAAGTATGTTGGAGGTGGATGGGGTGATCTATGAGGAGGAGTCCAAGGTGACTGCTCAGGTAGTTCATTTTTATAAAGCTCTGTATCAGGAGACAGAGGAGTGGAGGCCCTTTGTGGAAGGCTTGGAGTTTGATCAATTAGATGGGTTGGAGAGGGGCTGGCTTGAAAGGAAGTTTGAAAAGGAGGAGATTCTTCCAGCTGTTAAAGAGTTGGAAGGAGATAAAGCCCCAAGTCCAGATGGCTTCTCTATGGCTTTTTTTCACCAATGTTAGAGAGTTGTGGAAAAGGATGTTTTAGCTGTCTTTGAGGAGTTTTACCAACACAGCAAGTTTGAGAAATCTTTGAATGCTACTTTCATAGCTCTTATTCCTAAGAAGACTGATGCATCCAATATTCGAGACTTCAGGCCAATTAGCCTGGTGGGGAGCTTGTACAAGATCTTGTCTAAGGTTCTGGCTAATCGTTTGAAAAAGGTTTTAGATCAGTTGATTTTTGAGTCTCAGAATAGTTTTGTGGGTGGCAGACAGATTCTTAACTCTGTACTTATTGCCAATGAGTGCGTGGATAGCCGAATGAAGAGTAAGGTTCCGGGGGTTATTTGTAAACTCGACATTGAGAAAGCTTATGATTATGTGAACTGGGAGGCTCTTCTAGATCTATTGAAGAGAATGGGCTTTGGTGAGAAGTGGCGCAGTTGGATTCGCACCTGTATCTCAACAGTCCAGTTCTCTATTCTGGTTAATGGGACCCCAGCTGATTTTTTTAGGAGCACGAGGGGTTTGAGACAAGGGGATCCGCTATCTCCTTTGTTGTTTTTGGTTATGATGGCAGTTTTTAGCAGGATGTTAAAAAGAGTTGAAGGTGCTGGCTTGATTCGAGGTTTTAAGGCTGAGGGTAGACGGGGTGAAGGGGAATGTGTCTCTCATCTTCTGTTTGCGGATGATACTATTTTGTTTTGTGATGCGGATGTGGAGCAGATCCTTCATGTTCGGATGTTACTGTTTTGTTTTCAAGCTGTGATAGGTTTGAAGGTTAACGTCTTAAAGAGTGAGATGGTTCCAATAGGGGAAGTTAATGATGTGCATGTCTTGGCAGAGATCTTGGGTTGTAGGATTGGGACATTGCCCATGTCCTATTTTGGTATGCCGTTGGGGGCTCCCCATAAGTCCCCCTCTATTTGGAACCCTATCTTGGAGAAAATTAAGCGAAAGTTGGCTGGGTGGAAGAAGCTTTATTTGTCAAAAGGTGGAAGATTGACGTTGCTCAAGAGTACGTTATCTAGTCTTCCTACTTACTATATGTCTCTTTTTACCATCCCCTCGCATGTGGCGAATAAGATTGAGAAAATGCAAAGGGACTTCTTGTGGGGGGATTTGAATGCTCATTTGGTGGGGTGGGATAAGGTGTGCGCACCTGTGGCGAATGGTGGTTTGGGTGTTAGGAAAGTAACTACTTTTAATAAAGCCTTACTAGGAAAGTGGTTATGGCGGTTTGGGATTGAGGAGACTCGTCTTTGGAGAAGGGTTGTAGCCTTGAAGTTTGGGGAAGAGTGGGGGGGATGGTCATCCAAGCTGGGTAGGGGTGTTCATGGGTGTGGTTTGTGGAGAAGTATCCGGAAAGGTTGGGAGGTTTTTGGTAATAATATTCGGTTTGAGATAGGGGTGGGGGATAGAGTGAAGTTCTGGTCAGATCGGTGGTGTGGGGATTTACCTCTTCAGTTGTCCTTCCCGGTAGTGTATGGGATGGCTACTAATAAAGAGGCATCCGTGGCATCGTCTCTTGAATAGTTGGGGACCGAGGCTCAAAGAAGTTGGAATGTTTGCTTACTGAGGGAACCAAATGATTGGGAGTTGGGGGCTGTGGATGAATTTCTCCGTTTCTTGGGATCTAATTTACCTCACACTGAGAACGGAGACCGTATGAGATGGAAGTTGACGAAGAATGGGGATTTCGACACTCGCTCGTTCTATACTAAGCTTAGAGGTCCCTTGCCTATTATTTTTCCTTGGAAAGGTATTTGGAAGGTCAAGGCTCCTCGGCGCGTTTCTTTCTTTGTATGGACTGCAACGTGGGATAAGATTCTTACAGGAGATAATCTGCGGGGTAGAGGATTGGATTTTGTGGACTGGTGTATTATGTGTCGTTGTAATGAGGAGACAGTAAATCATTTGTTACTTCATTGTGAAAAAGCTTATCAGCTGTGGAGTTTGGTTTTTAGATCGTTTGGGATTTCTTGGGTCTTGCCAAAATCGGTCGCGGATACCCTTTTTGGTTGGTGGAATTGGTTTGGAAAGCACTCTTCTAGCATTTGGAACATTGCTCCGTTGTGCCTAATGTGGTGTATTTGGAGTGAGCGAAATTGGCGTACTTTCGAGGAGGTGGAAAAATCTGAGGACCAGCTGCTTGCTTCTTTTAGTGGTTCTCTTTTTGATTGGTCAAGGGCTTGGGGACTCACCTCTAGTGACTCTCTCCCTTCATTCCTTAGTTCTCTCCTTTGTATCTAGCTTTGTTTAGCTTTTAGCTTTTTGTTTGTTTGTTCTTTTCTCTGTATTCCTTGCTCTGCCTTATGAGCTTTTTCATGAGGTAGTTTTTGGATAATACATTTTTCTTACTTATCAAAAAAAAAATATTTTGAGCATTGGTTTAAGTTAGTCCCTCCTTTTATCTATCAAAAGAAAAAGAAAAGCTAGTCCCTCTTTTTGTAACCCAACATTATTTTTGATTACACAATTACACTTTTTTTTTTTTTTTATAGGTAATCAGAGAACTGTTATTAATGAGAAAAGATGAAAAGTACAAGTTGTTCATGATGATGAACAACAAGAAACAAAAGAAACAAACAGCAAAACAAAAGATAAGGAAATCAGAAAGATAATCTAAGGGAAAACATAAACTCTGAAAGAGACGAAGAATCAATAAAGCCCCAACAACGAGCCCACTCAAAAAGACTGCGCTGGCATAAAACCTTTAACTCATCCAACGTCTTCTCCATGTTCTCAAAGGAGCGACAATTTCGTTCCAACCAAACAATCCACATTAAGCACCCTAGAATCAAATTCCAAATATTCAAGTTATGCTTCTCAAGCCACTGATGCCAACAAGATAACAATCCCGCCACCAATCTTGGCATAACCCAATGAATACCAAAAGCCTGAAGGACCATAAGGTATGTGTAACAGGACAATGAAGCAGAAGATGGTCTATCGACTCCCCATCACCACAACACATACAACACCGATTTACCAAAGGGCGACCCCTAAGCATGAGATTATCCAAAGTGAGAATCCGATCGTGAGCAGCTATCCCCAAGAAGAAGGCCACTCGCTTAGGAATCTTTGGTTTCCACACACCCTTCCAAGGAAACAAAAAATTCGAAGTACACTGAATTGCTTGGTTATAAGATCGAGTATCAAACTTTCCATCACCTTTGAGCCATCAACAAAGAGTATCCCTCCTATCCCCCCGAGGAATACGAGGATGGATAAGCTGAAGTAGTAAGTAAGATGCAGCTAGCTCCCAATCTTCAAAAGCTCGTCCCACACTCTAAAAGTACCTCCTACCAGAGTCCACAAAACCTCAGAGATGCATGCATCCTTGGCAGCTGAACACACATAGAGCTCAGAAAAGAGATCTTTTAGAGTATTATCCCCAATCCACCTATCATGCCAGAAGCGGATAAGGGTGCCTTCACCCCCTACAAAAGACAAATGCTTAGAAAAACTCTCCCAGCCTTCATGAATGCTTCTCTAAAGACCACATCCATGAGTCCTGCACTCTTTCGTACGCCACCCCCCTTGACCCTCACCATATTTTGTGGAGACAACTCTCCGCCAAAGATGGGTAACTTCATGCCCAAAACGCCACAACCATTTCCCAAATAAAGCTTGATTAAACGACGCCACACTTCTTATCTCCAGACCACCCAATTTAACAGGTAAACACTCCAACAATCATGAAAGAAAGCCATGGTGAAACCATCAGGACCAGGGGCTTTATCACCCTCCATCTCCCTTAAGACCTGGATAACTTTCTCCTTCGTGAACTCCTCCTCTAAGGACAACCTCTCCTCCTCCACAATACAAGCAAAATCTAAACCATCCATAGTAGGGCATCCTAAATCAGTTTCCTCATACAGCCCCTGATAGAAGAGAACTAACTGAGAGCACACCTCCGTCTCATCCTCATAAAGAACACCATCCACCTCGATCCTCTTAATTTGATTAGCAATTCTGTGAGAGTTTGCTAATCTATGAAAGAAACGAGCATTATTATCTCCCTCCTTCACATACAAAACCCGAGATTTTTGTCTCCAGGAAATTTCCTCAAGGGAAGCCAACTGTTCTATATCTCCTTTGAGTTGAATACGACAGAGTTGATCCTCATCCAAAAGCCCCAGCAACTCCTCTCTCACATCTAAACCCATCAGTTCAGTCAACAAATTTTTCCTCCTAAGAGCCAAGTCACCAAACTCCTCCCTATTCCATTTTTTAAGTCAACTTTCAAAGCCCTCAGTTTTTGAGCCAAAATAAAACTTGGTGAACCCACAAAACTATACCCATTCCACCAATGCTGAATTCTATCAACAAAACCCTCAGCTTTCAACCACATATTTTCAAATTTAAATGCACTCCGACCACGTCGAATAGCACCAGCTTTCAACAAAAGCGAGTAGTTGTCTAAAATAACACGAGAAAGCACCCTTTGGCATACATTCTCAAAATGTTCCTCCCAATCTAGAGAAACCAAAGCTCTATCAATTCTTGACATAGAGGGAAGACCAGAGTCTCTAAACCAAGTGAAGGAAGCACCCTCTAAAGGTAAATCAACTAGAGAATTACTCTTTATAAAGTTCGAGAAAGCAAACATAGCAGGACTAAACAACTCACAGCCAAGCCTTTCACTTGGGTACCTAATGATATTGAAATCACCTACTAAGCACCATGCCATGGGCCATCTGGCACGCACTTGAGACAACTTCTCCCACAAAGCAGCCCGCTGTCCATCATCATTGGGGCCATACACACCTGTACAAGCCCAAACAAAGTCATCCACCACTCCTCTCAGTAAGACACTGACAGAAAACTGTCCAGACATAATATCCAATTTTTCAAAAACCCTCTTATCCCAAATCAGCAAGACCCCTCCCGAAGTCTGCACCGCGTCCAATACAGCCCAGTCAATGAAAGGACTACCCCATAAACTCTGAACAAAAGCAACATCAGTAGAAGATACTTTCGTTTCTTGAAAACAAACAATATCGCACTTCCAATCTTTTATAAGATTCTTACAAACCTCTCTCTCCTCCGGGGATTGTTAAGCCCCCTTACATTCCAAAAAAGTAGTTGTAGAGTCATTTACAACTACCAACAACCCCTGCAGCAGTCGAAGAAAATCTGCTCCTACTCCTAGAAGAGACACCCTCGTAATTAACATTAGAGATAAGCCCCTTAAGCTCCTTGAGACCTCGTGCCCCTGAATTAGCCGGTCGCTTGGGCACCCCAACATCAATCACCTTGAGACACTCTTGTTCCAAAAGGTGAAATAGAGCCAAACATTGAGCTTCGTGTTTCACAATAGGGAACCCCACCATGTTGCAGAAATTTTTCATCAATTGGGACACCCAGTTCGACGGTGGTCCTAACTCCGTCACCTGAGTTCCTTCTTTAGAGTCCTGAACCAACGCCAACTCTCTGAGATCATTGGGTTCCCACCAAGACAGAGGGTCACGCTCCAACACACAAAAATCTCTCTCTCCACTTCCACAACTATGGTCAAACCTTCACTGGACTCCCGTGGAAAGATGTGAAGCCCAGAAATTGACTGAAATTCCCCAATAGAACCCATTGACCTTTGTTGCGTCATATGAACATGGTGGTGACACCTCTGATCTACAACATGATCTTCCCCTTCCACAAACCCATCTTCAACCCCATTACCCAGGTCAGAAAGACGAGAAAATCGATTTTGAACCACAATTGCCGCTGTCACCGAGCTACCCACCATAACACCGCTGGACCCAGAGTCACAAATGCCTAGTCCAAGAGTTACCTTGGCATATCCTAGGTAACTACAAACTAAACCCTAGTTAGGCCTGTTTTGACGTCATCCCTAAAGCTTCATTTATTATTATTTTTTTCTTTTTCAATTCTTTAACTGTTCAATTTAGTCCTTCCATCTAATTCCATCCTTATTGAGCTGTTAAATTCCCCAAAACAGCATTTTTATTTTCTATTTTTTCAAATTTTAAATCTTAAAAAAGATATTTTTTCCCTAAAATATTTGTTTAAAAAACCAAGAAATTTTTTTTTTTTTTTTTAATTTAAAAAGTCTGCCCATCAGTGAACACAATCAGCAGTCAGCACAAAAGAAAAACCCACCACGCAAGGCAGTGAACAACCCAATCCTCAACCACAAAATATCAGCCCTCACCATTGTGAACATCATCCTCATCAGCATAGCAACTCCAAAAATAAACCCAAACCATACATGGCAGCATACATCAGTCTACTTACGAGAGAGAGAGAGATGTGAGGGAAAGAGAAAATTGGCTTAAGGATGGATTTGATTGAGTAAAAAAAATATTTTTGAGAACTGAAATTTGAAGGGGAAAAAAAAAAACAAAAAACTAAACCAGGTTTATTTTTGGAGCTCTTAACAGCACAATGTGGACAGAACTAAATATGAGGACTAAAGAGAACAGTTTAAAGCTAAAGGACTGGAATGAATAAGAAATGAAAATAAGCCAAACTTAGAGGGCGTAATCTGTAATTTAGCTTCCTTTTCTATTGGTAAGTTTACAAGCATAGCCAATGAGTTTTGAACTGCAACCTTAGGTTTTACTGGCTAGGAGGTGCCATGTGCCATTCAAGCTAGAACTAATTGGCTACATAATTACACCCTTTATATCACATGGCTGATTAACAAAGTCATGTAAATGTAAGGCAAACTTCAAAGTGGCACATACAAGTACAAAAATCAGAAATGAGGAAGCAACTGAACAAAGCTCTTAGGCTTACAAAATGCTACATAGAGGAACATCATAATACATATTTCCATTTTTATTGTGCAGTCCCAGGAACATAACTAACCTAGGAAATACAATGGGAACACCATTCATGTTATAAACTTTTACAACATTCCATAAAAGGTTACATTCTTTAGTTGGACAGCTGCATGGGGGAATATTTTGACAGTGGGACAACCTTTGGAAAAGGGGCATATTTACTGTAGATTTGTATTCTATGTGCAAGGAAAATAAAGAAACTTTTAATCAGCTATTACTTCAATTCGGCAACAAGACAACTTGGGTACTGGTTTTTTCTCAATTTGTGGTTATGGGTGATGACAAAACGATTTGATTTGTTTGCTTGTTGGGAGGGAAGGTATAATTATTCTAAGAGTGGTAATTTCTATATTTGATTTGTACACCCCCTATATACTCCCTTTGTACTTAGGTGTCTCTTTTTTGATATCAATAAATTGTTATTACTTATCAAAAAAGATAAATAATTCTAAGAGTGGTGGAATCTGGAAATCTGTTCTTTTGTGTCATATGGATAATTTGGAAAGAAAGAAAGAGTCAAACTTTGGAAGGAGTTGAGCTTTCTTGATCTCGCTTAATATTGATTTTTGAAAACTTTGTAGGATTGGATGTCTGGGTCAGGTAGTTTTTGTTCTTCTTCCATATTCGTGGATATTTTAAATTTCAATAGGAGTTGCTTTAGTACACTTCTTAGGATTTGAGGGATACCTCAGTAGTTCCAGCATCTCTTATAGTGCCTAGGCAGTGAGGTTCGAACCCCACCAGCCCCTTCGTCACTATTTACATATCAAAAAAAAAAAAAAAAGACACATGCATGTTTAGCATTCCAATGAAAAAAAAAAAAGTTTTCTTACTAGTAAGTTATCCACATGCATCTTATAGCTGAACATCACCACAGCACAAACACTTCTACACTTAGTTGATGACAATCAGCAACCAACCATATTCTCCAAAATAAAATGCATTTCAAATACTAATTTGATAACTCCATAATCAGCCCTAAATTACTATTTTCGCATTGGTACTAAACTCTGAGCTTTTCCATCTTTATCAGACACCGCCTCTCACCAAGAACTTGGTAACAGATTAAATTCAGTTACCACTAGCCACACTATTATTAGAAGACCTGATTTATCCTAAATTTCTATCCTAGTGCCTGCGACTCCAAGAACTACAAGCAAACATGTTGCATAGGAGATACAAAAGAGCGCTCTCGATATCTTGAATCAATAATTCGTAACATGAAAAGATCCAAAAGGATATGAATAATGGTGAGAGCAAGGTAGATAAAAGGTGGATAAAGTGGAGAAGTGCATCAGAAGTGGTGTGTTCGCAGAATACCTATTAAGTTAAAAGGAGAAATTTTATAATATAATACTAACTATGCTCTATGATATTGAATGTTGGATAATAAAGAACCAACATATTCATAAAATGAGTGTAGCTAAAACGAGAACTACAAGCAAGCAAGTGGTAATGCTCGAAAGTCATGAATACGAAAGATGGTTTTCGATATCATGAATCAGTAATTCAAAAAAAATGGAAAGATCTAAAAGGATGTGAAATCATATGATAAGAGCAAGGTAGATAAAGTGAAGAAGCACATTAGAAGTGGTGTGATCGTAGATTACCTATTAAGTTAAAAGAAAATTTTTTATAAGACTACTATAAAACCAACTATGCTCTATGGTACTGAATGTTGGATGATAAAGAACCAACATATTCATAAAATGAGTGTAGCAAAAATGAAAATGTTAAGATAAATAAGTGGAAATAGTTGGAAATATAGAATTTGAAATAAGGAAATCTGATTAAAGATAAATGTAGCCCTTATTGATGAAAAGATAAGAAAGAGTTGCTTGAGATGGTTTGGCATGTTTAGAGGAAAGCGATTAATGTATCAGTAAGAAAAAGTGAGTTGATTCGAGTTAAGAGAACGAAAAGAGGAGGAAGACCCAAAATAAGATTAGTAAAAGTTGTTAACAAACAGAGACTATGACGTCAGTTAGAATAGAATGAAAAGAATACATGTTGCCATCTCTACTTTCAAAGTCAAAACTTTATTTAGAAGACAACCTTTTTTTAGATAAAATAAAAATAATTAAGAAGACAGCATGATGTGGGTCAAATCAAATCTACTATATCAATTAACCAAACTGAAAAAAAAGAAAAAGAAAAAAGACAACATTATCTTCAGGCAATAAACATGTAGAAGCAAGTCAATAGAAGTAACCTACTAGGTCAGCAACAGAGCCACCAGCCATGTATTCCATTATGATCCATAGTTTAGTCTGATGGAGAAAGGAACCATAGTACTCAGTAATATAAGGAGATCGACATTGTGACAAAACAGAAATTTCCTGGCATAAAAATAAGATAGGTGAGAAACCTAATCATTTATGATGAAAAATTAAGCCAATGAGCAGTAGCTCAAATGGCATTTCCTTCCCCCACAAGAACAGGATGAAGGTGGGATTGCGGGTTCAAGACCCACCACCTGTATAATTGACCCAAAATAATATTATGTAATATTTTTTAAACCGATTGATCAAAATTGTGAGCTTAATACCTTTTGAATGTCCTCAATTTCATCCTCTCTGCAAAAGATAATTGAAAAGCTATATTTAGACATTGCTCATTAAGCAAGACTCAGATAAAGCAATAAGTAAGTGTGAATTATGATGTTAACAAGAAAGAGCTCACTCACAAACCAAGTAGCACAATTAAAAGGAGAAAAAGAAACACATCATCAATTTCTGTATTATAAGGAATATAAGAATTTAACACAAGGACCTTAACATGATATATAGGACTGCAACACACCTTAGCTAAACTGATGTGATAAAGAACTCATAAAAACTCTCAAGAACCTCCATATTCTTACACAAGAAAATATTAGCACTTCTTTCCCTTTGGTGATAACACAATACAGCTAATTCAATCATAGCAAATAGAGCAACCTCCACATTGATCTAAACAATCCATATAAAGAAGAATACAACATAAGATTTTGGCCAATGAAAACAATTGTTCTGGGTGGCTTATTGATTTCAACAATGAATTCAGATGGACATACTAAAGATACATGAACTGAAAAGTGTCCCAGATTAGGATATACATAATAGCATATGTTGGATTCATATAATACCTACCTCACAGGACATGAGGGTCATTATTAAAGATTTTGGACATTCATTAGTATAATAGGGTTAAAACATGTAGCACAGCATTCCAAATTACCAATACAAGCATTGCTCACTCTTATCAATGTAAAAAAGGAACACATTAAGAAATACTGTGGGCAACTTCTGGCGAACTAGGAAGTTTATTCGTTAAGATAGGCTATCTGGATACATTTCAAAAATCTGTATCAAACACAAGATTTACACACCTTGTTTTGTGTTTTAAACAAGTGAACAAAACATCATTAAGTGCCCATTTAACATCACTGTATTTTTTAAAAATTCAATTCATGGCACGGGTATTGGACAATCCTGGCATTTTTTACTGCACATTGAGTTGCTCATTTGTTCAAAAGGTTTATAAAAGAGAGCATCTAATGCTAGAAACAGCAAGAATCTGAAAAATTAAGAACAAATATGTCGGAAGCTATCACTTACGACTCTTCCAAATCAATTACTTTAATAGCTACTTCTTTGTTAAGCTCCTTATCAAACCTGCAAATCAGGAGAGTCATCAGCAGAGTCTGCAAAAGTTCATCAGGTTATGATGATAAAACTTCATTGATGAGCCTAAATAAAACTAAATTTCACATGATGTTCAATCTGTACATGAGGCAATCATGATAAGTCATAAATAAGGACTTAAAACTATCATGGGTATATCCATTAAAACTGTACATAGATTTCAATCATAGGCATGCAATAGTATCTAACAAGGATACAAATGTGAAAATAACATCTCCTATTGCTTCAAGTATAAAACAAAATGTGAATTCCCAAAATTATTTATTTAAAACAGCATGATCGCATATTATGCTCTCATTGTTTCAACAATTTTTTTTTTTTGGAAAACTAACTTGATTTCTTGTGTTTGGTTGCAACCCTAAAAATGAACTAAAAAACATTTTCAAATGTTTGGCTCACATGGAAAATTTAAAAAAAAAAATTTGTAATTCCAAATACACGTATGAACATGGTTGTTAGAAACCTAATCTTGGATCTTAGAATCCCCATAAAAAAGATCCTATGAACATCGTTGTTAGAATCCTGATCCAGGATCTTAGAATCCCCAAAAAAAAGATCCAGATCAGTGTAGAATCTTTCACGGGTTAGGATCTGCTTGGGTTCACAATCCTGGATGATGGAATGTAAGACCTTACGATCCTACTCAATAGAATCCTTATGATCCTACTCCATAGAATCAATTTGCATTGGCATAGGATCGTTCATATTGCCTCATAGCAACAAAAGTGACATCCATTAAAGCTATTACTTTGTAATTATGTCTCTCTATGGCAAGATTAGGATTGTTCAGCCCTATTGATCAAGTTGTAATGAGTTTTAAAGGGCTTGGCACTTCTCATTATCTTAATACAATTAAAACATTTGCAAAATCGTTGTAACTTTGGAGTTAGGATGATTTTCTTTTTGTAGCAAATGACGTATTTATTAATTTGGAACTACGTGTATATTTTTGGTGTTGGAAATTGGAATTTTTAAGTTTGGAATTTGAAGTTTGTCATTTATTTATGTATTGGTAATTTGGTACTAAGTAATTAGTACCTTTTATGAGCAATTTGTGTCACGTTTACTCTCTTTTTTTTTTTTAATGATTCTTTAAGATATATTAACATTACTATCGATTTTTCATTTTCTTTTTATAAAAAAAAAAAAAGTAGAATCTTACGATTCTTGATATGATTCACAAAACCCCCTCACTAATCCTATGTAGGATCCCGATCCTAACTACTTTGCTTATAAACAAAAACTTTCATTCACAAAAACAAAATCTAATGCTTTGTACAAACAGCATTAACGTTTTTTTGGAAAATTGGTCATTTTCCCAAAAAAAATTCACAAAAATTATCTCATTTTTCCATGTTTGGTAACGACCTTGAAAATGAGCTTTAGAACGTTTTCTAGTGTTTGGTATGCACAAATTTTTTATAACATTTCTTGGCATGCCCTTGGGGGCGCCGCATAATTCTCCTTCAATCTGGAACCCCATTCTAGAAAAATTTGAGAGGAAATTAGCAGGGTGGAAGAAGTTGTATTTGTCTAAAGGAGGTCGTTTAATGTTACTCAAAAGCACGCTCTCTAGTCTCCCAACATACTTTCTATCTCTGTTCACCATTCCTACTTATGTGGCTAAGAAAATCGAAAAGTTGCATAAGGATTTCCTTTGGGGTGATAGTAAGATTCATTTGGTAGGATGGGATAAAGTTTGTGCGCCTTTAGTTAACGGTGGCTTGGGGTTGAGGAAAATTACTACTTTCAATAAGGCCTTATTGGGGAAATGGTTGTGGCGATTTGGGAAGGAAGAGGATCGGCTATGGAGGAGGGTGGTAGCTTCAAAATATGGGGAAGAATGGGGAGGTTGGACCTCAAAGCTAGGCAGGGGAGCTCATGGTTGTGGTTTGTGGAGAGGTATTCGTATGGGATGGGAGGAGTTTAGTAATTACTGTCAGTTTGAGGTCGGGTTGGGGAACAAAGTGAGATTTTGGCAGGATGGGTGGCTTGGGGATCAACCTCTCCGTCTGGCTTTCCCAAGGTTGTATGGTATTGCTCTTGATAAGGAGGCTTCTGTTGAAGCCTCTGTGACGAGGCAGGGGGCGGAGAATAGGAGAATCTGGGATGTCCGTCTCATTCGTGATCTTAATGAGTGGGAGCTTGAGGAAGGGTTGCATTTCCTTTGTACTTTGGGAGCTATTAACCCTCCTATGGATGTTGGAGACCGATTGAGATGGAAGTTGAAAACTAATGGGAAGTTTGACACCCGGTCGTATTATAACAAATTGCGGGATCCCCCCTCTATTGTCTTTCCTTGGAAAGGTATTTGGAGGGTTTCTTTTTTTATTTGGTCTGTAGCTTGGAATAAGATCCTAACAGGTGATAACTTGAGGTTGAGGAAACTGGTTTTTGTTGATTGGTGTATTATGTGCCGTCAGTGTGGTGAGACGATTGACCATTTACTCCTCCATTGCGAGTTGGCTCAACGGTTGTGGAGCTTTGCCTTGATGTCCTTTGGTATGAATTGGGTTGTCCCTAGATCGATCCCTGATTTGCTTTTTGGTTGGTGGAATTGGTTGGGAAAAATCTCGTCCCAAATTTGGAACTTAGTTCCATTGTGCATAGTTTGGTGTATTTGGAAGGAACGGAACCGGCGAACTTTTGAGGATTTGGACATTTCTGGGGATCAGATCCTTGCTTCTTTTTGTGGGACTCTCTTTGATTGGTCTCGGGCTTGGGGACTCACGTCTAGTGATTCTCTCCCTTCTTTTCTTTGTTCTCTTTCTCGTGTAATTTTTTCGCTCCTTGTATTCTCCAGGTTTGTTCTATGCTTTTCATGCATAGAGTAGCCTTTCGTATATATACCATTCTTACTTATCAAAAATAAATAAATAAATAAACCAAGTATGAATTTGGTTTTCAAACTAAAATTTTGACAACAAAGAGAGTTGTTGCCTGGCTAGTCATAGAGCAAAGCCAACTTCACCATCTGCAATATTGCCTATTCCTTCCAATGGCTAAGCCACTCAAAACTACCTCAGTATCTCATCTTGTTATCGGAGGTTGTTATTGGCGTTCATCTGAACCTGAAAAATTCCCTTCAGATTTAATCCCTACAACTTACTTCACTAAAAAAATTCACGTCAATAGCCAAGAAACCTAGGAAACAGAAGTGAAGTTCTTCCTATCCATTATAGGAGACATGAAAGCAAGCACATATGCCTTTTTCCATATGATAAGGACCCCAGATGGCCCTAGAGACTTTATCAGCTCCTCCATTAATGTGGCTCGGCAGTATGGCTTTCATGGGCTGGACCTTTACTGGAAATATCCAGGCACAAAAAGGATTTGACATGCCATACCTCTGTTTGCTCTTTAAAGAGTGGTGTGACAGTCTTATAAAGGAATCTTCTGATTTTGGAAAGCCCCAACAATTTCTAAGTGCAATTGTTTATTTTGCACCAAAATTCTTCCCACCAAGTGATGATACCATTCAAAGCCATTGAGGATTTTATTTTGTAAGTCGAAGGTGCTATGATTACAATGGAAGCGAGGACATTACAGCCAAGTTGCTCTATGACCAACCAAGTATGAAAGCAATTTTTGTTTCCCCGTGGCCAAAAGAAGATAATATATAAGAGTGATGCACCATGCAAGAGAGAGATTGTTTTCTGAAATTTTTTATGGAAAAACACTTATAAAAACAAGCCTTATTTTTGTTAGAGTTTTCCGTTGACCAATTTTTTTTAAACTACCAAACACTGGAAGATGTGGAAAACTATTTTTATTGAAGGTTTTCCATCGAAATCGAAATCGAAACAAATAGAGAAATGGGAGAACATTTTTTTTTCTATTTTTTAGGTCATTTGGGAGCATCAAATGGGAAAATAGACACCAAATTTGGAATCTACATGAATGATTAAGAGGGAAAGCAACTAGTTCGAGCAAAAAATGTGATTTTCAAAGAGTCAATGGTTGGCAGGCTAACATCAACCAACAACCAATCATCAGCCAATCTGTGGAGAGAGACTGAGGGGCTGATGCAGTGGGAATATGTATTATATTTTATTTGATTTTATGTATCTATTTTGTAATTTTTTAATATTCAGGAATGGGTTGTGCTAATAGTCCATTAGGTCTTACTTTAGTTTTAATAAAAGACCAAGAGTCCAAGTCTTATTAGGGTTTTACAAAATCAAAGTTTTACTAGGAATAGGTATTTAAAGGATTGTAATGCTTTCTATTGAAGATGAAAAATAATAATATTTTCGGACTTTAGAGCTATGAAACTTTGTAACAGTTTGTGTGATGCAAACTTCTCCAAGGTGTGATGCCAAGGAATCCTAGAAAGTCTAGGTGTGCTGCGTAGAAAGTTATCTTCTCTTTAATTTTACCATTCACGGTTACTGTTCACAACACTATTCACAGCAACCAAATTCTGATTGTTCTCCTTTGTTTCATCCCAAACCCTACTAATCCTTGCCCCTTTTGGAAACCCTATAATCCCAATTATTTTCCAGCCTTTCCCCCACCCAAACCTAACCCTAAGATGAAATATACACTTTTTTATCGCTCTCCATTGTATCATTACTTTAAAAAAAAATTGTACCATAACCTCCTAATGTAGATTATAATTAAACAGATTTCCGCAACTTAACTTCATACTCCTGTATACTCCGTGTACTTGGGTGTCTCTTCTTTGATATTAATAAATCTTTATTACTCATCAAAAAACTTTATAAGTTAATTGCCTGTTTTGGACTAAATTTGGATCAAACTTGATTCCATTGAGGCTCTTTTTATTGTCATTGGGAAATCCACTCATGATAAGAAACGAGTTCCTCCTTATGGAATATACTGTGTTAAAAAACATACTATTCATTAACTATAAATTTACAGAATTATAGAATCCATCTCTCTTATATAGAACCAGTGTATCTGAGCTTTGTCTTCTTTAGACAAATTGCTTCTTATCTATGATTTAATATTAAATTATCACCGTTTTTTTAATAAATGCACGTTATAAACAATTATCATGAAGCCACTTTAAAGAAGTTTAAATTTTTATTGGTAAACTACACTCAACCCTTGGGTCTTGAACCCATAACCCTTAGAAGGGGAGGAGGAAACAAAATATCACTATTCTGCAACTGTGATAACTACAAGGATCCCAAAACATTGAATGGATAGCAAAACTAATAGCAAGTTCTCCTAAAAATCAAATGTGTAAGACATCACAGTGTAATTAAGGAAGAAAGATGGCACCAATAACACTTACCCTTTATAGACGTCGCCAAATGATCCTCTCCCGATGAGCTCCAAAGAATTAAATCTTGATCCCGCAGCCTCTATGAACGCGGCTGCATCAGCCATCTTCGCATGGAAATCCTTTCTCTTCTCACTCACTTTCTACACAAAAATCCAAAACACCAAAGACTACAATTCTGAGAAACAAACAGAACTCAAGTCAAAGACCCCCACATTGCCACATTCTTCAAAACCCACCACCAAATCACAATCCCAAACTCACCAAAGCCCCCCAATTGGATCTCTATAAACCCAAACAATGGCTTCAAATACCAAATCTGAGAACACCCATTTCCAAGCACCAAAAATCAATCAACCCACCCACACAATCATACCCAAAGACCCACATTAAATCCCATATCTAACACAATCAAAGATCTGGAAATGGAAAAAAATAAATACATAATCTTTGAAAAAAAATAAACACAACACACAATGCAAAGAAGGTCTTGGACTCGAAGCAAAGCATATGGGTGTGATATAATTTTACAAAACTAGTTAGGTGAAGTGGGGTTAAACGATAAAGTGACAGCCCAGCAGAATTGAAATTTAGGACACAAAAAACAGACAGATACAGCATCAAACGAAAGCGAAACGACAACACACATGCGTGGCTTCAGGGCTTTGGTATTTAATGAATTGAGTTAAAAGCTTTTTACCTGGGTGTTTTGTTGCACAGACAGAGAGGGAGAGAGAAAGAGAGGCTTTGGTCTTTTCGGAGCTTCGAAGGGATCGACAGGTACTGGCCAGGCCTTGTTCAATGGAGTTTCTGTGTTTTCATTCTCTTTTGTAATTATTGGGAAACAATTATAATACTCTATATTTTTTTTTTTTTGATATGCAAAATAAACACCCCACCCTTACCACCTTCTGGGACTACTACTCGAACTAGGGTTCTCATCCCCGTCAAGCTTCTAATAATTATTTAATAGGTCATGCTTACAAGTGTTCTTAGAGTATTAGTTAAAAATTTATTTTAAAAAAGTTTTAACGCCACTTTTATGAAAAATGAAAAAAACTGTCAAAACATTATTTTTTTTTCTTTTCCCACAAATACTTTCTTTAAATGGAATACTCGTTAACATTTCTCTTATTTAATTTAAGAAATAGTACTTAATTAGGAAAACAAAATTGGGTAAAGTGCAAACTATACTTTCTAAATTTGGCTATGATTCATTTTAAGCCTTTAATTTTACTTTCATTCAATTGAGTATTCAATAAGGTTTTCACTCCAATTCTATAAAAAAAAAATTACCATTATGTGTGCAATTAACTAATAAAAAAATTTGATAAAAATAAATAAAAATTTTCAAATGAAAAAAAATCAATAAAAAAAATTTTTGAAAAAAAACCCTAATTCCTTATTTTTATTAACAGCAACATAATTAGTTGGAATGAATAGATTGAATAAATTTGAAATTTAGATGTTAGGACATATGTGAATTATATTAGAAACATAAGTCAATATTTAATGTAATTGGCTAATCCCTTAACAAAACGCACTTTACTTGTAATTAGGTAGATCTAAGATGTGTTTAATACTTCATGGAACAAGGTTTCAAGATCAAGTGTTAAAACCATGCAAGTCTGTCCAAGAAACAAGTGAAGAAGTGCTGGATTTTAATTCTTGACAGCTGGTATCTATCGAAGTTTAAAAGGCTGCTCTAGCCCGAGGCTCGACAGTTGCTCGATAAATAGGCTGTCTATCGTGATTTATGAAATTCAATTTTTCAGAGCTGATTTCAATCCAATCCGTGAGTATGTGTTTAGGCTTTATATTCTTACAACCTTAAATATATATAAGGATTATTTTAAGGGCCGTAAAATGTTGCGCTAGTATAAAGCAAAATCTTGTTTATGCAAATTGTGACCGGAGACAGAATTTGCCCGAGTTCATTTTTCTTCTGAAGAAGCTGCTGTGTTTGTACACTATAAGGTTTTGTAACCAAGCAACTTCTTGATCTTCATCGCCTAGATGAACTGAAGAACTTTGCAGTCAACATGTTTCTCAAGTTGGTGATTACGTAGCGTACTGGGATCCGCACAATTGGTTAGTCATGTACTGGGAGCCGTGCATCAAAATGAGAGATTATCACTACAAAACAAGTCCAATTGGGTATTGGGGTAAGGGTTCAACTGTAGGTTGGTATAAGGTATTAGAATTTCTTTACTTGTAACCGCTTGTTGTGATAATAGTAAATTCACGGGAGTGGTGACCTTAAAATCACCTGGTGGAGTTTTTGTTGTGTAAGTTTTTCTCATTCGTAAACAAATCACTGTGTCAATTTATTTTTCACTGCATATTTACTTAATTGGTGATTTGTTTATGCTGCCACGCAAATTGCATGTTAATCTGATTAATTAATCAACTTAACTAATTAATTAGTTAATTCATCACAAGGGGTCAATATATTCTTGGCCTATCATTAGAAAACTTAATTGAACAAAAGTAAAATTAGAAGCCTAAAATGAATTTTGGTCAAACTTAGAACAATATGCATTTTAGAAAAAAAATTATAACTTTTATAAATTAAAAATAAAATGAAAGAAAGAGTGGGATATTTGATTTTTAAAACACCACATCAGATCGCCACATAAGTCCTATAATGCGGAATTCAAGTTTGTTAAACTCGATTTTCACTTGGAACTCGAATTTCAGAAAGTGCTACATAACTAAATAAGTTTAGGTAAAGGCTTTTAAGAGCATTCATATCCGGGAATGCTATTTCATCTCATTTTACCATCCCAAAAAACTATTTTATCAATTATACCATACCATTTTACAATACTTCCAGCATCTCAACTTTTATTTTACCATACTACACATTAAAATAATATATCTACACAATAAAATAATATATCTACATAATAAAATAATTATATATTTTAAAGAGAGAGAAAATGAGACATGCAAAAGTGCTACAGTTCTGCTATAGACCGTGCAAATGAGACAGTGGAGAGAGTAAAATAATAATTGTTGGATTTGCAATATTGCTACAGTACCATTGCAAATTTGCCATGGTACTGTAGCAGTATTGCAAATTTTTTTTGCAATTCTAACCATTTGGCAGTCCGGGTGTTGGGTTGTTTTGAGATTTAATGCTAAATCTATTCTACATATGGCATTCACAGCAGTGGTGCTAAATAGCTATATTGCTAAAAATATAGCTATTTAGCACCACTCATAACAAAAATATAACCTGCAGCAGTGGAGCTATACTTAAAAAATATAGCTCCATAGCTACAGTGCATATCTAAAAATAGATGTGCACTGTAGCTCACATCTAAAAAAAAAAAAAAAAATTTATTTACGTTACGTTCACACTTCAGACTCTTTTTTCTTTTTCTTTTTCTTTTTCTTTCTCCTCCTCCTCCATTTCTACCCGTTGTTCCTCTCTCCCTCAGTCTATCTTCATTTCTTTCTCCTCCTCCTCCACTCGCCCCTGCCCTGCCCAGCGCCGATCAATCTTCGTTCTGACCCAAGTTCCTGCTTCCTCCACTTACCGCCGACCCAAGTTCCTGCTTCCTCCACTCGCCCCTGCCCTGCCCAGCGCCGATCCAAGCTCCTGCCCAGCGCCGATGCAAGCCCCTACTGATCCAAGCCGCTGCTGGGTTCGTGGTTGAGTTCGGCGCCGATCCAAGCTCCTGGGTATTTTTTTTTTTTTTTTTTCAACTGGTTGCTTTTTTGGGTTGGTGTTTTTTTTTTCCCCTGCTGTGGACTAGTGGTGGTGGTGGTGGTGGTGGTGGTGGTTGTGGGTGTGATTGGAGCTGACGGTGGAGGTGGTTGTGACGGGGGCTGACGGTAGAGGTAGAGGATGTTGTAATTGTTGTTGAAGTTTTTATTAATATTTTAATCAAATAGCTAAAATTATAGATACATTACTGTGGGGTGTAAAAAGCTAATAGCTAAAATTATAGATAAAGTGACTTTTAGATGAGGCAAATAGCTAAAATTATGCATTCACTGCTGTGAATGCTCTAAAGGTGTGTTTGGTTGGGGTGAAAATAGGGAGGATGAAAAATCGAGAGAGGAAAATATGGTAAAAAATGTTATTTTTCATTGTTTGGTTGAGGAAAGAAAATAGGAGAGAAAGTTTTCCCTCCTGGGCCTACTTTTTTTATCCTCCCAAATTGGGAGGAAAATGAGGAGGAAAAAATGATAAGAAATGCATTTTACACAAATACCTCCACTTTATTACACTCACCTACCTCTCTCACTTTTTAACTATTATATAATAAGGACATAATAGTTAATTTATATAAACTACATTTTTTATCCTCCCCTTTTTCTCTCAAACCAAATAAAAAAGTTTTTTACCCTCCCACTTTTTCACCTCTTCAACCAAATACACATGAGAGAAAATCAAATCTTTTCTATCCTCTCATTTTTCCATCCACCCACTAATTTTTCTTCCTCCCACCAAGTGGACTAAGGCTCCGTTCGTTTGGAGTGAAAATAGGGAAGATGGAAAATAGAGGGAGGAAAATAGGGTGTAAAATGTTGTTTTCTACTATTTGGGGAAGGAAAATAGGAAGGAGAGAAAACTTGAAAGAAATTTTTCTCTCCGGGCTCACATTTTTTTTTCTTCTAAATAGGAAGGAAAATCTGGAGAGAAAAGTGCTATAGTAGCACTTTTACAAAAATACCCTCTTCCCACCTATTTTTTTTCAACGTTTTGAACATTTTTTTTTCTTCAACGTGACCTGAAGCTGAAAGTTCTTCTTCTTTTTTTTTTTTTTTCCCTTCAACGTGACTTGAAGGTAAACGTTCTTTCTTTTCTTTCTTTTTCTTTTTTTCTTCAACGTGACCTGAAGCTGAACGTTCTTTTTTTTTTTTCTTCTTCAACGTGACTTGAAGCTGAACGTTCTTCCTTTCTTTTCTTTTCTTTTCTTTTTTTTCTTCAACGTGACTTGAAGCTGAACGTTCTTTCTTTCTTTTTTTCTTCAACGTGACCTGAAGCTGAACGTTTTTTTTTTTCTTCAACGTGACCTGAAGCTGAACGTTCTTTTTTTTTTTTTTTTTTAACGTGACTTGATCTAATTTTTTCCTTATAATAATAAAAATAATAATATACATTTATATATATATATATGATGTGATAAATTTTATATTATTTATTGATTACAAATAAATCTATTTCTTACATATTATGTAACAATGGTATAATAGTCAATTTATATAAATTACATTTTTCATCCTTCCCTTTTTCTCTCCAACCGAATACAAGAGTTTTTCATCCTCCCACTTTTCCACTCCTCCAACCGAACACATACGAGGGAAAACTAAATATTTTCCATCCTCCCACAATTTTCCATTTTTTCACTTTTCCACTCTTCCAACCAAACGGACTCTAAGTAATTAAAAAAAAAATTGCAATAACATAATATTTAGCAATTACTCCGTTGATTCTTTATATTTTAATAATATTATCTTTTCATAAAGAAAAATAAATATATTTAATATTATGTGGAATTAAGTGATAGTGCGGTAGTAATTGTATCATTTATGATATCTTCAATATGTGGTCATACCTCAACTCCTCTTCTCCCACTATCTATTAATCGACCTATCAAAAAGTTAATGATTTGTGAGAATGAAAAACCAAACAGAAAAAGAAGTTATGTGAGAAGGAAAAAGATTTCACACTAATGAACCATTTACTCCATCACTGGAGAGGGGAAGGCATGGCCCCTTGGATTTATAAAAAGTCCCCTACCCCCTTTAGCAATTTATATATATATATATATATATATATATACACTCTTATTGTCCTCTTGAAAAAAAAAAAAAAAATTCTTGACTCCTCTATAATTGTCTTCTTCTCTAGAGATTTAAGCTCATGTTCTGTACTTTTTTCTTTTCTTTTTTTGAGAAACAGCTCATGTTCTGTACTTTATAGCATAAACAAATGACGATTCCATTGAAAAAAGAAAAAGAAAAATCAAATTATGTGACTTGTTAGTGTCCAGGGGTGAAATGTCGTAGGAGACATTTTGCCAAACCTTACGAGAGGGCATTGTAATTTTCCGATAAAAAAAAAATGTAACTGGTTTCTAGAGCATTGGACTTTCTCACGATCGTGGAATTATTTTCCCAACCAAAACAATGGCATTTGGTTTTGATTGAACCCGTACTTTTGGATGATTCTTAGTTGTTGGCTAGGAATCCTGTTGTTTCTGGTTGATGAGGCATTATTGGAAATTCATATGAAAATGGGGTCAAAACTTATCTAGATCTACAGGAAAATGGTCTAGTCTCTAGTGTACTTGCTGGATTGTTGGGAACTTTGAGATTGCATCAAATTATTCAAACTAGCTTTAAAGATTAGCATCACTCATCTGAAGATTGAGTTTGATGCTTCTATTTTGGTCTAATAGTGCTGCTAATAACGCTAATTCTTATATGTCTTCTCATTTTTTAGTAGCTTGCTGCACAAACTATCCGACCAGGATGTGCATAGGAAAGCTAACAGTTTGCACATGCTCTAGGAATAGGAGCAACCCAGTAGATTGCCTTTTTTTTTTTGAGTATTTTTGGAATCACTCTTTTTATGTTTGGAACCAGCCTTGGGCTTGAACTATATTTTCATAGTTTAATCTATTTCCCCTTTCTATTTTTCTATATTTATGTTTAGATTTTTGGTCTGAAAAATAATGTTGGATTGCAACTTTAATTGATAGACATGAGGGTGCTATTGTAGTTTGTGGCTATTTTTCTTCGGGACTCTTGCTCCAACTTAGCTCTTTGAACTTAAGCCCTAAAATATGTGATAATTGCTTAAAATTACACTATTATCTTAGTTTTGATATGCAATATCACATTTATTTTATGTTTAATTACACGTAAATATGTGAGTTTGAAATTTCTCTTTGAAATATACTCATTATGTGTATTTTTCTCTTAAGAAGATTAAAACTAATCAGCTAATCATGTAGCCAAGAAAATCCAAGAGTTAAGATCAATTACGGCATGGTTTTTGAAGTATTAAACAAGTCAAATATGTGTGAAAAATAAATAAATGGAAAGAAAGAAATTAGTTAAAGGAAAAAATGGCAAATTCCTGATATGGAAACATCCTGCGCTGTCTTGGCATTTTTGTCATAACTTTTGCACAGATGTCTGATTGACTTGATTCTTGCAGCCATGAAAAGAGGACTCGAATATCTACAACTTTTTAAGTCACTGTAAATTTGGAAACAGAAAATGTTTTGGAGGTCAAACATAGGCTGAATGTTAACAGTGAAAAAAGCTTCGAAAATTAAGGTATTCACATCCTAAATTTAAGGGATTTTCCTCTTTTTCTTAGGAGACCATTGAGGTTATAGAGGCATAAAAAACCCCAGAACATTTTTCATCTTTTTTTTTTAAAATTTCTTTTATATGTTTAGCATTAATTTTTATGGATTTATTTTGCATAACTATGTCTATGTGTGGCTAAATCTATAGCTAGGGTTAGAAGTGAAACCTAATATTTTATCATGTGTTCTTGGGGTTATCTATGTGCTTTCTATGGATTGATAATTGAATTTGAGATTGATTCTACCATTTGGAACCATTGCATGTTGACAAATTCTTTAGATTTAATATGATTATTAGATATATCAAATATTTGAACTCCTTTGTGTTTGGGATTCAGCTTCCCTAAAAGATTGGGGATAAGACTGTCTACTATGACCTCTTCTACAAACCCATCAAAAGTGAGAGTTTTGTGCACTGGGTACAACCTTTATTTTTTATTTTTTTTTAGTTTTTAGTTTTTAGTTTTAGATGTTTCTCTAAAAATAAATGTAAATTAATTATGTTTAAATTGTAGTCAAAGACTATATTATATATAAATTAAGAGTTTCTTCTCATTTTCCAATTCTAAATGATAAATAAGATGAATATTTGACTCATCAAAGTTATCAAGATACAATTACAGGTAGAGTATCAAATTAAAATAAATATTTAATTTGGGATGCTTGTTTATGATAGATAGCATCAACACACTTGATAGGGCATTTTGATTGGACATTAAAATGACTAATTAAAATTAGTTAAGTGGAAAATTGTAATTAGTTAAGTCCTTGTTTAATTATGTGACTTTGTGCATCAAATTATAATTGGTTATGTTAAAAAGAGCTTTTTTTTTTAATGTTAAAAATTTCATCGGTTTTTTAATTTTAAAAAAAAAAGTCCCCTAGAAGGTTCTTTTTATGAAGGTCCTACAAGTTTTTGATAAATATGTTCCTAAAAGGGATTTTATGAAAATCTTACGAGCTTTTAGTAAAAAAGTCCCTAGGAGGGATTTTGTAGAAATCTCATAAGTTTTTAGTTTTAGAAAAACTAGCATGTAGTCCGTGCTTATGCACAGAAATATTAACAATTATGATGATAAAATGTTCATTTTGGTAGATTCAGTTTCCACATTGAGCTTGGAATCTTCTTGGAGGTGCCAATGAAGTGATAATGTATGAGAGTGTGAAGTAAGGAAGAGTGGGATTGAATATTGTGTTTGAATTCGGTCTTGTTCTTAGAAATCAGAAAAGAAGAGGAGAGGGTAGTGTGTGGATCTAGTTGGTAGAGGTTGAGAGAGAAGAAGGAGACATGTGATGACGATATGACATTAGAAGGAGATGCTGTTTTACTTTTATAGTCTTTCTCCTTGGACTCCTTGGTTCTGGTAGTGGACAGGTGAGATGTTTACCCATAAAAGTGGTGCAGGTGAGATGTTTTTGCTTAAGCCAATGAGCATTATCATTATGGTTTTCTTGGCTTCCGTGTTAAATGTTAATGCATCATTTATTTGGGTAGAAAAATTAGAAAATTTAGATAAGATATATGACTCAAAATTGGAGTCCAATTTATAATCTAATTAGATTTTTTTTTGAGTTTTGGTTAGGACAAGTGGCACAAAATTGAGAATCCAAATCTAGACACATGGCACAAATTAAAACTCTAGTTTGAAATTCTATTTGAGTTTCTCTCTGCTTTACCTATTATTATAATATAGATTCCTTAGAAGGGATTTAATAAGAGTATTACAAGTTTATGTTTGTGTTTGTGTGTGTGTGTGTATGTTTATTTTTATTTTTATTTTTAATTTTATTATTATTATATAGATTCCTTAGAAGGGATTTAATAATTATTACGAGTTTATGTTTGTGTTTGTGTGTGTGTGTGTTTATTTTTATTTTTTTTTTAATTTTTTTATTTTTATTTTTAAGTCTTGAAACATTTTATTGGTGGAAACACATTTGTAAACAAACTTTGTAAAACCTTTTTTTTTTTTTTTAATTTCGAAATTATTTATAAACAAGGATGTTTTTTTTCCAAGCCATCTTGCTATGGGACCATAAATCTACAATTTTAACCATGGAGTGAATATGTGAATCCATGTGTATGTTCAAAGGGGAAACTAAATAATTATATGTATAAATCACATAATCACAAATTCATCACATGAATCCAAATAGTAGGTGGCAAATATGTCATACATGCAACTATGGATCACATCATCAAGTCCAAATAAGCATGCAATCCAATTATAACTTCCAAGAATGTTCTAAGTGACCTAAGCATTGAAATCCAATGTAGTCATGCAAGAATGAACAAAGAAACAAGGAAAGGTGGAAACTTTTTTTTTTTTTTTTTGATAGAGTTTCAATATATAGTGTCCGCTTTTGATGATTGCTCTCTTTATCATCAGATTAAGACACAAATTGATTTTTGGTATAAGTATGGATTGAACCCCAAATCTCTTATTCAATCATTCGAGACTTTACTAGTTAAGCTAACCAGAACCCACAGCAAATGTGGAAACTTTAATATAAAAATAGAAGCTGCAAAAATATAAACTTTAATGTAAGAATGAACCATTAATGCAAAACAAGTAAACTTAAATGCAAAATAGGAGCTTCAATGTAAAGACTGAATCTTTAATGCAACTAGTGTATGATCTCGTGCATATGTACAAGTACATTTAAAAACAATCACAAATATGAGTTCAAATTATACAAAATGTTAGATTTACAACTTACACATTTTTAAGCTATGAATTTCTAATATATGTAATGGTTTCTCATTATATATATATATATATATATATATATATATATATATATATGTATATGTGTGTGTGTGTGTGTGTGTGATTTAGAATCTAATTGGATTTAGACTTTTCGATTTTCACACTCAATAATTCACTTGCAACAAAAATTAAAAATTAGATAGGGCATATGACACAAAATTGAACTCCAATTGAAATCCAATTTAGAATCTAATTGGACTTAGACTTTTCGATTTTTGCACCTAATAATTCACTTGACACAAAAATTTAAAAATTATATGAGACACATAGCAAAAATTGGACTCTAATTTAAAATCTAATTGGATTTTCTCTAAACTTTGGCTTTAACTATATATAGATAGGAGTGAATTTTCATTACAAGGTTGGAGCTTTACTGCAACAACTGAAACTCTCATGCAAAAAAATGTAAGCTTCCATGCAAAAGTTGGAACTTTATGTGCTATTTGTTTTGATGTAAAATATTTTCACATTTCACAGTATTTGTTTTGCGGTAAAATAATTGGTCAAATGTAAACTATTTTCAGCCAAAGGAAAAATCCAAGGCAAAAAGTGTAAAATGTTTTACACTTGAAAAATAGGTAAAACATTTTACAATTTCTTCTCCCCTCTCACTTTTGACAATATCTTAGCTTCTTTTCTCCCCCTCTCACGTTCGCTGTTCTTCTCTCCCACAACTTTGGTGAGTGCTCTCTCCCACAACCCTGCTAGTCACTCACCAATTGCTTATCATCCTCCATCTCTCAACTTTTTTCACTCATAAGGCCACAACCCTCTCATCTACCTCACCCATCCCGCACAACCCATCTTGCACCGATGCCCACCCACTAACCGACACCACCTACTATCGACACCAACCACGATCATCAGTGCTACCAACCTTTATCACGTCTCTTCCTTGCATGAATCCATCTTCCCGTCTCTCTCGCATCATCCCTTGGGTTCAATTGACGAGTGGTAGCAGTCTTGGGTTTTTGGTGGCTACCCCAATCTCACCTTTGCTGGGTTGTTATATTTTAAGATTAGGTTCTTTGTTTGTAGGGTTTTTTGATTTGGTTCCGTGGAGGTTTTTTTTGGTTCTCTAATATGGATTTTTGGTTGTTGGTGGTTGCTTTTCGGGTGGTTGGTGGTCAGTGGCAATTTTGGTGGCTATTTTTTGAATGGTTGGTGGTGGATTGGTGGCTAGTGGTGTTTTGATGGCTGTTATTCCTTCTTATGTGGATTTTTGGGTGGTGGTAGTTTGTATAACTATCTTGCATTTGGTGGGTTTTAAGAACTATGAAAATATTTTCATTTTACAATAAAACAAACATTTAAAAATGATTTCCATTGTATTTTCAAGTTGACAATCAAACACGATAAATTGAAAATATTTTACATCTGCAAGTATTTTATTTTGAAACAAACGGAGTGATGCAAATCTCAACGATACGCTTTGAGACCCAACATATAATATTGGAATACTTGCCCAAGAAAGCTAAAATTCAGATTTCGATAGAAACCCCGACCCAACGTTTATAAATGAAATGCGAACCAAATGTATAAGTAATAGACCCCAACCCAATGATTATAATTGAATCTCGAACCGAATGTATAAAATTTAAACGCCTCAAGGAAGAATCCCTGATAAGTTCACAGTTATTGAAGAACCAAGAGAAGAAGCAAAATCTCATGTTTTTCTGATTTTTATTCAATAAATCTTCCAATTCAATGAGTGCATGCTATTTATAAGTCATGATTGAAAATAGGCAAATATAAAAAACGTAATAAATAATAGAAGCCTAAATTAAGGTTGATTTAGTTTGAAATTAGCAGCTCAAAAATAGGAAAATAGCTAAAGAAAAATGTACTAAATAATAGAAGCCTAAAATTAAGGTGGATTTGGTCTAAAATTAGCAGCTCCAAAATAGGAAAAATAACTATTAATTGGTATGAAGCTGGAAAGTCAATCAGCCATTAATCCACACTATAAATCTTGCCTAATAAAGCCAGATCAGTCCTATCAATAGCTTGGATTAAATTTATTACGCCTTCATCTTCTTTTGGGCCAAACTTGAAATGTCCTATGTTAGAATCAGCCAAAATCTCTTGAATCAACCCATTAAGTGCTTCTTTGATCTTCTTCGATTTTGCTCTAGTAATAAGCCTAATTAGAACATGCAATGGATCCTTTAATACTTGTTGGTTCTCATCATTCCCCCTCTCTTCAAAAGAATTCGTCCTCGAATCGTCACCTACATCAAAAGGAGAAAGATCAGAAACATTAAATGTAGCATTAATGTTATACTCGCTTGGAAGATCCAACTTGTATGCATTATCATTGATTCTCGCAAGGACTTGAAATGGACCATTCCCTCTAGGATGTAGCTTGGACCGCCTACGGACTGAAAATCTTTCCTTTCTCAAATGCACCTAAATCCAATCACCCGGTTCAAAAAGGACTTATTAACGGCCCTTGTTGGCTTTGGTTGCATATTACTCATTTTTTTTTCTATATGTTATTGTACACTTTCATGGAGTTTCTTTACCATCTTAGCCTTCTTTTTCAAGTTTTTCTGAATTATAGTACGCAACAAAGTAGATAAAATTCTATTCACAACCTCAGCTTGTCCATCTGTTTGGGGGTGACAAATAGTCGAAAACAATAGTTTAGTCCTTAACTTTCCCCACAAGATTTTTTAACAATAGCTATAGAACTTAACATCACGATCAGACGCAATACTTCTAGGAACACCATAGAGCCGTACTATCTCTCTAAAGAACAAATCAAGTGGGTTGCATCGGTTTTATGACAAGATATGAAATATGCCATCTTAGAAAACCTATCAACAACCACAAAAATCGAATCCTTATCTTTCTTTGACTTAGGCAAGCCTAAAAAAAATCTATTGAAATATCGACCCAAGGTGCACTAGGTATGGGTAGAGGAGTGTATAATCCACGTGGTAAGACTCTAGATTTGGCCTGCCTATAGGTAACACATCTAGCACAAACTCTCTCCACATCACATTTCATCTTTGGCTAAGAAAAATGTTCATGCAACACATCTAAAGTCTTCCTTACACCAAAATGACCCATTAAACCACCTTCATGTACTTCACGCACAAGCAACTCACGCATAGAATTATTAGGCACACAAAGTCTATTCTTTCTAAACAAGTACCCATCTAGTTTATAGAATTTATCAAACGCTGCCTTCTCACACGCTCCATACACACTAGCAAAGTCATCATTGTAAGGTTGAATTTTATCAACCATTTTGTTGGCTTTATTCCGTGCCAATTTACTTGTATTTTCAGCATTTAAAAACCCTGTATTTAGGTGGGAATCATGTAAGGGTAGTGTGTGAGAGAGTGTGAAGAATTGCTCAAGACTGTGCTGCAGAACAGGGACTCACGACTGGAACTGCCTGGTGTCTCGCGATTGGCAAGCCGCCAGATGTTGCACACGAGAGAAGCGTCCAGAGGAGAACTCGCGACTGGATCTCGCGGGTGGCTCGTGACTGGAAAGGCGCCAGAATTTGAACCGTCGTGCCAGCTGTCGCATTACAGGACAAAAATTTCAGTCTGGCCTTTCAGTTTTTTTGCGGCTTGAACTCGCGACTTAGTCAAGCCGCGAGGCCAAGTCGCCAGCCAACTCTGTTTTGTAAAATCTGTCTCTTCGCATTCCAAACACCCACCAGTATATATACCCCTTATACCCACGAAATGTAGAGAGCTTTCAGAGAGAATTTTGAGAGAGAAACTCTAGAGAAAAATAAAATCGACTCATCCACAATCTTTACCTTGTGACTCTTCAAATTCCTCTATTCTCATCCTCTCCATTGTTAGATCCTTGAGAGGTTCATTACAAAGACCTTATCTCACCATACCCATATCTGTGAGAAGGCTCTTTGGTGCTTTGGGAAGCAGTTAGGAAGGGACCAATTAATATTGGTTGATGCTATAGACTAGTAGTGGGATCCGGGAAGCTAAAGAAGAAATAGGTTCGGCGTAACCTCGTTGGAGCAAGAAGCTTGGAGGGCTAAGGTACACTGGGTAGATTAGGCTTGGAAGGTCTATTGCTGTCCTTGTATCCCAATTACATTCTTTAGTGGATCATTTGACCGCTTGGAGGGCAGCGGAGAGGTTTTTCGCCTAGGTCTTCAATTTCCTCTTCGATAACACATCGTGTGTTGTCCTTGTGTTTGCATCTCTCTTCCCTTTTATCTTTGTCATTTAATTTCTGTTATGGATGCGATTTTATTTGTCTTAGATTGTTTATCAATTCGGTTTTAAGCTTTTGTTCATTTTCTGCACATTCATCGTTTGATATAAAGCTTGAATTGATAATTTGTAATTTGGGGGTCTAAACGTTCATAGTGTTTTATATGCTATTTGAACTTTCAATCATCATTAGCATACAATTCCTTAACATATTCAAATCCTAATAACTGTGCATTTAAAGTAGAGACAAGGGCATACCTTCTTGATAATGCATCAGCAGCAATATTTTCCTTATCTTGTTTATATTTGATTACATAAGGGAATGTCTCAATGATTTCCCCCCACTTGGTATGTCTTCTATTCAACTTATCTTGTCCTTTCAAGTGCTTTAAGAACTTATGATTTGTATGTATGATAAATTCTTTCAACTAAAGGTAATGTTGCCAAGTCTCCAATGCTCTTACAAATGCATAAAACTCCTTTTCATATGTTGGGTAATTCAAAACTGCCCCATTAGCTTTTTACTAAAATAAGCTATTAGCCGCTTCTCCTGCATCAAAATAGCTCTAATATTTATTCCTGAAGCATCACACTTAATCTCAAAAGTTTTAGAAAAATCTAGCAATGCTAATAAAGGAGCACCACATAACCTTTCTTTAATTTCAATAAATGCACGATCTTGCTCACTACCCTATTTAAAACCCACAGATTTTTTTAACAATTTCAATGAGCGGTGCGGCTAGCGTATTGGAAATTTTTGACAATCGGTGATAAAAACTAGCTAAACCATGAAAACTTCTTATCTTAGTGATTGACTTAGGTGTGGGCCATTCCTTGATAGCTTCACCTTTTTCTCATCCACCTCAATTCCTTTCGCGCTAACAACATAACCAAGAAACACAACTTTGTCCATGCAAAATGAACATTTTCTTTTCTTAAAACAGCAAACACAAAATGCAAATGATCAATATGCTCATCCAAGTTCTTGCTATACACCAAAATATTATTAAAATAGACCACAACAAATCTGCCTATAAACACACACAATGCATGATTCATTAATCTCATGAATGTACTTAGTGCATTAGTTAGACTAAAAGGCATTACCAACCACTCATACAATCCATATTTAGTTTTAAAGACAGTGTTCCATTCATTACCATCTTTTATCCTAATTTGATGATACTCACTTTTCAAATCAATTTTTGTGAAAATACATGATCCATGCAATTCATCCAACCAGGGGCGGAGGCACACATAAGCTTGGGGGGGCCATGGCCCCCCCAAAGCTTTTGAAACCCCTATAGAATACTGTATAAAAACAAGCTAGCCCCTGCAAAATTATCAATTGGCCCCTCCAAAAAATTTCACATACCTAGTCTAATGTTAGTTTTAGTGGTTTCTCCTTTGAAATATGTTGTGGTTGTATTATCAATCAAAGGACCAAGGCAATTATCTCTCAAAACTATATAGAATGACACACTAGCACAAGTGATAAAAAATATTTGATACCATAAGTATGTCTCAATTTTATTAGTTGACGATTGGATGTATCCAGAGCATGAAACTATTAGAATTAAAGAATGTATATGGAAGTAATGAAAATAATTAACTAAGTGGGGTTGTCTAGCAAATTATGGCATATAAAATGACTAAAACAAAGTAAAAGTATGAGTTACCTTTCAGTCATTAGCCTTTGGTTCAGCAATTGACTGGAGCAATTGTTATATGTGTTTATTTTGTAGTGGGTCTTAAGCATCATATAATGTTAATTTCTTTATATTCATTTTGAAATATGATTACATTTACAATTACAATATTTTAATTTCTCAAGTAGACTTTACCCAACAAAACACACGTTTACTCAAACCAAAAATAAATAAATAAATACAAAGTTGTTCAGATGCAATTTTTTTTTTAAGTAAACAAGAGTGCACTATGTTTGTCATGTTCAAATGTGAAAGTCGCTAAAAGTTTATAGTTTTGCTTAAACTAGAGATTTTTTTTTTTTTTTTGGTGGCAGCCTTAATCTTTAAACTTCATTTCTTTATTTCTTTTAACTCTATCTATCTCACACATATATACACATAAATATATGAGTTATGACTAATGTACAAGCATGTAATTCGGCCCCCCCAAGTTAAAAATCCTGGCTACGCCCCTGCATCCAACATGTCATCTAGCCTAGGGATGAAATGTTTATACTTTACCGTAATGTTGTTGATAGCCCTGCAATTAACACACATTCTCCAAGTTCTATCCTTCTTAGGCACAAGCAGTACTGGCACCACGCATGGACTCATGCTCTCTCTCACGTGTCCTTTGGTTAGCAACTCCTCAACTTGTCTTTGAAGTTTATTTGTCTCCTCCGGATTACTCCTATAGGCTGGTCGGTTAGGAATTATTGCACCTGGCACAAAATCAATTTGATGCTCTATTCCTCTAATAGATGGCAATCTACTAGACACATCGTTAGGAAACATGTCCTCATATTCCTGTAACAAAGAGACAACAATACTAGGCAAAGATTCATCAAGTTCTTTAGTATTAAAACATGCCTCTTTGTACAAGAGTACAAATATATGTTGGTTTGTATAAAAAACACTCTTGACATCACTCGCCTTAGCACAAAAACTCGCTTGTTTTTTTGTTTTTCTCTCATTTTCTTCACTCTCTCTTTTCTTTTCACTCTTTTTTTTTTCTTTGCACTCTCTCTTTTCTGTTCACTCTCTTTTTTCCTTTAACTCTCTTTTTTCCTTTTACTCTCTTTTTTCCTTTCACTCTCTTTCTTATCATCTTTTTTTTTGAACTCTCGATCTCACAATTTTTTTTCACTCATTCTCTCTTTTCAATTTTATTTGATCTTCATACACTTGTCTTGGAGTCAACGGTAAAAGAGTAACGGTTTTATTGTCTTTTACAAAAGAATGTCTATTCTTGAACCCGTCATGATTGACCTTCCTATCAAATTGCCATGGCTTGCCCAATAATATGTGACCTGCATGCATTGGAACAACATCACAAAGTACTTCATCCTTGTACCTCCCAATTGAAAAAAAAAAACTAGCACTTGCTTATTTACCTTAACATCTCCACAATCATTAAACCACTGCAACTTATATGGCCTAGGGTGTTTCAAGATAGGTAAATTCAATTTTTCAACTAAAGCAGTGCTAGCCACATTGATTCAACTCCTCCCTATCAATGATCATACTACATACCTTGTTGTTGATGTAGCATCTAGTATGAAAAATGTTCTCCCTTTGTTATTCCATGTCATTCTCTTTGACTTGGGCATTTAAAGCACCCTAGCCACAAGTGACTCACCCTTCACTGGATACTTCACATCATTGTTACAAGCATCCCCAGGTGATGGCATCTAGTCATCATCGCCCTCGCTTTTGTTTCCACCTTTTCATCAACACGTCCGATTATGGTCCCCATATTTGGGTATTGTGAAGCTATATGACCTACTCCCAAACAACGAAAACATTTAATATCACGATTATGAGTTTAGGAGTCAGTTTTACCTTTGTTGACACTGGGAACTTCATTTCTCCTCTTTGGTGGTTCGATTTTGGACTTAAAAACAGCGCCTTCGTCTTTCATCCCATTCAACCTCCATAAAGCAGAGGAGCTTGAGTTTTGAAATGACCGGGTTCCTTTCCTTTTAAGCTGCTGTTCCACCTTTATTGCCATGTGCACCATGTCCTCCAACTCCACGTAGTGTTGCAACTCCACCACGTTGACAATGTCCTGATTCAGCCCATTCAAAAACCTCGCCATCGTAGCTTCTTTATCCTCCTCTACATTAGCCCGAATCATAGCAATCTCTATCTCCATGTGGTAATCATCCATGGTCCTATAGCCTTGAGTAAGACTGTGTAATTGCTGCTACGAGTCCTTATAGTAGTGACTAGGGACAAACCACCTCCTCATGCTGGCCTTCATTTCCTCCCACGTCTCAATAGGCCTTTTATGGTTTCTCCTTCTGTTCATCACAAGTTGATCCTGCCATATAATAGCATAGTCAGTAAACTTAATGATAATGAGTTTTACATTTTTCTTTTCAAAGTAGTTGTGGCACTCAAAGATCAACTTCACCTTTTTCTCCCATTCCAAGTACACTTCAGAATCGTTTTTCCCTTGGAATGATGATATCTTCATTTTGATGTTTCCTAGGTTTCTGTTAATCCCATCTTGCCATCTCAGATCTCTTCGGAAACCTTTACCACGCCTTTCTTCCCTTGGCAAAACAAACCCTCATTGTTCAATGAAGCTTGATCTTCCTCATCTTCGAACTCATCCTCGTGGTCATTATCAGAATTATCTATGCGCACATGCCTTTCTTGCCTTCTAGCATTAGGGACTCTTTGGGGATGCTCATTAGGCAAAGTAGCAATAACAGTGTCTTGCCTATTCATCTGATCCTGAATTTCATTAAACATCATGTTCATGCGTTTAAGTTATTGTTGCATAGCCTGCAACATGAAGGACGACTCCTCCCCTCCTTCTTTGTTTGATGTTTCGCCCCTAGAAGACATTCTTTGAAACTATAGAGAAATGTTAGAAATAATTTCTCACAATACTCCCTCACATGTTTGCACACAAATTATATCACTCACACTCGTGTTTCGCTCTTAAATTAGCTTTTCTCGATATTAGTCTCACACTCTCTTGCCTTTTTCCACCCGTAGCTTCCCCTTTTCAGTTCTTCATTAAACTAATAAACTTGATCAAGAAATTTAACTTGTAGTATTTAAACCAATATTGATGGTAAGAAAATATTACTGAAACAATGAATCAAAGGAAGAGGACAAAAGAAAACAATATTTTGGTTTAAGAGAACTGAAACTACAAACAACTTTTTTCTGTTTCTTTTCTTTTCTGAGAACTTCTTTTTTTTTTCACTTTTTTTTTTGAACTTGGTGCACGATTTTAACTTAGTGCACATCACAAAACAAGAGCAAGGAATAATGACCACAAAAGGAACAAGATAGGAAGATAACAGGAAACGAAAAAAATAGAGGGATAGTAAACCTGATTTTAGTACGTGTGCCTTGATACCAAATGATGCAAACCTCAATCGACACGCTTTGAGACTCAACAAATAATATTGAAATACTTGCCCAAGAAAGCTAAAATTCAGATTTCGATAGAAACCCCGCCCTAACGTTTATAAGTGAAACGCGAACCAAAGGTATAAGTAATAGACCTCGACCTAATGATTATAACTAAATCACGAACCGAAGGTATAAAATTTGAACGTCACAAGGAAGAATCCTTAATAAGCTCACAGTTCTTGAAGAACCAATAGAAGAAGCAAAACCTCACGTTTTTATTTTTTATTTTTATTCAATAAATCCTTCATTACAATGAGTGCATGCAATTTATAAGACATGACTGAAAATAAGAAAATATAAAAAACGTACTAAATAATAGAAGCCCAAATTAAGATTGATTTGGTCTAAAATTAGCAACTCCAAAATAATAAAATAGCTAAAAAAAAAACGTACTGAATAATAGAAACCTAAAATTAAGGTGGATTTGGTCTGAAATTAGTAGCTCCAGAATAGAAAAAATAGCTATAAATTGGTATGAAGCTGAAAAGTCAATCATCCATTAATCCACACCATAAATCATGCCTAATTAAGCTAGATCAGCCCTATCAATAGCTTGGATTAAGTTTATTACGCATTCATCTTCTTTTGGGCCAAGCTTGGAACGTCCTGTATTAGAATCAGCCCAAATCTTTTGAATCAGCCCATTATGTGCTTTTTTTTATCTTCTTGAATCTTGCTCTAGTAATAAGCCCAACTGGAACATGCAATGGATCATTTAATGCTTGTTGATTCTCATCAAGGAGCGTTAATGTAAACATGCAAGCTTTATTACCAAAAGGGTAAATTACAACTTACACACCTATGATTTGACCGAAATTTAAGTTGCCTACCTGTGGTTTGAAATTTGACACTTTATCCACCTGATGTTAGTTTAATGAGAGTTCTGTAACCCACTTCCGTTAAAAACATGATTAAATATGTAATTTTGCTCCACTTTTATCTCTCTCTCCTCCAAAAACACAAAAAAAAAAAAAAACATAAAAATACAAGATCAAATAAGATCAAAAACAATTCAGCGAAACACTTGCATCATGAGATTTCAAACCACATATAGGCAACTTAAATTTCAACAAAACTCAGGTGGGTAAAGTGTCAAATTTCAAATCACAGGTAGGCAACTTAAATTTCAACCAAACAATTGGTGGGTAAATTGTAATTTGCCTTTACCAAAATGAAAACTTTGATGTAAAAATGCAAGCTTGGATGTAAAGATGTAAACTTTAATGTAAAATGTAAACTTGAATGTAAAGAAGAAAGGTTTATGTTTCAAATATGAGTCTAAACAAAATCTTCATGTTAAAACATGTATTCCAACATCAACCAATCACGAACCATGAGCAATATTCAAGGATGGGCATGCATGGCATGTGACACAAATTTAGTAAAGGAACATGTTTGCATTAAGTGCATGAACATGAACATATAAATAACATGTTAAATTCAAGAGTAGATATCCAAACTCAATAGCATAAAAGAAAAATATTTCAAGTAAACAAACAAGCATGCTGCCGGTTATTCAACCAAACAAAGCATGATATGCAAGGAAATCAAAGCATGAAAATGGATGAAAGTTTAACAAAATTGAAAAATGATACCCTAGAAAGCTTTGATTTTATGATAATGAATGAAATTTTTTTTTTCTAGAGTGCTTGGAGGTGATTTGGATTTAAAAATGTAGTTGGAACTATCTAAGAATGAGAGGAGAAGGGTTGTTTTTTAAAAAACCTGGACTATCTTCTAGGCCCAGCTTTAAGTTGAGCTTAGTTTTTCCAACCCAATTTTGGCAGCTCTTGGGCTTCGACTTTCCATGTTTTGATACATTGAGTCACTGACTCTACACACTGATTTGAAGGCCTTTTGGGAATCTGATATTCACGCTTTTACTGTCTACAGAAGGATCCCGCACCATTCTTTCCATATGATCTAGCCTTGTATCATTTGGAACGCCGAGTTGAAAGTTATCAGCCTCCAAAACTGGCTGATCCAAATTAGTTATCTTGTTTTTGTCAATTTTCTTGAATCAATATCTCTCAATTCGAACGACCTCTTGGCAAGCCGTTTGTTCCAAGATGCAAAGGAATATTTCTAGTTTAGGAAAGCATGTGTCTTTTGGGTCCAATTTTCATGAGCGATTACGAATTTGCATGCAAGATGGATGCCAAAACTCAATTTTTGTGGGTTTCCTATGATTTTGCCTATTTTCACATTAAGGTGTGTTTGGATACTGTTTAGGTGTCTCAGCTATGGGTGTGGAAAAACACAGCTAGAAGGGAAAGAACATGCAGCTATAGGGTAATATGTAGCAAGGGGTTATTGTCGCGCAGGATAGGCCGCGTTTGAAATTGCGGCTTTGAAAAACGCAGCTATATCCTACAGCTGCATTTTTAGGGATTATAGCTGCGTTTTCCAAACGCGGCTAAAGCCCTTGATTTTTGTAGTGTTTTACTGAAATTAAAAAATTATTGTTGAAAATACTGTAGATAAAGGTAAAGGTTAGTTGAAATAGTACAGTAGAGCCCATGAATAGTGCCAAAAAGTGCAGTAGGGCCTATGAATAGTAGCAAAAATAAGTTGAACAGTGAAATAATTTTCATTTTAATCTCTTCCCAAATGCACACTGAGGGTGTGTTTCGATACCGCTTATTTGTTGAAAATTGAAAACTTATTGCTAAAAACACTGTAACAAAATAATTTTTAAATGTGTGAATAGTCTTGTGGGACCCAAAGAGAGAGAGAGAGAGAGAGAGAGAGAACTGTGTTTTGCTTACTTTTGTGGGTCTGTGAATAGTACCCATGGACCCAAAAATAAACGCAGACACATGGATTTGCTAATAAACGCCAATTCAAATGCATACTAAATCTTTTTTGACTTTCCAACCTCTATTTTGATAAAGAGAGGTGTCATTGAAAAACTTATGATGTCTATTTTCAAAATATTTTTTCCTTTTTGCACCAATTGTCAAATGAACAAGCTTGATGCTTTGGAAGGTAGGGTGAAACAAAAAGTTTATTTGGAAAAGTCCTTTATTGATATTTTCATAAGTTCATTTTAATTCCAAAGAATTTTAACAATTCATCACAAGAACTTTCCAATGACTCCTCATTTGGGCCAGTCAACAATAGTGTGATTATAATTCAATTAAGATTAAGTTATAATCAAGCTTTTTGACACGTTATAAAAATGATGTATTGAACATGTTTTGAGAGTATTGAGCATGTTTTCATTGTTTTCGCAACATCTTACTCATTTTAAGTCTAATATAGGCTCATGAATTGTCAAATTAAAGAGAGTCTAATTATTTATAATGTGGGCTCAAACTTATCCAAATCAGATGGTTTGATTGCTAGTCAAACCTGGGTTGATTGCAGCCAAACTTTGCTAAACTTTTAAATGTTTGGAAATATTAATTTTGACATAAATGCATGAAATTTAACATTTGGGTGAATTTTTGACTTTGTTTGACTACTTGTCAACTTGGTCAATGATTGGTCAACAGTGGCATTATGGTTATTTTCTTCTAACACTTACAAAATTTGGCTATCCAACAACCAATTAGGACAAATCAAATTATTTTTGGCATCCTCTTGATTCCATGGTCAAATGGTGATTTTTGTAATTTTATGTACAAATTGAAATTTTTGAAATTCCAAATAAGGTGGATAAAATATGAATCAACAATATGAAACAACCAAAAATTACACCTAAGACAAACTAAGCAGTATGCACAACTAAGCACATTATAATAGAACAAATGATCGATTCCACCAAGTTGGCAAGATTAATGAAAAATCACCAAATTGATGAAATCCAACATACACACCCCCCCCCCCCCCCCCCCCCCAAAAAAAACCAACATTAGATCTACTTTTAAACTTGGAACTGTAGATGTAAGAATAGGTATAAATTGAATAATATTGTGCTCCATACTAATTTTCGTGTTTCAATAATCAGTTACAAATGAGATAGGAGTAATTTATTAGAGCGTTCCCATCAAAACTTCTAAAAACTTTAGTATTTACCATCTCAAAAACCTACTTTATTGATTTTAACACTTCATTTTACAATACACCATACATCAAAAGTTCTATTTTTTTTATCACTTCATTTAAAATAATATATACAATACTTTAAAATAATATAAAAACAAACTCCACAAAATCCAATAGTAACGGTCATAGCCACCTCCGCCACAGCACTACCAGCATCAACCTCCATTGAGGCAACCAAAATCCACCACACGAAAAAAAAAAAGGCCCAACCACTACCTTCCTCTTCCAAATCACAAAACAACCACCATTACAATCACAAAACCCAGATTGGCGATAAGAAAGAAGACAATCACAAAACCCAGATTGGTGATAAGAAAGAAGAAAGACAGATAGGCAAACCCATCATGCCGGCAAGCAAAACACACACACACACATGCACACAAACCCACCACGGCAAACCTCCACAAAAGCAAACCCAACACGCTGATCCCCTGCACCACGACCCCCTACGACTTAGACCCATAACCCACCATCTCGTTGCCACCAGATTTGACTTACACCCCTGCCACTGTCACCACCACCCACGCCAATCACAATCCCAAATCACAAACCCACAATCCAAACCCTGCTAATCATAATTCCAAATCACAAACCCACAACCCAGACCCACGATGATCACAATCCGAAATCACACACAACCTAGAGACCCACGCCGATCACAATTCGAAATCACAAACCCACAACCCAGACCCACGTTGATCACAATTCTAAATCACAAATCCACAACCCACAAAATCAAATCACCCCGCCGTCAAGCTCTACCTCCATATCGGTGGCAACACTTCGAAGGCGTTTGGGCTTTGAAGTTCCTGATTGACAAATCTCAGAGAAACAGAAGCTACAGGAAAGAGAGAAGAGGAAAGTGAGAGAGGAGAGAGAAGAAAGAAGGGAAAAATAAAAAAGAAATGCACATAGTTACTATTGGGAAAAAAAAATTTTTGGTTTAAGATTTTGGCTACAGTGAGCTTGTATTGATACAAGCTCACTGTAGCTGTGTCTCAAAATTTTTGAGATTTGAAATCTTTGTTGGAGTGGTTTTTTTGTGTATTGGTGATAAAATTTAGCATATAACATTTTTAGCATCCTTAATGGGAATGCTCTTATATTGCTAACTTCAAACTGATGATCTGATTTTATCACTTTGTTGTAGTGGATGTGATTATCATGATAGGAGCCTTATCGGATAGCTCTGCTTCAATAGTAGATATGCATACAAATGAACAACCATCAATAATCCAAATCCAAAACTTCAAAGGAACTATGGGAAAAGACAACTAGCATAATCAAAGGAGACAAAACAAAAATTACCTACGAAGGCCTCTGAAAGCCTCTTCACTGAAGAACGATTCTAGGCCTTTCTTTCTAATGGAATAGCTACACAAGGATATGTTAGTATTTAATTCTCTATAAAATTTATCGTTTACATGCAAAAGACAGAATTTTGGAGGTCAAGTATATACAAAAAAGAGAAAATACCTCCTTGTCAAGTGTAGGAAGCAACGATGGAACCTGCTGTGATGCTAGACAAAGAGGATTTTGGAGTACTTTTTTGATAAGACAAAGGCAGGTCTCACCAAAACCAGGAAGGTGATAAGAACTTGATTGTGAGAAGCAGCATATGTGAAAGACCAGCAATGACAACAGCATATTCAGCAGCTGTGTAACAGTTTTTAAGCTTGTAGCTGTTGTTGTAATAGTTGTAAGCGTGTACTAGTTTAGTGCCAAATTCCATTTGGCATGTGCATAGCATGTGTCCAATTCTGTTAACAATTAGTAGTTAGTTAGTTAGGCACCTTGCAGTTAGTTGAGCAAGCACTCGAATGTAGTGATAAATATGGATTTGTAATTGTAACAAGGCAAGCTACGGGACTGAAGTTTGTTCTTCTTCTATTATGTTCTTAAACTCTTATCTCTCCATTTTATTCATAAGCTCTACCTTTCTTCCATTGGAGACCTGGCTTCGAATAAGCCACCAAAATCCTTATCTTAGGTTAGATTCTTATCACAAGGCAGGACAATGGTTGTGCCGAAGAGAGTCACTCAGGCTTGAGAGAGTTTTTTGCCTTTTCTGTTTCAAAGGGGAAAATTTTGAGTCATTAGATTATATCAATGGTTGATATTTGAGGAATTGCACCTCTAATCCTTTTGTAATAGAACTCTTGCGTTTGGCCTAATTTGTCCAATACGTGCTAGTCAAATTTGGACACGCAATGTAGCTCTCATGCATTTTGCTGAGTGATAAGCTAGTCCAATGTAAATTATTTTTTTGGGGTTGGGTATGCAAATTTTAGTTGGACTAACCATTTGCTAATCCAATGCTAATGCTCTAAGAGTCATATTTTCATTGGAAAGTGTTCTCAAACTTCAATCTGAATACAATGGACAAGTTTCTAATGTTAAAATAGTCAATCCTAAAATAAAACCCACTAAAACCCTACAAACCTATATATACAGGCGCAAACCCTATCATTTTAAAATTCCCCTTTTTCCTATATTTTTGTTATAAAAAATAAAAATTTATAGATAAAATTTAATTATTGATCCCCCTTAAAATTTTAAAATAAACGCACTACATTTATATAAACAATTAATGCATTCCTATATATATATATATATAAAATGATTAATGCATCATATTATTTTTTTCCCTTATTACTCTTATGTCATATATAGCTCCTTAAATCAAAATGTATTAAAAATGTATCTTCTTAAAAATAGTCAACTGACACCTTTGTGGCGTTTCCCACATAAATAGCCAGATTTAAATTTCCCACATTTATTATTGTAACTATCAAATTATCAGCCAAAAAAATAAAATGTATTCAAGATATGTATTTATTTAATTAAATAAGTAAATACCTTTAAAAGAAGCCTTCTTGATTAAGCAAAAACAAAATTTTTTATTTATTTTGCATTTAGAGAATTAGAAATATAGACAATATGTTTTTATTTTTTAGAAGAAAGGATAATTTCTAATTTTATGGTCAAGAAAAAAAAAAAAAAGGTTAGAGATCCATATAGCATTTTCATCCAAGAAAAATAATATTTTTCCTTATTATATATATTTTTTTATAATGACTTGTATATGTTTAGGAATGTAAAATGGTGTTTAATATTTAATTATTTAAAATGATAATCTTTGATATGTTTTAGAATTCTAGAACTATTAGCATACTGTAACTGCGTAATCTCCAAAGTTATTTAGTGAAAAATTTTGATCTAAAATATTTGAATAATAATAATTATCATTATAATCAATATGAGTTGAAAGATAGTTCATATATATAGTTTACAAACTGACTTGATAAAACAAAATTGAGTTATGTAAAGGCTAATTTGGTGTAAACTATATATTTTGTTATATATTAAAAAATAATATAGCTTAAATCTTGTTACACATATTTTTGTGTGTGTATATAAAAATCCCATCTCAACATAAGAAGAAACAGGCCATCTTGCCGACATAATGTTAAATAGACCACCAACACTTGACCGTGGTAGTGTGCATGAACAAGTTTATTGTTTGAAAATGTTTGCTGGATCGAAGTTGATCAAGTTACATCAGTATTTAATGACTTTGTTGTCGGTGTTGTTTTTCTTCGATCCCTATCCTCCTCAGACCTCAGTTCATAACCTTTATTGTGAATTACATGCATGTAATGTGGATGGCAATAAAACATCACCCACACTATTGTCACGCAATTAATCTCAAGGCATAATACTATCAGGCTGTGCTGCACTCTATTCATGAAAAAGGATCGGAGAATTGCATGAGAAATATGACTAGCTAGCTAGGAATATATCTTCTCGATCCAAAGACAGCTTACGAAAAGTCTAAGACAATTATATTATTTTCCGTGGTCTACATATATATATACACTTCAACAAACTTTAGTTATTTCAACCCTCGGGTTTACTAAAATCTGTCGATACAATCTATAAATACAAAAGTGGCAGGCTATATTGCTAAACTTTATTTCAAAGGTTATTAGGTCCTTCAAAATAAGTTTAAACACCCTAGAAATAAATGTGAAAAAAAAAGCAGCGTACAAAATGTTTACATTTTTCAGCTCACAACCCTTGATAAAATATGACAAAATTTTCAGCCCTTGAGAAAAGCCCACTACAAAATTTACAAAGATAGCACAGAACTTGTTCACTCTCTCTGAAAGGGACACCCTTTCCATATAACATTAAATATCCAACGTATTAGTTAATTGGCCGGTTTCAAAAAAATTTTTAAAACTAGCATCTCGAGTTTTTAAAACTCGAGTTCAATTGCAAATCGAGTTTTAAAAACTCGAGTTCCAGAATTTTGATGAAATGATGTGGACAAAAACTCCACGTGGAACTCGAGTCTCTAAGACTCGAGTTCCATAGCAGACACATGAAGAGGTCCACGGGGAAGAAGAAGAAAAGAAGAAGAAGAAAAGAAGAAGATCGCGATCTGGATCCAGTTCCAGTTCGCGATCCCGATCGGGATCGCGATCCCGGATCCAGTTCCCGATCCCGGATCCAGTTCGCGATCCTGATCGCGATCGCGATCGGGATCCCAATCTTCAGATCGCGATCCCGATCGGGATCGCGATCCAGTTCGCGATCACGATCTGGATCCAGTTCGCGATCGCGATCCGGATCCAGTTCGCGATCCCTATTGCGATCCGGATCCAGATCATGAGCTCGATCGCGATCCTGATCCAGATCGCGATCGCGATCTGAAGACGAAGAACAACGATGATGAGAGGAACATCGGTCTTCAGTTCTTTCAGTTCTTCAGTTCTTCAGTTTCTCAAGTTTCTCAAGTTCCTCTTCGGTTTAGAAATCGAGTCTCTTAGACTCGAGATCTACGTTGCATTTTCTGTCCACCTTATCAGCCCAAAGGCTTGCAAAGCGAGTCTTTGAGACTCGAGTTTTAATTTGGATCTCGAGTTTCTAAAACTCGAGATGCTACTTTACTAAATCAAAAATTTTTATTGTTAACTTACTATATTGTCCTCCCTCACATGGTTATTCTGCACATTTCCTCCTCTGAAAGCCTGAAACTGAGAAAGCATAGAACTCATAGAAATCTCATTGAGCTCGACGATCATGGAAATCGCACAGCTCTGATTAGGTATGAATTGATCTCGGTTTTGTGACTCTTCGTCTCTCTTGGCGTTGTGTTCTTAGCTCCGATCAAGTACAAATCACAAACACTAATTTCATCTTTGATTTTTTTTTTTTTTTTGGGTTTACCCACACTTTTTCATTGATTTCCCCATGATTTTCATTTCACATTTCTCAGAAAACTGAGCTCATCATCGATTTCCCTATTTCGATTTCTAATTGTTCGACTTTTGCGATTTCATTATTTGAGTTCAAATCATAATCTCTGTTTCCTTTACAGTTTTCATACAAATATTGATTGAGTTTTTATTTTTTATTTTTTTTGCAAGGCTCAATCCAAGGGATTGCTAGTATTGGTTGTGTGGGAAATGTGCTTTTAGACACTCTGTAAGCCTTGATTTATTTCCTAATATAATTTGCACATTTAATAACTAGGAATTTAATTTTCATTTTTGCTCTGTCAAGTGTGTATTCAAATTTAATTTTCATTCTTGGCGTGTCTAGTGTGTGTGTGACAGTGCGAGTGTATTCATCCTTGAAAGCTTCCATGTCTGTGTTGAAAGGGAAGGCTCGAATCCTTTAATTATGTTTAATATTATTATTTAACTTTTAGCAGACCACATGGTAAAAAACTAATTATTTTTTAGGATTCAATATTTATATGAGTAACCAGTTCAACCAATTTAAGATGCACTACAACATCATTGACATAGATTATTGTGCTTATATGGTCCTTTTTCATCTCAATACAGTATTTTTCTTGTGTTCAAGTCAATCTCTCATTCAGAGTTGGTAACACTACCTGTATAAAGCCAGCTAGGTTAGTACCAAATTTAAAAATGGTTTTGACTAATGCCTTGGGGTGGTTGAATGAAAGAGTCATTGGTTACTTATATTTCTTGTTTATTTTTTTTCCAGTGCTTTGGTTCATATTTTATGGTTGAAAGGATGGGCTCCAGTAGGATTATAAATATTTCTATTTGGTTTTTATTGCACATGGTTGGGAGCATTGCGTTTGCAGATTTCATAATTTGAAAATTCTGTGATAGGAATAGGATTGCACCATGGAATATGGATCCAGGTCTGTGATGTGTTTCTAGTGCCCCTTTATTTGTTTATAATTATTTGATGGTGGTTAGGTTTTCATCTATTTTACTATTTCCTCTTCATTGAGACGATGAAGAATACAATTTTATTCCCCTCTTCATTGAGTGAGACAACGTGATGTTTATAGTTTTCATTTGTTTTTGCTAGTCTTAATGCAACCTTTAATGTTAATTAATTTTCCTTTTGATTGATTGATACAAGAGGGGTTTATCTTAGTTTTGATTGATTCGCTTCTTCTGAAGTTCATATGATTCAAATTGATTGATCGAGGAGATACCATCCTAGAAAATTGTCTTTTAAAGAAAAAAAATAGACCCTCTTTATTTCATTTAAAACAAATATATGGCTAATGTTAGGCTCAAATTATTTTAGTGTTGGCAAATTGCTTTCAAAACATTTTTCTTGTGCCCTTAATTGTTTACATTCTCTTAGTTTACTTGTTTTATTGCTATCTGTTATAGTTGTTATTTTGTTTATTTTCAAATTGAAATTTAATATAATATTCCAAAGTGATAATTTTGGTTTGTGGTCTTTAAGTGTGTGCATAACATATGAATTTTTTATGATTAAATGCAAGGTTGTTCTTATTGTAGTTGTCCTCTATTTTGAAAAACAAAAGAAGGGTAAAAGATCAAAAACCGTGTCCAAATTCAATAGCCAGTCCATGTTTTGGTATGTATGAAGTTAGAATAATGTGTCATTAAGATTGGCTTCTAAAGTTACTATTGCTGCACTTATACAGGTGTGCCTAATTAATATATGTTTGTTTGTTTGTTTGTTTTTTTTTTTTTTTTTTTTTCTATTTTAGAAGAGATATAATTATTTCAAGATTTAGCTCCATTGTTGTAGAATTCTTTTCATACTATTGCTGCATTGTTACAGGTATGCTCTTTATATGGAAAATTCAAGGATACAATTGATCGCATTATTTAATAGTTGTTTGATTGCAATAACCCATTGATAATTTGCGTACCACTGCCACAGTGCCTTTGTAATGAATGAATTAGAGTAGATGCAAGGCAATGCCACAGTGTTTTGATTAGTACTTAGCTATGAACTTGAAATATAAGCTTTGATGGGATTGGTTCTTGTTGTTTCAAATTGGGATTCATTTAGGGCTTAGGTGGGTGTTTTTGAGGAATTTCTATTAGCAAAATTGGATAAAGGTTTTGCATTTATGTAACTGCCCAGAACTGAGTCTAAATTGAGAAATCAAGATCTAGTATGAGAACTAGGTTTTTATAAATTGTATTCCTTCCTTTGATACTTGGCATTTACAAAGAACTGGGTTTCATCTTTTAAGAAAAGCAGAAGTACATGATTTAGATTGAGGTCTTTATGAGTTTTCAATAATTGGCTGAAAGACCTTCTTTTTTGATGTACAAATTGGTCATTCCATGGATGATTGAGTTATGTTACCTGCCTTTGTTAGCTTAGCTGTCTTCTAATAGCTGAACATTTTCATATCACATCTTTTTTCTTTCAATTTTTCTGGCTTTTCCTTCACTTTGAAATCACTTTTTCTTTCAATTACTATGATGTTATCCCAGTTTTTCATGACTAGTAAAATGAATTGTGACTCTTAAGTGGTTCTTGCTAAAATATATTTTTTGATAGGTAGTTCTTGCTAATATTAATTGTGGAGCCCTTCCTTTATATCTTGAATCTGTTAAAATCATAGGGGGTATTTCCTTCATGAACATTGCTTTCTAATAATCATTGATATTGTTGTACATAGTTTTGGAACTAATAATAAGTCTCAAATCATCTTTGGTGTGAACCACTTCTAATAATAAGTCTCAAATCATTTACCAATCCAACCTCAAAAGGATTTGGCAGAATTGGGAAATGATTGTTATTTGATTTATGGGGTTTGTCAGAAGTTATCATTTTAATTTAAAAAAGAGTTGCTGTCTTGCTCTGCTTTGTTATTAATCTGCTCTCCCAATTATTATTCCCCCACCATTGCTTTCATGTTTTAAAATATTGGTTTTTGAAGACAAAATTTATGTAGATTGTTGATTTTATTTTATTTTAATCAAATTAAGAGTTCATAAGATAAAATTAGTATAGATATAAACCAGTCAAGTAAGTTTCCCACTTTTCTTATATTGGCTCAAGTGAGTGACAAGCACAAAAGCCTGGCCCCTTGAGCATTTGGTTTCTATTAATGATTTGGCTTCCTTGTTCTCAATCTGGATTTTTTTGTAACTGTTTTAAAATTTTAGGTGTTTTATAACTAGCCTTGAATGATGAATATGATTAGATGTTGCCAACAGATAGTTCACTTCATAATTTACTGCCAAAATGTCCAAGGCACGTATGACGTACCTATCTATCTTTTTTGAAAATAAATGGCAACCATCCAGCACAATCCTCCTCTATTTGATGAGACAATCACCTCCTATCATATGTAATTGTTCTTGCACAAATTCATTTGTACTTGTGGTTCTTGCTGTAAGGATCACAATTGACTATCTAGAGAAAAGCCAAGCAATAATGTGCACTCAATCACATATTAACACCTTAGTGCAAACTGTGTGAGGACCTCATAGGTTTTGGACAGAACAATTAGTATTACTTAGACAACAGAAAGTTTGAAGTATCAGTCACTAAATTATTCCCAAAAGATCAACTTAAATGCCTTTATCAAGAATACTATCTTATATTGGCTCGAGTGAGTGGACCTAGCCTGTGATTTTGATTATATTGGTGTGGTTTTGATCTCCCATTATTTGATATTTACTTATACTATTTTTGGGCTGTTCTTGTTGTCTAGTTTCTGACAGTTCTTAGCAGTCACTTCTTGAAAAGTTTCTGCTTAGCTTGCCAATGAGTTTCTGATTTGCTGCATTAACATGTACATACACTAAATAGTAAATGCACTTTCTGAATGACCAAATAAATTTTTCACAAAAAAAAAAAAAGAAACTGTTTCTAGTCATAGAAGCAGTGGGTTGGTAGATTGTTTTTGGTTCCTCTTTTGATTGTCATGTACTTGCATTTATCATATCCTTAGAGCTTAAGATCATCAATTTGGTCTTTTTGCACTATGCTTTTTGAAGTTCATCATTGTGCAGTCTCATATGTTATGAGTTGCATTTTTTATACATTATTGCTATAAATGTCAGGAAAGGAAAGTATTTTATTGTATTTTGCGTATTTTATCTATTGTATTATATAATGTCTCAAACTCTACATTGAAATATTTTTTTATGCAGGTTTTTCCACTGGATTTAATACTCTTTTCCGGTTGAGGACATCTTAAGGTGTGTCACTATCTGGAGATGATGTGCTTAGTCAATTATGTGATCTTGAGTTCTTGATATTTAGGAACGGTGCAAAAAAGAGAAAACATGAATTCTTAAATAGTACATCAACCCAATATAGAACATGGGCTTTAGAAGTCCCCCTCTAAATAGGTACTTGGGCTGGAATTGAGTTACACATACATCAACCTTGGGCTTGCTCTTGGTTCCTTTCATCGTGCTAGTTCTTTTCGGCCCATCTGAGTTATTGCATGGACCTATTTACAGTTGTATAGCCCTTGTCACTAGATCTGCATTGCTAGTGACTGGTGAGGTAAGTAAGGAATGGGCAAGTTTTAGTGGAAAGGAATATCTGCCTTAATATTCTTAGCTTGGCTTTTTACCTTCAAATGGATCTGAGGTTCCTCCACCTAGAAATATTTTTCATATTTTGTCTGTGTAGTAAAACTCAGTAGCTTGTTATTTATAAACTGTGTCATTTAATGACGGGGAAAAAATCATAAACAACTAACATCTTATAAACTGTGTCATTTATATGGGTTTTCGTGACTGTGTTGTTAGCAAGTGAAAGTGATCAAAGGACCTTTTTTTTTTTTTTTTTTTTGGCTTGTTTGTGTAATTTGTTTTACTGGATAGAAATTGTTTAGGATTTTCAATTAACAAAGGGGTTGCTTTATTTCTTGTAAAGGTTTCTCTGTGTTACTTCATAGTCCATGCTAGTATGTTTCATTAATTTTGATGCATTTTGAGTATGAGCACTATTTCATTATTCTCATAGTACTTTTGCTTAGTGGATAATCTGATACACTATCTAAAACATATGGGGGTCTTTTAGTTATGTTTATTTTATATAAATCTATAAGTTGGCATAGATTATGTGTTTTCTGATTAGTTATTGGTATGTATCAAGATGTCTTTAATTTGCTACCTATTTTTCAAACTGCTACTTCAGTGAAAAAAAGAATAAGTGATCTGTCTTCTTTTAATTATGGGTCATATGATCAATAAAGAGCCAAAGCCACTCTACTTCCACTTCTTGATGTTGTCACTAGCCACATTGAATAGCAGAGACCCGAACCTTTCTAATTTGCTACACAGTTCATTGAAATGCTTATTTATAGTAATATTATAAGTCTTCGCAGTACTGAATAATTTCTATTCTAGTAGCTACTTGCAAAATGCTTACTATCCACATCCTCAAATTCAACCTTGGACAGTAGCAAAATATTTTAGAACCATGTTTCTTGACTTTGTATTTGTTTCTTAGTTCTGTGAATGCTTTCTATTTGTTGTTATTTGACTTTGTTTGGCTGAGCTATTGCATTATTTATCTTCAATACTTAATTACTATATGCTTTCTATTTGTTTTGTCAAATGGTAGAAAGAGAAGACAAGCCATAGCCCTAGTAGAATTAAATTATTTGACATCACCCATGTGTAAGCTAATGGGCAAGCAGTAAATGAACCAACACAAGATGCATTGGTTGAAATCTTCTAATTATATTAATATAGATAGTATATTTTAATGTGGTTTTGTTGCAAGTTACTTTTCTTTTTAGATGCTATTGAGGAATCTTACTACTTAAGTGAATGAGGGGGCATTGCAAATATCTCAAGATCAAATGTTTGTGGAGGTGGTTGGACTTGAGCGTCATGGACGAGTTCGTGGCTATGGGGCTGGAGTCACTCCTACCAATTTATGGGGTTCCTCCTCGTCTAGAATGTATGATCTTGAGAAGCGACTCCAAGAATCTGAACAAAAACGCTTAGAATCTAAACACAAACGAATAGAGGCTGATGTAGAGTTGAAAGAAGAAGTAAAGCACCTCAAAAGCATGCTCGAATAACAAGCTATTCAAATGGCAGAACAAAGAAGACATTTTGAGGAACAACAAGCTAGTCAAATGGCAGAACAAAGAGCACATTATGACAATATGATGATGCAAATATTGAGTTATATCACCTCGCAATCAACCCAATCTAGTAGCTCTGGGTCAGCCTTATCAGATGCGGGATTACCTGTTGATGCGGTAGATGAGGTCTTTGCTTTTCCTATTAGAGAATGAGTTGTTAGCCTTACAAAATGCGCTGCACATCTATCATTCTATAGTAATGTCGGCTCTCCCGCTGTTGGTGGTTTAGTTGTAGTAATGGCGGTAGGATTAAGATTAGGAGATTGATTGAGTGAAGTAGGGTTTGGTGAAATATGAAATAGAAGTCAAGTAGGATGTCCTTTATAAAGTTAAGTATGACATCCAATCTAAAGTAAAGTATGCCAGAACTCATAGCCTTGTTGAAATAGTCTCCTCTTTCTTGTCTTTCTTCTCCCCTAAGAGGAAGAAGTCATTTCTCGAAAAGACAAATGGAAGCTTTTCTCTTCCGCTCTGAAAGAATAGGCCTTATTATACCATGAACGGACTCCTTCTCCTTGTCAGGAAGAGATAGAGATAGGGCTTTCCTGGCTTCTCTCTTTCACCTTCTCGATGCATTGCTTGGGTCTTCATTGGGCACTAGTTGTGCACTAGCTCTTCGGTGTGAATAAAAAAGTGTCAAGTGATGGAGTCTTTCGGAGGTGTGGCTAGCTCTGGGTCAGCTGTAAACTCTTGTTCAAGGAGTGAGGGAAAAGCAATGTTTGAAGATCAACTCAAGCTAGTCACTGTTTCTGGTTGTTGGGTTTTTGTTGGGTAAGCTTGAACAGCCATTGTTAATTTTTGAAGGTTTTAATTTGAGTTTCTGGAATTTGATATCAAAACCCAATACAATGTTTTAATACTATTGGATAAACTTGGAATGACTTGTTAAGCAGTTTATGTGGATAGAATAGATAGGTACTACTTTGCTTTTGCAATCCTTATCTTGAAAATTTATTGTGGATGTTCTTTTCTTTTGGTAGCTGATGAATGTAGTGAGACTACATTAGAACAAATAAGCAAACATATTGATGGAATACTGGTTGAGGTTGAAGTTGAGGATATGGGGCTGGGAAAGCGTGGAACTATAGAAGTAGTTGCCTTTATTAGTCAGTGATGAGATAATGAGATGGATTTGGCATTGGTTCCCCTCCCGCTCTCTTGATATAGTCTTATCTATGTTGGATGATGGCAACTATAGAGAGAGAGAGAGAGAGAGAGAGAGAGAGAGAGAGAGAGAGAGAGAGAGAGAGAGAGAGAGAGAGAGAGCTGATGATGACTTTGTGATTTGTATGGTATTGTATATTTACATATCTCCCTCTCTGTTTCTCTTTTCATATTTTAGCTTTGTAATTTCAATTATTCTTCTTCTTCTTCTTCTTCTTCTTATTATTATTATTATTATTATAGTCTTCTTGGTTTGACTGCAATGATTGCAATCAAAACTAGATATATGAACTCTGTTGTGCTTTTTTTTTTTTTTTGAAATTGTGGGTATCTTGAATTTGATATTTTGGAAAGGTGTATAGATATATTTGCTGGGAAATTAACAAAATTTTGGTATCATTCTCTTTTTTTCAGAAACTTGAGGGCACCAATAATGGCTGAAATGTTCAATTGCACTAGATGATGACTTCTTGCTTTGGAGATGATGATGAAGAATAAAATGTATCAAAACTTTTAACTCTTGGACAAATTTGGTCTTTGTACAAAGTGTGGTTGTTGAAATCTTTTCTCTTAAACAATAATTGACATATTGGCTGTTTGTATGCAGCCCCTAATCTGTTAAGTAATCTCAATAATGAAATTGATACACATCATAGGTGTTAATTTGTAGGTTTGAGTTTAGAGATCAAAGAAAATGTAATTGTAGCAATATATCTTGATAAAGTGATTAGTGGTTTTTAAATATCTCTCTGTTTCAAATATATGAGGCCATTGATATCAATTTTGTTATACATCAATATCATAGCATATCATCTCAATAATTGTGAATTTTTGTGTGTGTGTGTGTGTGTAATATATATATATATATATATATATATATATTTGTGCATGATTGTGAGATTTTTTTAAATAAAATAAAATCTTATTTTGAAGGTCAAGAGACCCTATAAATAACCTTATTTATTAAGGGTTGTAAATGTAAATCTTTTAAACCTTGGTAAGGGTTATTTAAGGGTCTCTTGATCTTTAAAATAAGATTAGAGCACTTGTTTTGAAGGCTACGAAGGCCGTCAAAATTTCCTTTTTGACGGTATAAGTTTCAAAGGTTATCAAGGGTTAATTAGACTCTTAGGGCACGTTTGGTAGATTGTAATAGACATTGTAATATAATAGATATTCCTATGGCATAACTATTCGGTCGTTTAGTTATGTTTTTATTACAATGAATAGTTATTCCTTATGAATAACTATTCTTCAAAATAAGGAATAACTATTTCTTATCAAAAGTACTGAATATCTATTCTTTCATTTTATGTAATAACTTTTTAAAAAAATTCCCTAAAAAACCATTAGTTGCCACATCTTCAAAAGGAAAGAAAATAAATTTTCCTTGTTGTTAATTATCAGCTCTATTTTGAACACTCTAAAATAAGTGTATTTTAGGAAATTTGACTTAAAAATGATTTAATTATACCTTCTTTTTATACTCTACTAAATTGTGGATGTATATTCAGAATTCTATTCCTAAATGGTCACCAAACTAATGAATAGTAATACTTTTGCATTCCAACTTAATATATTCCTTGTAATACTTATTCATATTCCAATGTGATAATCATTACAATGAACTAAACGTGCTCTTAAAATATTTTTTCTCAAGGTTTTTTAATACTTTTTTCAAGGGTTTTGACCCTTGAAAAAAGTCAGATTTGTTGTAGTGATGTTGGCTAGCTATTTCTTTTGGTTGTGTGGATTTTGTTTTTTCTCATTCCTGTATTGGTGATTATTAGGGTCCACCTGCCTTTATTTTTTTCACACTTTGTCTCCCACCGCTCAATTAGGGATCCTTTTAAAACCATTGCAATGGCTAGAGGTATATACTGACCAAAATTTTCTTCTACTTGTTGGCTATATATATAGTCAATGGAGCCCGTGCATTATATTGGAAAGCATTTGAGTCTTGTGGTGGTTCAAGTCTATAGATATATATAGTTCAGCTTCAATAATATTTATAAAAACAATAAGTCTTATTAAGAGATCGATATTGTTGTCAATTTTCTTTTTCTTCATCCAATTAATTCAATAGTTACCATATGCACTACAAGAAATTTGGTCTTTAGCAACGACATATAGTCGTCACTAATGCTGTAATTATCGTCGCTAATTATATTGAGATTAATTAATTAATTTGGAGGTTTCAAGGTTATTTTGATCATTGTATAAGTTTGGGGGTATTTTGGTCATTTTAATGAGGTTAATGGTATTTTAATCATTTCAAATATTTTTAAGGAATTTATGTCATTTTAAATATTTTAAGAGGCATTTTGGAGGATTTGATAATAAAAAAAAATCATATTATATAAAAATTATTTTGGGTAGATATTAGTGTCGACAATCTTTGTCGTCATTAAAAGATCCCTAATAACGACGACCTAATTCGTCGCTAATATATAATCTACATCCCTCCATTCATTCCTGCCACTTTCTGAGAGTGAAAATTTTTCCCTCTATTATATTTTGGTAGACATATTTGCGATGACATGTTGTATTGTTGCTAAAAGGTGACTATTAGAGACGAAGTTATATCGTTGCTAATAGCCTTCTATGAGTGACGACCAATGTGTCGTCGCTGATAAAAAAAGCATATATATAATATATTTACTATATATTTTTAGCGACGTATCAGCGACGATACATAAGGTCGTCACTAAAGATGATTATTAGCGACGATAGATGTCATCATTAAAATAAATCTTATTTTAGCGACACAAATGTCGTCGCTATAAAATTTATTGTCGTCTCTAAAAATTTCCCTCCATTTTCCAAAGTAGATAAAATTCCCTCAATGACGTTAGCGACGACTTATTAGCAAATACGTTAGTGTCGTCGCTACTATGCACTTATTAGCGATGACCATATATTATTGTCGCTAATGTGTGCCTAATAGTGACGACTTTTTGGTCGTGGCTAAAACATTGGTCGCAAAAGGCCAAAATTCTTGTAGTGATGCATGGATTCATGTTTCGCATAGTTAAAACTTTAAAGTGTCAGTCAGGGAACTAAACTGCAAAATTAGTGCCATGTTTCGTGCACTTCAAGTTGAAATGGTCTCTGTCGACTGTCATTATTCCTGGTATATACTTAGTTAGTGCAATCCACTGTTTAGAGGGAAAATTCATAGTGTAACCATTCTAGCGAAGGGAAGTAGTAGTGCAATTCCTGGGGCATCGATATTTTCCATCCTTTCTGTAAGGATTGGATTAGCAACCTAAGCAGGATTGGATTAGCGACCCAAGCCCACCGAGAATAGTGAAGGTCAACCCAATAAGCCCAAAATAATAAATTTGTTAGAGAGTGGATCTTATAAGCGAACTACTAAGCCACGTAAGTTTAGGCTCAAGATAGATTGGGTTCAAATTGATAGGATTAGATACACAAATTCAACAAAATATCTTCCTCGGACCAATCCGAAGACAAAGTGTTCTTATATTGATCAAATTTTTCTGTTTACAAAGTATTCTTCTCTCTCTCCTTTCTCTCCCGTAATCTTGCATGCCCGTTTTTATGAAGGCAATTTCCTTATAAAGTCCCTCCCAATACATCCCAACCTTCCACTTGTTTAATTTCTAGGAAATCCTTTGAATGCTTGTCCCATCAAGGCCCTTTTGGAGGTAATAGGAAGGCCATGTGCTGGGAAAACACTGTTTAGGTGTCATTTTTCCATAAATGTGGCCAGTTTAGTTGGTGTAGTGCATTTAATGTGGTGGTGGCAGTCACCTTCCCAAATATTTCTTCTTTCCGTTGCTGATATGACTTTGCTACTTCCCCTGGAGCTTACCTCTCCAGAATGGTTTACTTCTTAAAGTGTTCCCAAGGTCCCTTTGTTCCTTTAGAACCTCGGTTTCCACATCGGACTCCTCTTTCCTCCTCAGCCTTCCAACCCATGTACACATGGATCTTTTAACCATTCTCGGGTATTTGATCATCCTAAAATAAGGCCCGTAGCCCAAAAATGTGCTTGGATCACCTACCCCCACAATAGCCCTTCAAAACTCCATCCCTTCAAAACTCCATCCCTTTCCATTTCAATGAAGATGGGGTTTTGATTTTTCTCTTCAGCTTTCACACGCTTTGAGAGTGTTCCCACATGGTAGTGTTTTTTCATTTGCTCTGTGCACGTTCTTGATGCTTTGGCATTCGCAACGCCCTATTTATTGCTTAGTCCAGTGTTGTGTTCCCCACGTTCAACGACGCAATGAAGATCCAATGGTGGAGATTTTGCATGGAATTTTGAGCGGGAGCTTTCCCGCTCATCTTTTCTCCCTATATAAGGGATGTGGGGGGACCATTTCTTCCATTTTCCCAACTCCTAGTCTCTCAAAGAAGTAGTCCGAGGTGCCCCTTTACTCATTTCTTTGTAAATACCTTTCAGTTTGCACATAAATTTTAAGGTCCTTCCCCTCATTGTCTTACAATTCTCACTCTCACTTTCTCATTTCCTAACATGGATAGGTTTGCTAGTTTAGTTGACACACCCGAGGGCATAGAAGCCTCTAAGGAAAAATACAGTATACCACCCGGGGTGACAATAGAGCATTGCCTCTTAGGAGATTGGCATGCCCTTAGGCCAAAGGGGGCCGTGGTAATCCCTATGATTGCCTTTATAGAGGGTGGAATGCAAATTCCTATGGGTAGAGTAACTAGGGACTTTTTGATTTCTCATAGGCTCTGCCTGACCCAATGCTCACCTAATTTATTTAGGATACTAGGTAGCGTAGATGCCCTAAATCATAAGATGGGAGTGAACCTCATCCATCACGATATTAATTGTGTATACAACTGCCAATACCTTAAAGACAAGGGGTACTACTTTAAAACTAGGGTTCCTTCAGTCAGACTAATCTCATGTCTTCCTGAATCCAAAAGGGCCTGGACCAAGATTTTTTGATCGTTTCGGGTGAATGGCACGATGGCTTTCACTGTCCAATGTGAGACGGGCAGCCAAGTAGGGTATTTGTAGGTTTAAGTAAACTATTTTTCCCCCATAGATAACGAAGTTTTCTCCCTTGATTTGTTTGGTTTTGCGCTCTTCTTCTTCTTCTTCTTCTTCTTCTTCTTCTTCTTCTTTTCTTTTATTTTTATTTTTTTTATTTTTATTTTTTTTATGGACACTTTTCTCTTCGGCATCAATATTTCTTCACTTTTGTGTCTAACTATGTCTTCACTTTTGTTGTTACAGAATTTACAGCCCCTAACTTTAACTTGGTTAACCGAGAGGATCTTAACAGGATACTTCGGTTTAAGATCTTTCTTCATAAAGAAGGGCAGTTGCGTGTTGCCCACGTCATTCTTGGGTACAAGCCCATCTCCTCCAACTTCCAATCTCCCAAGAACGTAATCAAGGCCTAGGATCCTCGGCTACTCCTAATAGACGTCGCAGTTCCTGGGTTCATCACCAGCCCTCCTCCTGAAGGGACCCATCACGTCGATCTACCTAAGTAATAGACTGCTAAGGAGGAAGTGATCCCTTTAGGTTCGAAGCAATAAGAGCAAGAAGAAACTATCTGAGTGCTTGAAGTAGTGGATTGGAAGAAGATTTTGACATGTTTTACCGACCAGATTTTGTATAATCCTCAAGCATCAACTCGAGACCTCTGCCTTCTGCCTAAGTAAGTGGCAATCAAGAAACAATCGACGTCCCAGAGGCAATGGTGTTACATTGAAAGAACCCCAGCCTACTTAAGCTGCTGGAATCACATGTTGGAGGAACCATACTCGAGGTGGCTGTTAATCATCGGCCTCCTTCTCCTCTCCCCTCCCGAACTTCTCCTGCCGAGCCCCTATAGAAGGAAAAAAAAAGGACAAGAAAGCCAAAGAGACGTCGAAGGAGGGCGAAATTATACCCACTAAGGACCAGGAGCCTCTTAAGGGGGCTAAAGCTATGAAAGGGCCGCAGAGGAGGAGCACTGCCGAGGGCTCTGGTGCCGAGGTGGTGCCAGACTAAAGCACTAGGGTTCCAGTGTGGAACCTAGTGCTAGAGCTGGATGAAGCCCCTCTACCTATGAACTCCTCCATTAGAGACTTCTAACAAGGGAAGGCTGGCTACATGGCCAACGCCCTTGAACAACCTCTGCTTCTCCTCAGGATATGGCTGACCTGAGGAGTTTGAAGAAACATGAGGTATTTTTGACCTTAAAGAGGTATCTAGCCATGGTAAGAATTTTGAATTGCCATCTTCCTTTCTTTTGTTTTTAAATTATTTTATTATTTTTTTAGAGAACAGTCTGACCAATTTTGCCATTCTATTTACTCAGGCAATTTAGAAAACTCACGTGGCTGAAGAGTGGGTAGATCATGCCCACTCTAAGTTGAAGGACGAAGAGGCATGCCGGGTTTCAGCCATAAAGAACCTGGCCGTTGCTAAACAAAGGAACAAGGATCTTGCTATGAAGCTGATTGAGGCTGATAAGGAGAGGAAGAATGTTGAGGTTGCCCTGGCTAGTGTCGAGAAGCAGGCCAAAGACCAACGCCAGCATCTCCATAAGGCTGAGGAGTAGCTGGCCATTGCTCTGGAAAAAATTGAATCCTAGCAAAAAGAGTTGGAAAGAAATGAGAAAGCTGTGGCTCAAGCAAAATAGGCCGGGTATGATGTTGGTGTCAAAGAAACAGAAGAAAACTTAAAGGCCCAAGTCACAAAAGTTTGCCGGGGTTATTGCCTCTGAGTATGGACTGAGGCACTGAACTTGGCTAGGGTGGATGCCTTTTCGAAGCTGAGGAGACCCGAGAATGTTTTCTGTTCTCCAACTTTGAGGATAGCAACCAACCTCACCACTGAAGTAGCTGCTGCCCTAGCATTTCTGCCCGCTGACCAACCAGCTGCTGCCACTTTGCCAACCACAACTCCTACCACTACTACCTCTTTCGAGCCAGCCAACGAAGGAGAAGTTGGACTCGCCAACCCCAACCTTGAGACCATTTCGTAGGGGGGGAGTTCCCCTTTTTTTTTGTTATATTTTTTTTAACGCCTTTTGTACTCTTCTAGTATTAATGAGAAGTTTAATTTTAGTTTAATTGTGTGCTCATAGCTATTAAATTACCTGTGTCTTTCTTACTTCCCATCTGTACATCTTGCTTTTTTTTTTTTCCTTTTTTTTTTTTAAAGCAACTAAGGCTTACCTTTACTCGTTCTCGCAAAGGATAACTTAACCCTCTTTTGGAACGAGGGAATTTTTAAGGCCAAGGGTATGCCAAATACCTTATCCACTATAACATAATACTCTCTTAATCTAGAGGTGAATCCCTTAATTTAATCCTTAGATCCTAGGAACCTAAGACATCTAGGGTTTTAACTTGCACCCAATTATTCCAGTGGCTCAGATCCATTTAAAATATATAATGTATGGGATTGGACTTAGCCAATATTTCCCTTTAATTATGTCATCAATCTTCAAACATTAATTGCTCTCTAATATATAGTCCAAGGGACCGATAACAAATTTTGATCAACACTTAACAAAATTTAGGCATTACTTATCTCAGGCCTGTGGTCCTAAGAGCCAAGCATGGCCAAGATTTTGCTTAACACTTAGATAAATAACGAGCATTAATTTACCCAAGGCATATGGTTCGAGGAACTAGGCATGGCCGAGGTTCTATTTAACACTTAACTGGATAACAAGTATTAATTTACCCAAGGCATGTGGTCCGAGAAACCAGGTATGACCGAGGTTTTGTTTAACACTTAACTGGATAACAAGTATTAATTTACTCAAGGCATGTGGTCCGAAGAACCAGGCATGGTTGATGTTCTATTTAACACTTAACTGAATAACAAGTATTAATTTGCATATACATCAACCAATAGAAAAATTTCAACAACCATACGAGACTAAAAGATGGCTCTGAAGCCTTTCATTAATAGTAATATCTTTGAAGATTATTTACATTCCACAGTTGTGGCACAACATTTTCATCCAAATCTTCCAGGAAATATGTCCCTATACCAGTTATTAAAGTGATGTGGTAGGGTCCCTCCCAATTAGGCCACAACTTCCCCCGTGACGGGTTTCTTGCAGTACCTACTACCTTTCTCAAGACTAAATCTCTAAGAGTCAACGGTCTTGCCTTTATTCCCTTGTCATATCCTTATTTAAGCTTTTGTTGATAATGCATCAACTGGACCATGGCTACTTCTCTTCTCTCATAAACCAAATCTAAGCTATCTAGGAGTAGTTGGTCATTTTCATTAGGGTCAAATTGGCTTATCCTCAACGTCAGGAACCTCGTTTCAAGGGGAATAACTGCCTTGAAATCGTATGTCATTGAGAACGGGGTATCCCTAGTTGACCTCCAAGGAGTTGTACGGTATGTCCAAAGCACATGTAGGAGTTTGTCCACCCACCTACCGTTAGCTTTGCCCAACCTTTCTTCAGCCCATTAACTTTGACTTTGTTGACAGCTTCAACCTGCCCATTGTTTTGCGGATGGGCAGGGGTTGATACCTATTTCTGATGCCTAACTCGCAACAATATCTCCTAAAAGCCTTACTGTCGAATTGGAGTCCGTTGTCCGAGATCAATGTATGGCGAATTCCAAATCTAGTGACAATATTCTTCCAAATGAACTTTTTTGCATCCACGTCCCTAATGTTAGATAATGGTTTAGCCTCGACCCACTTTGTGAAGTAATTGGTCCCGACAAGAAGCCATCTTCGGTTCCCTACTGCTCTTGGAAATGGCCCAACTCCCATTGCGCAAATGGCCATGGACTAGAAAGGAGGTTCAACGTGCCTCTAGGTTGATGGATGCTTGAGGCATACCTTTGACATTGATCACACTTCTTGGCATAGTTTTGGGTCGATTTTTGCATACTCGGCCACCAGTATCCTTGATTAAGGACTCTTTGTGATAAGGACCTTCCTCATGTGTGACTGCTATAGATTCCTTCATGTAGCTCCTCTAGTAACGGTCCTACTGCCTTGGGATGGACATAAAGTAGATACGGCTTGAAAAATGAATGTCTATACAACTTCAATTCCTCAGAAAGCCAATACCAAGGCGTATTTCTTCATATTTTCTCAGCTTCGCCCTTGTCCTCAGGCAACACTCCATGCTTTAAAAATGAAACCAAAGGATCTATCCAGCTCGGGCCAACTTTCACGTGGTGCACTCCAACCATGGTTTGATTCTGGTTGTTAGGCACTAGCAAATCTTTGACAACTATAATTCGAGGAAGACTTTGTTCGGAAGAGGTGGCTAGAGTGTTAGGAAATCATCATGTTTGCATCGAATACAAAACATACGCAGCGAAAAATAAACGGATCTACTTCATTCGCAATTGATAACATGCACTATGTAGGTTTCAGAATATAAGAACAAGAGAGTGTACCTTGATGCGGTGAACTTCAAAACCGAATGAAGAAGTACTCGGGAATACTTTCAATCTTCACTCCAATTCCACTCGATGCCCAAGATGTGTGGTCTCTCAATCAGTTCTATGTTTCTAGAGAGAATATCTTATTATTCTTATTCTTATTAAACATACAAAACCATTTTATTCTATATAAAATTCTGTATGTTTCTCTCCACATAACTGATTATCTAATTGGGCTAGCCTTTTGGGCCTTCCCAATTGGGCTTTAGTGTGTGGCTTGGAGTGAGACCAAAAGGGAACAAATAAGACACTAGCTCCAATGGGCCTTGGGTTTTTCTGTCAACTCTTGACAAGTCCAAAGTTACCATTAATTATATTTAATACCACTATATAAATATAATTGCACTCTAGGCCTCATTAATAAATTATATCCCAAGACTTTATTACACATGCAACCCCTTCATAAAATATTCGTAGTAATACAAAGTCATGAATATAGACTGCCACTTTGTAAATTACTACTTCTTAATCCTTGAGTACCCGGTTTAATCCTTTTGAGTTATTCACCATATATTTATGAAATCCAATTTCATAAATATATACTTTAGTCTTACTAAAGTGGTTAGGCCTAACTCTCTGAATAACTGTACCCGTTAAACTTATCTCAAGGGAATATTTTATATCTCCGTTAAGAGACTATGAATTCCATCTTGAGAATATATGTTCCATCAACACTAAATGTGGCTGCCCAACATACTGAGGTTTTGACCGTTACTTTAGATCTCACTCCTGATATATCAAAGCAACCTACATTTCATGATCAGGTCCATTATTCTCTCAGGATTAAGAGTTCATGTGAATACAAGTCGTGAGATTTATTATTCAATTGACAGTCGTTAGGAGAATAATAAATCTCACAGCGGTCTAGTTCAATATGTCTTAACTCTTAAAACATATCAACATATTAACTAGAAATCACCATTTCCATGATCAAGACAAATCATCGTAGTTAATATGTTATAGTCTTCGCAGATGAAATGCCCAATTTCATCACCGACTACGAACCACAATTCTGAGTTTACAAAGAACTTGTGATCTATATCTTCTGTGACTAAATCACATAAATCACATACTATGCATCTCATGGACTATTTGATAATGTCCGAATATTCATGTTACCATTACTTTAGATAAGAATAAAACAACTTTATTAAACACAATATTAAGTCATACATCATTTCTCACATAATGTCATACATAATATCATACATAGCATCATACAATAGGATTTAAGGGCACATATCCTAACATAGAGTTGCCAAAGAGTCAGCATGAGTATTCTTACTCCTTGGGACCTTCCTTATTGAGAAGGCTTCAAAGCTAGATTGTAATCGCCTAACTTTGTTTAGATACCCCTGCAGCACCCCTAGCCTCAAAATCACCATTGATTTGTCCAACCACCAACCTTAAGTTAGAGAAAATTTCTATAGCTTCACCTTCCAAGTTCTTTGCCATTATTATCTCAGTCAACAAAACCTTATACTTGCCTCGTTATTTGTGGTTGAAAAGCCCAATCTCAGAGATTTCTCAATAGTTATCTACTTTAGAGATACCAGAACAATTCCAACACCAGACCCCTTTTAATTGGCCTCCCCATTTGCATAGAGCTTCCAGACTAGTCGATAAGGGAAGGTAACTGCTGTGACCTATGCCCCCGTCGCTTCATTCTCCTCGATTATAGCCTTTTCGAGGCATTCAGTGAATTCCGCCACTAGATTTGCTAGCACTTGTACGGGGCAAATATTTAATGTCAAATGCTCCCAAGATTGTTCCTCATTTAGCTACTCTTCTTGTGTAATTGGACCTTCGAAGTAACAACTGTAAGGGGAGTTGAGTGAGGACTACAACAGTATGTGCTTGAAAATAATGGGGGAGCTTCCTTGTGGCATGTACAATGGCTAGAATTGCTTTCTCTAGAGGTAAATAACGGACCTTTGCCTCTTGTAAAGACTTGCTTACATAATAGACCGGTCTCTGCACCCCGGTTTCCATCCTAACCAATACTAGACTAACCGTGTAACATGTAACTACAATGTAGGCAAAAAGAACTTCCTCTTTCTCTGGTCTTGAAAGAATAGGAGGATGAGACAGATACTCTTTTAGCTTTTTGAAGGCAACATTACACTCTCGAGTCCATTGAAACCCTTTCCACTTGTGGAGAAGTTGAAAAAATGGTCTACACATGTCTGCCGACCGAGAAAAAAACATATTCAAAGCAGCAGTATTACAGTCAACTTTTGAACTTCTTGAAGGTTAACTTCTATTCCTCTATGAGTAATCATATACCCTAAAAACTTGACCGAACTAACACCAAAGGAGCACTTCGAGGCATTAAGGCAGAACTTATGTTTCATAAGCACCTCAAACACACTTCCCAGGTCATTTAAGTACTTAGATACTTTTTTACTTTTCATGACCATATCGTCAATATATGCTTCTACATTCTTCCTGAGTTAAGACTCAAACATTCTGGTTATCATCCTCTGATAGGTTGATCCAACATTCTTTAGGTTGAAAGGCATCACTTGATAATGATAATTTCCAGTAGGGGTTAAGAAGGCTGTTTTTTCCTAGTCGGCCAAGGTTAACGGTATCTGATGGTACCTTTGAAAAGCATCCAAAAAGCTCATACGAGGATGTCTAACCGTTACGTCTGCCAGCTGATCAATCTGAGGGATCAGAAAAAGGGTCTTTAGGGCAAGTCTTATTCAAATCAGTGAAGTCTACACACACTCTCCACTTTCCCGACTTCTTCTTCACATGATTGTGTTGGCTAGCGATTCTGGATAAAACATCTCCTTGATTGCTCCAGCACGCTTGAGCTTAGCTACCTCCTTTTTACTGCCTCAGCATGCTCTTTAGAGGAGCGCCGAGGTGGTTGCTTCTTAGGGACAGCCATTGGATTTATGTTCAAATAATGACAAATATAGTCTAGATCTACCCCTTGTACCTCATACGCACTTCATGCAAAGACATCAATGTTCTTCCTAAGAAATCCCAATAACTCTTCTTTTTCCTAGTATGGCAACTGTCTCAACTTGAAAATACTTATCCATATTTGTGTCAATGACCACCTTCTCGAGCTCTTCACACAACAGACCCCCCTATTCGGTCTTGGGGGAGTCTTTTAGCTTTCATTAATTGCTATGGGACTTCTTCTCGGGAAACTGAGACTCCATCTTTTGACTGATGTCTAATAGCAGCCACCAAGCACTACCTAGCCATTGCCTGACTTCCAACCAACTTTCCAACTCCCCCCCTGGTGGGGTTCTTCACCTTCATGTGCAGAGTAGAAGACCTAGCTCCTATGACATGAAGCCATGGTCTTGCCAAAATAGCGGTGTAAAGGGAAAAAGCATCAACCACTATGAAACCCATTTCGACTATCTCAGCCCCTGTCTGCACAGGCAACTTGATTATGCCCTTGGGGATGACCATCTTCCTATCAAACCCTACTAGAGGGGAGTCAAATCTAAGTAAGTCCTCGAGCTTCAAATTTAGCCCTTTATACAGGTTCGGATACATGATTTCAGCCCTGCTTCCTTGATCGACCAGAACCCTTTTTACATCATACCCTCTAATACGGAGGGTTACCACTAAGGCAATGTCATGGGGTTGATAAGTCCCAATCTTGTCCTCATCAGAAAAAACCCAAGGTTGGCCAAACTTCTATCCTAACCCGCTTGGATTTAGGGACCTGTTCCTTAGTATCTTGCCTTCCACTATGGACATGACCCTGGACGTATGACTTTTGGTCTAATTTAGGGTGGCGAGAATAACATTGATGGTTCCCAAGGGGGGCCTTGATACAGCTTCTCTTTGGTACCCCAACCCTACTTGGCTTCCCTACCCAGAGGGTTGGTGCATTAACTATTTCAGCCTTTTGGCTTTAACTAATTGCTCCAAATGGTCACAGGGAGTTTTGCAATCCTCAGTTGTATGCCCACGATTTGATGGTATTGACAGTAAAGACTTTGATCGTGTTTGGCGGGGTCACCTCCCATTTTGTTTGGCCACTTGAAGTAAGGCTCACTCTTTATCTTTTCAAGAATCTGATGCACCGGCTTCTTGAATTTTGAGCTAACCATTTGAGGATTAGGATGCCTAGTGTGATTAGTAAAATCTCTTCTAGGTCAGTTATGACCATGCCCTTCAGCCCGAGAATCACTTCTGTAAGGCGGAGAAATTTTGGCCTTCCCCTTTCGTTGCTGCTAGTCCTCCTCGACTCGCTTGTGCTCATCAATTCAATCCATGAGCTGGCATATGCTCCGTGCGGGCTTCATCGTCAATGACTTCCTCAAATCGTGATTCGTAGGGAGACCCACCTTAAATGTTCTTATTGCTATATCCTAAAAATCTCCATCTATTTCATTGAACATCTCCCAATATCTATCTAAATAAGTTTTCAAGCTTTCACCCTCTATCATCACCATAGACAGTTTGGAATCCAAAGGTCGAGGAACTCCGCTGCATGTAACAAATCGAGCACCAAAAGCCCTAGTAAGATCTTTGAAAGAACTTATTGACCCTTCTTCTAGTTCTTCAAACCACCTCATGGCCACGGGTCCCAGACTGGAGGGAAAAACCTTGCACATTAGGGCTTCATTTCTAGAGTGTATAGTCATCCTCTGGTTGAAGTAATTCATATGCTCTACGGGGTCAGTCCTCCCATTATAAATAGTGAAGGTTAGTTGAATAAAACGATGAGGGAGTTTAGCCTTATCTATTCTACGCATAAATGGTAACTTGGAGATTTGGCGCAATGCCTTACTCATATTGTCATTCCCCATGCTCCTAGGAGTTGTACTTTTAGTTCTTTTCCTGTGGCTTCGTTCCTCCCTCTCCAAGCATGAGGATACAGAGAAAGATTCATTAGGAGGTGTTTTGGACCTTCGCCTATAACTGTAATCATCATCCGAATCAATCTCTGAGCTAGGAGGGGATGCAACACGTTGCTTGTGATGCAATTTCTTGCGTAAATGATTAATATCTAGCTTAAGATTCCTGGTTTCTTCATCATGTGAAACATGACTTCCAAGCCTAGAATGGCTTCTACTGGTATGTTCTGTATAATCTATTTTAATGTGTATGCTAGGAGTTCGATTGGCCTCTCGGTCTCGCCTCCTCTCCAGGCTAACAAAATGATCTACTTGTTGTGACCCCATAGATTCCTCTCTATTTTGTTAAAACCCACCATTTTTTCTCCTTGCTATGAGATGGAAAGCTTGACTAATAGAGGTTGTAGGTGCCTTTTTTTCCCCCATAATCGGCGCCAATTGTAAGGATTGGATTAACGACCTAAGCAGGACTGGATTAGCGACCTAAGTCCACTGAGAATAGTGAAGGTTAGCCCAAGAAGCCCAAAACAATAAATTTGTTAGAGAGTGGATCTTATAAGCGAACTACTAAGCCACGTAAGTTTAGGCTCATGATAGATTGGGTTCAAATTGATAGAATTAGACACACAAATTCAACAAAATATCTTCCTTGGACCAATCCGAGGACAAAGTGTTCTTATATTGATCAAGTTTTTCTATTTACAAAGTGTTCTTCTCTCTCTCCTTTTTCTCCCTCAATCTTGCATGCCCGTTTTTATGAAGGCAATTTCCTTATATAGTCCCTCCCAATACATCACAGCCTTCCACCAGTTCAATTTCTAGGAAATCCTTTGGTTGCTTGTCCCGTCAAGGCCTTTTTAGAGGTAATAGGAAGGGCTGTGAGCTGGGAAAATGCTATTCAGGTGTCATTTCTCCATAAATGCGGCTAATTCAGTTGGTGTAGTGCATTTAATGTGGTGCTGGCAGTCACCTTCCCAGGTATTTCTTCTTCCGTTGCTGATACGACTTTGCTACTTCCCCTGGAGCTCACCTCTCCACAATGGCTAACTTCCTAAAGCGTTCTCGAGGTGCCTTTGTTCCTCAGGAACCTCGGTTTCCACGTCGGACTCCTCTTTCCTCTTCAGCCTTCCAGTCCATGTACGCATGGATATTTTAACCGTCCTCAAGTATTTGATCATCCTCGAACATGGCCCGTAGCTTAAAAATGTGCTTGGATCACCTGCCCCTACACTTTCGTTCAGTTGACTTATTTAGTTTTTTTTCTTCTTCTTTTTTTTTTTTTAAAGATAAAAGTTAGAGTGTTTGAGAAGTGATGAAAGCTAAAGCTTATTAAAGTGTTTAGCTTATTTTTGGTATTATTTATGGGTCTCATTGCACTTTTTGATACTATTTATGAGTCTCATTATACTATTCAATTAACTTTTAGTTTTTTTCCTACAATATATTCAACACAAAGTTTTCAGTTTTGTTTCAGCTAGAATACTTATTTAGCTTTTATATATATATATATTTCTAACAACTTTTTATTCGCAGCTTTTCCATACTTACTTTCACTTTTTACTTTTCCTGTGCGTACTCTTATTGTTCAATTCTAAAAGGACAATGAACGCGAACATCAACTTTAAAAATAAAAAAGTTGGCGTACGACAAAGGGAAAGAATTTACCAGGTCTCTAGCTTAATTTCTCCCAAGAATAATGGTGTTATCTGACCGATATACACACACACACACAAATAAAATTTAGAAAAAATTTAAATAGAGTATAATTTTGTGTCATGTGTTTAAGTTTATGTAAGGACCACACTATAATTATTTTATTAAGTTTGTGTCATGTGTTTACTTAAGTTTTTTCAATCTTTGTGTCAAGTGAGTTAATGAGTGCAAAATTCTAAGAATCTAATATTAATGAATTAAAAAAAAAAACTAATCACATATATTTAATAAAAATTGCCACAACAAAAATCATCACATGTTCTATCTTATTAAAAATTAGAAGAAAAAAAAAATGATCATAATTAGTATTAAATTTAGGTAATAATTTTAATACGTTACTAATTACGTTTACTTTTAAAAAAATAATAATTTGACTAATAATTTATATTTTTATGATAAAAATTGTGTTTAATTTTAAATGTATCTATATGTATGCATGTGTTACATGCTATTTTTTTAAAAAATAATTTGACTAATCATTTATATTTTTATAAAAAAAATTGTGTTTAATTTTAAATTCATCCATGCATTTGCATGAGTTACATGCTAGTTTAGAATCTAATTAGATTCTACAATTGAAGTCTAATTTTGCTTCATGTGTGCTAAATTATTTATTTTTAGAGAGTTTTATTTTTTAATTTTGGAGCCAAATGTAGGATCACATCAAAAATATTTATCCAAGTGAGTTATTGAGTAAAAAAACCAAAGAGTTTAATTAATGAACTGTAAAAAAAAAAAAGTGCTTCACAATATCAAAAATTAAGAATTAATAAAAAAAATTTAAAATATGTACAATTTACATTTTCTACCTAATAATATTCTTACTGTTCGGGGGTCTTTTTCGGTTGCCTAGCCACGTGTGGTCCTTTGGAGAGGTGACCTTAGTAGGGCTAGATTCTTTTTGGGGAGTTGCATCCAGAACTCAACATTGGGCCACGTGGTCCAACGGTTACCGGCATACTTTCAAGCCTACAAAGCCATTAAAGCCAAAGTCTAAGAATCACGATAATGGTCGAATAAATATGTAATACGCGTTTGATATGATAGCTTTGATTAGTAGTTGTAATGATAGTTGAAATAAAGTAGTATCTGTTTAGAGGTAAAGTAATCATGTACTTAATGACGTAAATTTAAAGATATGGGGCAAAGTCACTTATCTTTGTATGGTTGATAGCTTCAGCTGTGTAGCATCAGTGAGCTAATAGGATTTCAGCAGAATGCCAGTGGTAGAGGCTAGTTAAGCTTGCCCCTCTTATCATGCATTTAAATGAGTTTAAGCCTTGGTTAATAGTTGTAATAGTAGTTGGAATAAAGTAATATGTATATAAATGTGAAGTAACCATGTATTCAATGAAGTAAATTTAAAGATATAGAAGCAAAGTCAGTTATCTCTGATGGTTTGCAGTCCCAGTAGTACAGCTTCTGTGAGTTGATAATATCCCAGCAGAGTGACCCGGTAGAGGGGCAATTTGCCATGATAACTTCAAGATTAAGGGGGGAAAAATGGGTGCAACTAGAGGGAGAGAAAGTATGCCTAGCTGTATGTAGGGGCTGGTTAAGCTTGCCCCTCTTATTATGCACTTAAATGAGTTTTCCTCTTGACAATGCTCTTTTAGTTGTTGTGAAGTTATGAATAGTATTGCCTTCCATGAGAAGGGCTTTTGTATGGAGCATTTGTGCCTTCTAAGAGAAGGGCTTTATGCAAGAAGTAGTTGTGCTTTCTAAAAGAAGGGTTTCTGTAGGAAGTAGTTGTGCCTTCTAAGAGAAGGGCTTTGATATGAGATCTTGGTGCCTTCTAGGAGAAGGGCTTTAGCATTAAAAGTTTATGCCTTCCATGAGAAAGGCTTTTAGTATGAGTGTTGATATCTCTTGAGAAGTATGGAGATGGTAAAAGATATAGATGTTTTGTGGGATGTAGTGTTTGTAGTATGTATGATATATGGAAGTATGTGAGATATGGAGGTTAAGGATAGCAAACATATGAGATTATAACTGCTGGAGAAGTTGTAGAGGTTGCTTTCCAAGAGGAAAGATTTTGTAAGATGAGAGTATAGAGATGTGTTTAGGTATTTGGAGATAGGAGCTGTAAGATAGGTGTATTTTCTGAATATGGAGAGTGAGAGAATGAGTATAAGAGAGGTAATAGTGTTGTAGTGTGTTTAGCAATATTGCTGGGATTTATTGCTGGGATTTTCTGCTGGAGGAGTGTATGAAGGCTTATGAAAGGCATTTGTGAGCTAAGGGCTGAAGAGTTTAGTTCCTCCTTTGGAACTTAGAGCTTCATTGAGAGCTTAAGAAGATCATTAGAGGGAGAGGGAATAGATAAGTTCATGAGAGAGTTGTTCCTTTCCTTTTGGTGTCCCCCTTGAGGTGTTGATGAAGGGTTCTATTTAGCTGAGTTTAAGGGGGTTTTTTAGCAAATAATCTTAGCCAAAATCTATCCTAAATAGCAATAAATCTTCAGAGAATCAATCTTAAGATTTGGCCCAAAAATGGTATGTTTAGCTTTAAGGTATTCTTGCTATTTCGAGTAAGAGTTACTGGGGAAAGAGTAGCAGAAAAGGAAAGTATTTTAGCAAGAGAAAGGTAGTTTCATTAGTTGGTTTTGGTTTTAGCCAAATGAGGAAAAAAAGGTAATGCTCAGGCTGCTGGGTTAGCTGTCACAACTATTCTGAAAAGGATGTCACAGCTGTTCTGAAAAGGCTGTCCCAGCTGTTAGGAAAAGCTTTGACAGAAAGCTGTCCCAGCTGTCAGGAAAAGCTGTGACAGCTGTCAGGAAAAGCTGTGACAGCTATCATGAGATAGCTGTCATAAGAAAGTTGTTGCTTTGGGCAGATAAAAATGAGGTCAGATGGGTGAGTTCTGACTACTGGAGAGGACATTCAGCATTTATTTCTTGGATTTGCCTGAAAAATGGTAAGATCTCTTTGAAGGGTATCTTGCTATTTTGGGTATAATAGCTGGCTGCTGGGATTTTAGGATTAAATGGCTGATGATATCATTTCTAGCCAAGTGTTAAGTGTTGAATACGCTGCTGGGATTCAGCTGGAAATGTTTCCTTTTTCGGGTGTTTGTGTTTTGGTTCAAGGTTCCATTACAACACATTTCTAGCAAGTAATAGAAGGATTGGCTGAAGCTTTAGAGATTTAATTAAGGTCTCATTGTGTTGTGACATAATCTTGGTAAGCAAGTAGAGTATTTAATGCTCTGTTCTGGCAGCTGGCAGAGAAATATATGGTCAGATTGTGTTAGACAGCAGCTAGGTATCAAAGATATCATGAATATTTTGCATATAGAGAGAGATAAAAGATAGCCAATCAGATTAGGCCATGTGTTTGAGTTGGATTTTAGCTAAAAGTAGTAATGAAATTTATGTAGAATAATATAATGAAGTTTTTAAATTGTATAGCAACAACTGGAGATTGAATGAACATTTATTTTCCCAGCAGTTAGATGGCTGGGGATATTGAGTATTTGTCATACGATGAATATTAAGTTTTAAGAAAAGAGCAATGGGGAATTATATCATTTTAAGTGCTATGTGATAAGAGATGCTTACCATATGTTACCCGTTACACACAGACTCTTCAGAGTTCAAGGAGTTGGAGAAGACACGCCAAGCAACATGTTTCTTTTATCAACTTTGAACCGCTGGAGCTTTACTGAACATACCTCTTGGCCCTCCAAACCACGACTTCCAAAGTTTTCCCAAAGAGACTTATGAGCTTGGATCAAAAGCCAAAGATAAGATGACATACCTTGGATTTTGTTGTCATTTTGTGTAAATATGGGCATTTGTTGAAGAAGTTGCTTGCCATGAGTGTAAGATAGGTAATATGGGCCGTGAGCTTTGATTCATTGCTTAAGCCCGATCCATATGTTGATGTTGATGATGTCGTGGGGTTATAATCCCAACGGATGAAGAGAAAATGGGGACCATGAATCCACCTCTTGAAGTAAGGATCTCACGGGCCATGTGATTCCAATCCATGTAGTTGAATGAAATATGAGCTTATTTTGGGTTTTAAATAGATTTACCAAAAAAATCAATAAAATGTTAATGTGGCATGAGTTGCCAATGAAGTAGTACCACGTGGGCCGAAAAAAGAGTCCTCAACACTTACAAGGAGAGGATAAGGGAAAGTAGGCCGAGGACTTTTAAGCAGCATCAAAGATGTAAGACTCAGAGCCCCATGAGTAAACTATTAAGGAGAGGATGAGGGAAAGTAGGCCGAGGAGGAATATACCCTCAGCTAAGCAAAGCAAAGATCAAAATTTGTGTCCTATTATTTAGGATGACATTTCAGGAAGTTCTATTGATAAGGACGTACATTACGAATGTGCAGGAAAGATGGGAGTTAAGAAATATTTAAAAGAAAGTTGCTACCACCGCATTGAATGCTCAATAGCTAACTCTCTGGTCGCATTAATGAGGAAGTGATATCTGAACAGTACTTTTCAGCCTTATAGCAATCCCCAAAGACATCAGGAAGGTGTTGATGGGATGAGGATCAATGTAAGCAATCTACTATCCACGTGGAAGGTTGGGATGAGAAGGAAAAAAGAGTTTAAATTAGAAGGAATGCTCTAAGAAAAAGGGTCGAGAAAGTGAGAGAAAAATACTGTTGCAATCAAGAATTGAACTTGTAATCAAACCTGGGAGTAATATATAAGAACTAGTGTCCTCGGATTGAGCTGAGGATGATTTTCCTTGGATAAAACAAGTCTATCTTTACCTTTTGGCCATCTGGATCTAATATACTTGTTCTCTAACTCATTAGAGCCTAGTTTTCCAATACACTCTCTACAAATTCATTGTATTGGGCTTTTTGGGCCTAAGTTCATTCATCCATTGGGTTAGGGATTCAAATCAAGTCCTTACAACTATATATCAATAGTATTTAAATTATATATATAAGCTTGATTTATTTATTTTTTAATATATTCATATGCATGGGGTTACAAGCTAGTGACAATAATGTGCCTTACTTGTAGACACATGTCACCCTTTGATGATGCGAACCTCAACTGACACGCTTTGAGACCCAATAAACAATATTGAAATATTTTTCCTCTGATCCAGCCTCTCCTTTGTGTTAGCATCCCCAGGTCTCTTGTTATTCCAGGTAAAGGGATAGCCATGAAAGCCCATATCAGCCAACCTACACGATTCCAGTGCCAAACTAAAATCCTTCCTCTGCTTGTACGGTGGTGGGTGCTTACTTTGCTTTTCAGAGGAGAGTAAAATAGCATTAAAATCTCCAATATTGCAACACCATGGTCCCTCAACCAACGTAGCTAGGTGTGACAAGAGAGCCCAAGATTTATGTTTTTGGCTAGCTTCAGGCCATCCGTAAAAACCTGTTAAGTATCACTCAAAGCCATTATCTTCCACAACTTTAGCCAAAATATGGTTGTCTGTGTAGTTTACCACTTCCAGTTTCACCTCCGATTTCCAAAGAAGCACCAAACCCCCTCCTAAATCTGGCTTCTTAACTATCAATTTATTCTGAAACGGTAATTCTTTGCAATGCTTTTTGTACCCATCCTTGTCTAGGCGAGTCTCCATTAAGAAACACACATTAGGAGCTTGTTCCCTCACAAGTTTGCGAAGGCCTCGAACTGTCTAAAGGTTCCCAAGCCCTTGGCAGCTCCAACTTAATACTCTCATTGTGTTCAGCAGGGGTGGTCCTGCACCCCCGCCTCTCGTTTTTCAATTTCTCCTCCATGAAGCTTCTCACGTTTTCTTGTATGCCCTTCCTCCTCTGTTACAGATTGCTCATCCCACTTAGGCAAGACTCTCTTACCTAACTTTACAGAGTTCTGTTGGGTTAATACTTCCTGCGCATCAACCATACGGGCCAGCCTAGTCCAAGTGGGCTTAATTTTTAAATTTTTGGCCAATCACACTCCCTGACTTCCACGTGCACCTCATCCTCCTTTATTACGTTACTTTGCTCGTGCACCCCAGCGCCTCCTTTATCTCCTATGTTTACGTGAAATAAATTCTGTGAGCTGTTGCCCATGCAATCTGGCTCCTTCCCCTCCATAACCATATCAATCCCCTCCATGATTTCAGGGACATTAATCACACAATTAGAAATCATTCCTGGATTTCTGCCCTCCCCTTTTTCAGCTTCCACATGATTCTTAGGGTTTTCCTTGTTTTGTTCCACCTCCGCCGCCACTCCTTGACCGGTCCAACTCCGGCTTCCTTCCTCCACTTGGTTAGCCCGGAAGTCCTTCCCTCCTCTGGCCATCTGTCTTCCTCCACTAGCCTTCAACCACTCCCCATATTGACATAGTACTTCCGTCTTATTTTTAGTGGCTGCAAAATAACTTGCACAGTGCTTCAAATCATGCCCTAGTAGCCCACAGTGATGGCAAAACATTGGTAATCTCTCGTACTTGAAAGACACCCAAGTCTTTTTACCATCAGACCCTGCTAGGAAACCTCCTCTCCGCACTGGTTTTGATATTGGAATGGCCACCTTCACTCTCATGAACAAATTCTGCAAATCTTGTCTTCGTCGTTTCTCGACTTCTTCAACCCCTCCAATGCGTCTGCCAATTTCCTCCGCAACTTTTGGGCAAGCCATATCAAAAGGAGCTCCCCATATTTGCACCCATAAAGAGACTGTCTCGAACTAAACATTCTTTGCAGTCATCCCTGGTTGCCATTTGCGCATTAAAAGAACTTGATTATCAAATGTCCACGGTCCTCCCTTCAACACTCGAACCAACTTAAACTCAGAATCAAATTTGAATTGAAACAGGTTCGACCCAACTTCCACGATTTGCAACCCATCCTCAAGCCCCTATGCTCTTCTCAGTGTAGTTTGGGCCACTTTTTAGTTGCAATGTTTGCATGTAAGGAACTTTCCAACCAGACTATGAGTGCAGCTTTCAATTTCTTCCTTACGACCTTCAATTTCTTGAGTTTATTGTCTCAAGACTTTTCTCTCTCTCACAAAGTACAAAACTTTTCATGTTTTTACTCACCCATTTTCACTTCTTGCACTTCTAATACTTTATATACACCTGCCTATAGTCTTTCATCTTCATGCCATAGGTTAGGTGCTTTTTGATTTTGTTTTAGCCCTCACAATTTCTTGGTTTCTTTGTCATATTTTTTACTACTATTTAGTGTGGTATTGGTATAATCCTTAACCATAAAAGGAAAAAACGATGATTATTATGGAGTTTTCTTTGTTATGAATCAAAATTATCTCAACTTTAGTTGCAACACTAAGTTTAGTTGCAGCTATTCAGGAATAATGTGAAACGGTGTACAAATCACAATCTTATTCTTAGTTCTCTCCATCAAACCTACAATTAGGTAGTTCTTCACATAATTTTTATGTTCTTTCTCATGTATCTTTCACCTATAATACTTATCCACCTATATTTTTTTGATTACGTTTGTTAGTGTTGTAAATTATAATTGTTGTGGTTTGTTAAGATTAGTTTCAAATGATTTAATTTGTTGTTACGGTTTTGATGTACAATTGTAAGTTAATTAGCATGCTCTACTTCTCTATATAAAGACAAAGCTCATGTGTAAAATTAATAATACAAGATTAGTTCTCCCATTTTTATCTTATACTTTTCTTGAATTTTAGAATTCTCTTTGTATTTTGTTTTTTTTTTTTTAAGAATATAAAAGCCATATTAGAGGTGATTAAATATTGATAAATGGAAGTGTATTTAGCCAATTTTTCTTTATTTGATTACGTTCTCTATATGTTGGTATACAAATAATTTTGTTTCATTTAGATTAAGAACAAAGTGTTTGAGATTGGGGTCTTGGGATTTGGTGGTGAGAATGAAATGGTTGAGAAAGTGTTCAGTTTTAGAATACAGTCTACCTTTTATCTAGATGTTATTTTATTATTTTAAATATTAAATTTATAATATGGTGTAAACTTCTAGAAATTTCTAATAACTATGTAATTACCAAATATATGTATATATATATATATATATTAGTAAAGAAAATCCACTCAATAGTCGGAAACTACTTCTAGATAAGGAAAAACTAAAATTATAAAATATGAATTAAGAAAATTAAGTTTCAAAGCATTCAACAATATTATGGGAAACATCATTAATACTATATAACAAAATGATTATTATATATGAGTCTTAAAAAAATAAAAATTATTTTCAAATGAAATTACCAAGTATCCGTGCATTGCGTGGAAAATTATCTAGTTTATATAACAAATGGAGAAGTAGAGCACCTGTGGTCCAGACACTGCACCCAAGAGAGGGAATCAAATTTATATATCACAAGATAAGCTCTGGTTTTTTTTTTTAAAAATATATTTTTCTTTAGATTGTACTCTATTTTTTTTTATTTTGTTAACCTAGAACATAGGATATTCTTGTCTTCAATTTTTTTTTAGGTATTTAGTGAAATAGCATAGAGCTGGGTATGTATTCTTTTTACAATAATGCTTCAGGAGCCAAAACAAGCCATGCATGCACGTCTACAACTCCATTATCAGGATTATAGAATTTAAATAAATGTTTAATTAAAAATGGATAATAAGACTACCATAATTACAATTGTGTTAGTTTAATCTTAAATTTTCTTCTTCTAAAATTTTGTCAAAAAAAAAAAAAAAAAAAAACTTAAAAGTTTCTTCATATCCTATTGTCAAGACAACATTAAAATTTTCACTTTGCTGTGATTAAAGCAGAGCAGGGGCAAAATTGGCAAATGCCCTTTTTGCAGAAAATAAGCATCGTTTTGCCCCACTTTCCAAACTAATCAGGAAAATGCCCCTCTTTTGTAACTCGATAACATATTAATCGAGTTATATGAATAACTCGATATTATAATAATCGAGTTAACTTAAGCTTTGTTCCATGCTGGATCTCCAGCGTGGCATTTTCTTTTTTGAATCCCTAAATAACTCGATTATTATAAAATCGAGTTATGTAACAGAGTATAGAGATATCGAGTTATGCTCTTGTTAAAACACCGTCTTGTTGTTAGGCGTACGGTTCTTTCTCTTACTTTAAATCGAATATATGAAAATCGAGTTATAGACCATAATCGACTCTCGTAAAATCGAGTTATTGTTGTATAACAACTTAACATATCCTCCCTTTCAGAGTGTCTTGCTTTCCGTCTGAACTGATTTCCAATCTGCTCCATAAATCCACAGCTGCTTCCAGACTCAACTGAAATTTGTATCTCCTCAGGTAAAAAACTCACACCAAAATTTTAGGACAATGGTATGTTTATTTGATATTGAACTGATTTTTTTTTTTTTGGTTGAATGAGTGTAAAGTAAGTACATTGGTGTGGTTTTGGTTGTTTGCTGTAGCAAACGTGGTCACAAAAATTTTAGGGCAATGGTATGTTCATCTGATATTGTATTTTTTTTTGGTTGAATGAGTGTGAAGTAAGTACATTGGTGTGGTTTTGGTTGTTTGTTGTAGTAAACGTTTTGGTTGTTTGTTGTAGTAAACATTGGTCACAAGAGAACTAAATCTTTACTATAGCAACATTTTGTATTGCACATAATCAGCATTAGTCATAATCATATAGGGGCGTGTACAAAATTATCATTATTCATTGGTCAGACATTAACAACAACATTTTGTATTGCACACAATGTGTAGACATTAACAACAACATCTAAATGTTTTATGATGAATGTCTTTGTATTTCATTTTTTTCATTTTTAGCATGTAATAGTACACAAATTTATGAATATCTTTGTCGTGTACCATCTTATGCAGAATTACATTATTTACCAACAGTTGATGCACACTGTTAACTTGATTATTTGATGTTATTGTATTTAGCATCAATGTCTGGTTCTGGCAACCCTCAACTTTATAGGCCTCATGATGTGTTCACTGCTATGGGTCGTTGTTGGGTATTGGAAGATGAGTTCAGCTATCCAATCAATCCGAATCTACGAAATAGTGCTTATGTTCACAATACCATGAGACAGGAGTGGGCTTGGTTATTTCGTGAACAGCAAATGTTTTATGATGAGTTGGTTGGTTTTAAGTTGCTAGTGCCTCGGCGTCTCGCATCGCAGATGTCGAGAGACACGATCGACGAACTTCGTAAAGCATTAAATCACATAAGAGAAGAAAATAATCGAATACATCTTAATCGATATCGGACCCAAGTCGAGATTCGAGAGTCAGTGGAGGGAGGGTGGTACGAGCACGCTCAGTTCATGCAATCACTTCTTGCTGATCCCATTTATCAGTCAGACGTGGAGATGTCAGATGAAGAGTAATTATGCCGTGGTGTAATTAGACTTTGTTGGAGAACTATTTTGCATAACTATGTTTTATATGTATGTGTGTCGTTGTTGTTGCATTTGTACTACGTAAACCTTATTATTGATTGTGAGGAGCATGCACGTTATTTGTAATCTAGATTATTCTCACGTAACGCATAAAAGTTAAATATTCCTACACATGTTGTTTTTCAATAAGCACGTATGACATAACACATAACACTAAAAAACTTAAAATAACTTACACGATGCCACCAATATGCATGCATTGTATATTAAACACTAACGCTACTAACATTATTAACTTAACCCTAGACATAACATACACACCACATAGGCATTCACTCAAACAGGTAATCCTCGTAGTTGAGGACATTGTTAGGTTCCATCGGAGTGAGTTGTCTGTTGGCTGTGGCGGCTGCACCTACGACATAACAGAAAACTTAAATATTCTTACACAATGACACCAATATGCATGCATTGCATATCGAACACTAACGATACTAATATTATTACCTTAACCAGTAGACATAAGACACACACCATATAGGCATTCATTCTGACAGGTAGTCCTCGTAGTTAAGGACATTGTTACGTTCTGCTGGAGTGAGTTGCCTGTTCGTTGCGGCGGCTAGCTCCTCCGCCAGTTGTAGCATGTGATACCTGGACTTACGGAGTATCATAAGATTGTTCTCTTTTTTTTTTTAGTCACTGTACGCTCATACTGGTGCATGTTTCGCCGTGGCAGTGTGAGCAAGCTACGGTCGACAAGAGGCGCTTCGAGTCACACGAGATCATCGTGCAGAGCGTTGGATTCGTTCACGCGAAAGTCCCACTCCCGCTGCAGTCCGGCATAGTATTCCCTCTCGTCGGAATCTCTTTCCCTTCTATAGTTATCTGGAAAATGAGGTAGCATCCAATTGCGCATTGACATTGAAAAATGTGACTTTGGATTGGTATGTGTAGATGTTTTCTAAGGGTAGATGTAAATGGGACTTCAATAAGTGTATATGTTTTGCAAGTGTAAATGTAAGTGGGACTTTATATAGGGGTTTTGCAAGGGCAAGTATTCGCATGGATGTGACTATATGTAAGGGTAAATATTCACGTGAATAAAGATGATATGACTCAATAGTGTATTGTTTAGTGGCGAGGTGTTAAGGAGAACATGACTTGGTTATACATTGGCATCTGTTGGTGCATGTGGTTTGTTGAGATAACTGTTTGGTATGGCTATAGCTTGTGCTATAGCAATGGGCTGGTGATGTGTACTACAAAAGAGGTTACGTATTTATTCCCATGAAGACTATTCAGCATTCATGTGCTTCATCTGACATGACTTGATGAGACATGCCGAGCTGTGTTAAATGTATCATAAACTTTTCAAGGATGCTCTACATCCTTAAAAACGGTGCATTGCAAAAGGATGCATATATGTGTATTGACGTGCATGTAGGTGATATGACTGGACATGGTTCAACAGTGCGAAGCTGTTGAGCAGCACATGCAGCACTGCGAACATCAGTGTAGCAATGGTGGATAGCTCACCCCTAAAATTGATGCATAAATTTTTCAGCGATGCTTTGTGTATTCACGTGAGTGTGGATGGGTACTTGTGGTCAGGGTTCAACAGTGCTGAGCTATCCACTGTAGCTACACTCATTGCTCCCTATGGTGGTATTTGGTAAATGGGATTGAAGAAAGCTAGTAACAATATTTGGTTTTGTAATGGTCCGCAGAATTTCGTGGAATACCATTCTATCTGTTATGATTATTTTGTAGTCTTCAGATATGAAGGAAATTCAAGCTTCTATGTTCTTATATTTGATAAGACTGGCACTGAGATTCAATATCCACCCAGCAAGAACTATAAATTGGAAGATCATCAGGTAGGAATAATAGACTTAGATGAAGATGATACAAACATATCTCCCTCAATGTATAAACCCACAAAGCATGAAGTCAGAGAAAAGTTTGTTACGAAAAAATGGAATAGCATATAATGTTTGAGTAAAGAGAGAGAGCAATCCAAGCAGCCGAAAAGTTCAAGCCTAAAAATCCTTCTTTTATGGGTATCTCGCGGCCGCCTAATATGGTGAGCCTTTATACATAATGTGATCATGATGTTCTCTTAAGTATCCACTTGAAACATATATGCTTTAATGTTTCTCCTTCTTGTGCAGTATGTACCTGCTGAATTTTCTACCAAGTATATTATTGAGAAGCAATTTGTCACACTTCAATGTCTTGTGCTATTACCGCCCATCAAAACCGGGTTATGTTCAGCAATGAGATTCGGGAAGGGATGGGTTGCATTTTTGAAAGACAATAATTTAAAAGAAGGAGATGTCTATGACTTTGAGGTGATCAAGAGGAAGCCTGTTGTGTTTAGTGTCTCAATATTTCACGTGGTTCACCATCAGAGTTCGGACTAGGATAACCTAGTTCAATTTTAAACTAGTGATGTTTATGCTTATATTTAATTAGGGACTTTGATCACTGGTATGGTTTATATTTTATGGATGTGGTTTTAAGACTTTCCTTTGACCAGTTTGGTATGTCTTGTTGAAGACTATTCAGCATACCTGTGCTTCATCTGACATGACTTGACGAGACAGTGTCAAGCTGTGTTAAATGTATCATAAACTTTTTAGGGATGCTCTGGATCTTTGAAAATGGTGCATTGCAAAAGGATGCATATCTGTGTATTGACGTGCGTGTAGGTGATATGACTGGACAGGGTTCAACAATGCAAAGTTGTTGAGTAGCACATGCAGCACTGCGAACATTAGTGTAGCAACGGTGGACAGCTCATCCCCCAAAATTGATGCATAACCAATTCAGGGATGCTCTGCCTCCTCGAAAAAGGTGCATCGCAAAGGGTGGCACATCTGTGTATTCACGTGAGTGAGGATGGGTACTTGTGGTCAAGGTTCAACAGTGTTGAGCTGTTGAGCATCACATGCAGAACTGCGAACATCAGTGTAGCAATGGTGGAATTGCTCACCCCCAAAATTTTGCTTACACTTTTGAGGGATCCTCTGCATCCTTGAAAACACTGCATTGCAAAAGGTTGCATATCTGTGTATTCACGTGAGCATGGATGATATGACTGAACAAGGTTCAACAGTGTCGAGTTGTTGAGCATCACACGCAGAACTGTGAACATGACTTGGCTGAACAATGTCGAGCTATGTCAGCCTTCTCTAACCTCACTTGCCAAATGCTACTATTACGAGCAATGAGTGTAGCAACACTGGGTTTACATAAATATTCTATTACAAACTTTTCAGGGAGTCTTTGCGGATATGCGCTGTAGTTACATACTTCTCAACATCAATGTAAAATTACATGAAGAGAACTATGCTTCCAATTTTTACATCAATGGCTTCCGATCATCACAATCGCAACGTTAGGGAGTTTTGGATCAATGCTACAACAAACCAATAACTTGAATGAAACATTTTAAAGGCTGATTAGGCTTTTAGGCATTTACCCTATTTCTAAGCAAACCAAATATTGTTGTGACAGTGTGTTGTGTGAGCCATATTGATTACTAGGTGAGTGAGTGGTTAGTCTGGTTTGGATGAGTCTTTATGTAATGTATCTATATAAAGTAGTACACTATCAGAACTAAGATACACGGATACGTGTATATGATTCCGCGACTAAAACAACTTATGTAAATGAATTATTCGTATTATTGAATCATATGCGTGGTTGGTCTGTGTGGTTTGGATGAGTCTGTATGTATTGAATCTATTAAATTTTCCAACAAACCTATGTGCAATAAATCTAAGTTGGAGGCATTTCACTTCCTAAGGTTTTTCCTACATTACAAAGCAAAGGACATTGTCCAACCAAAGCACAAGAATCGTATGTAGCAACAAAGAACAGCAGAGAAAAAATGAGAAACTAATGTCATATAAACTTAGCCAAAACTAATGAACAGTTAATCTTCAGAGCTACAAAAGTTGAACGTACATAATCGTCATTTGCTAGACATGAACAACAATGTTCTGTATTGCACAAAATGTGTAGACATTAACAACAACGTCTAATGTTCGTAGGTAGAAATTTTTGGAAATCATCATTGCTTGAATCTGAGAAATCTGAAATATCTCTTTCATTATCTAACATAGTAATTTCATTAATAGACTTGATGGCTCGCTCTTGCGCCTTCCCCTTTAGATGCTTCATAGTTTTTTGGATTGAGTGAAAATGGTGTAGTTGCCTTTGCATTTAATTGTTCTCTTGTTTAAGACGAGCAAGTATGTTGGCAGGTTGATCTCTAGGTAACTCAGCTAAGCGTGCCTTAGGAACTCGTAACCCCTGCCATCGACAATACACCTCTAACTCACACCACTTTTCGTATAGGGTTGACCATGATGGTTCTACTATAGTGAACTCTATTGTGGTGGTATCTGTACTTAGTTTTGTAGGTTTGCCGACCATGATGTGCCCGACGCTTCCAAGCCTCTTGTACGTGTATATTGGCATATTAACGAAATCTCTCTTCTTCCCAACCCATTTCCCTCCATAGTGGTCTGTGTATGTATGTAGTTGTTGATCTGTTGGAACTTGTGATGATTCATTTGTTGAAGTAGATCCAAACTTGTTTCGCATTGTACGATTTGATGTTGAGGCGTTACGACTCATAGCTTAATAAATCTACAAAGTTAGCGGGGTAGAAAGAATGTCATTATTGTGGTGCATTTATAACCTCATTTCATGGTCCAAGCATTACAATTTCAGTTATTAGGGGTTGTCATGTCAATACAGTCTGGAAAAACACTATATGAACAGGATTTCAAATATTCCCAATGTCACATCAAAGGTGGGCAGTAGTTGCAACATTGGGTCTGAAACAGTGGTTCTTACAGTTAGAACCATTTCAATAATACTAATAATAGTAACGATGGACATGAAAATAACCATCATATTTGATTCACAAATTACTTTCCACAGATACCATGTTTTTCAAACTGCCACTAAAATAACAAAATCTACAACTGCTTGTAAGCCACTTCATAGAACTGTCATACAATTCTCCAAATATGCTACAGCAACAACAAAAAATTTGTCCCCCCCTTGGGTACAATGCCCAATGGCAATCATCAAGAGTCAGATGGTGGAGAAGGTGGCACAGGACGTCTATAGTCAACTAAGTCCGCTCGCAGAGCTGCAACCTCAGTAAGAAGACCATCTAGAAGCTGCCCATGGGCTACTTGAGTCGTCATAATGGTCTCCATCATTGCACGAAGAGAGGGAGGAGGACGGCTTGTATGTGCTGCAGTAGCAGTGTCAATATCTACCTCATCATCGCCATCCTCGGCAGCAGTTGCTGTGGGATCCCCATGCATGTCCTCATTTGGAACATCTCCAGTAGTAGACCGTACTCGTGGTCTCTTGGATGAACCAACACTGGGTTCGACAAACTTCATTTGGGCACTTCGTTGTTTCAGAAATATGGCTCTTATGGGGGCTTGGATGTGAACCAACTCTTGGGAAGGAAAGTTATTTAATCCTAAATATTTGAGGACCCTATGGATGAGAACCAGAAAAAACAAACCATGCCTCTTATACTTGCTCCTACGCACCTCCATAATGGTTTCAATGAAAAGGGAAGGAAAACAAATGGAACTATTGGTGACGAGGGCGTAAAGAAAGAAACACTTGTCTACAGGGATTGTATGGATATGAGAGATAGGGAAAATGTTGTGACAAGCTATCCTAAAGAATATATAATTAAGCTCAGTCAACTCACTCGAGCTAATACTTTGGTCAGAACCCCGAGTGACTGATCGTCCACAAAGGACATCCATAACATCATCAATATGAGGAGACCTAGAGTATGGATAAGTAGGTGTATCAATTATAGGTACATCAAAAGCTTTAGATACGCGCTCCCTAGTTATTGTAAACGGCACACCACGTATGGACGATGCCACTCTGTGACCATCGAGATCCTCATGCACTGAGAGATTCGTATAGAATTCTCTAATCAAGTCAACTGGAGGGGGTTGTATGTTTGTACACAGGGACAGCCAATGCCTACACTGTAGATTCTCACGGACAGAAGGATGCAATTCATGTAGATTGATTTGCCTTTCTCCCTAAATACACCTACGCTTATTCAATGTTTCAAAGGTTTGCTCATTTTCGGGCGTGAGGAACCTTAATTGATCAAACACCAATTCAGGTTCGGATGCAGCTTGGGATTTCGCCCTCTTAGCCCTCTTTCGAGCCATAACTAACTGATGGTTAGTAGAGGAATCACGATCAGCTCATAAAAAAACAGAACCAAATGCCGCATTACGAAATCGAGATAAACAGAACATTCATAGTACCTAACCCATTGATATTTTCATATCCAAACAGATCATCTCATTACAATCTACATAGATAATGAAGTTTGTAGCAAGAGAACAAAATTTGGAGAATAATGCACTACCATGTGTAGAAAATCATCCATACAATGTACTTGATATATAGTTTACAACAACACAATGAAAAAACTTCATGAGAAATTCACAGGTTGTTTTGTTGGTGGAATAATTGTAATGCATTTTGGTCCGAGTCAATAATTTGAAGATAGAGTCGTAGAGTATATAAGCTTTAGTTGAACTTAAAGAAATACTATGCAATTTGTTAACATATTGAATTTTGTCAAAATGTTCAATAATGTCACGCACTGATAGAAAGCATTCGAACAGCAATAATATTATACTAGAAACATACAAGTGGACGTAAGACCTAAGACATTTTCGAAATTCCTAGCTACATGTAGTAAGTTTCACCAATTTTGCCCCAAAAAACATTAAATTGCACAATGTACAGTTCAGACATACAAATAGCATAAGGGCTACCACACACATATGGAGCCATTGGCAAGCTCATTTTGTGGAAAGAGACTAGTCACAGCCAACCTATGAGATAAGCAAGTAACCTTACAAACAACAAAGCGTTTGACTAAACAAACACCCAATTTCATCACAATCTACATAGACAATGAAGTTTGAAGCATCAATCAAAAGGCCATGCTTAACATCGCACCACCAATGTGTAATTTTAAAGAAAATGGTTAAAAGAGTCTTACTATGTCAAGCCTTCGAAGAATTTGTGCGAAAATTTGTCGATTCTAGCTGGATGCAGCGAGAGCAATCGAAGATGCAATTTCGAATAGCTGCAAATGCTGCAGAATTAGGAGAGAGCTTATAAGGGTACTCACATATCTCAATTTCATAGTAACCGAGTTATTATAATACTCGATTATCAAAAAATCGAGTTATGTGCAGTCTGGTCACCAACCCAACACAGATATTTGGATTGATCCCCATGCAGTCCAAGAGCAATCCAAATGTCCAGAGGGGTCCTACACATAACTCGATATCCAAATTATTGACTTATTGCCAGAACTCGGTTACCTATAACTCGAGTTATGTTCACCGGGCCTCCACACCCAGCCTAGATATGTGGACTGATCCACATGCAGTCCAAGAGCAATCCAAGTGTCCAGAGGGGTCCTACACGTAACTCGATATCTAAATAATCGACTAATTGCCTGAACTCGATTATCTTGAAGTCGAGTTATGTTCACCAGGCCCTACCACACCCAGCCTAGATATGTGGACTGATCCACATGCAGTCCAAGAGCAATCCAAGTGTCCACAGGGGTCCTACACTTAACTCGATATCTAAATAATCGACTAATTGCCTGAACTCGATTATCTTGAAGTCGAGTTATGTTCACCGGGCCCTACCACACCCAGCCCAGATATGTGGACTAATCCACATGCAGTCCAAGAGCAATCCAAGTGTCCAGAGGGGTCCTACACGTAACTCGATATCTAAATAATTGACTAATAGCCAGAACTCGATTATCTTTAAGTCGAGTTATGTTCATTGGGCCCTACCACACACAGCCCAGATATGTGGACTGATCCACATGCAGTCCACGAGCAATCTAAGTGTCTAGAGGGGTCTTACCCATATCTCAATATATCAAGACTCGAGTTATAATTACTTAGATAGGAAAGTTGGTATTGAGCAGAAATCGATTATATACATGTCGAGTTATGTTCACGGGCTCCCATACCCAGCCCAGCTATTTGGACTGATCCATGTACAGTCCAAGACGAATCGAAGTGTCCAGAGGGGTTCTCTGCATAACTTGATTATGTTATAGTCGAGTTATGTATCCAAGCTAAGTGCAGTTTGTCTTGCACAAGTGGTCACTGATTTGTTTGATCTCGAGTTCTCTCAGCTTAATCTCTAGAAATGTATAGTAATTATTCTACATTCCAACTTAATAGTAGCGTTTGTTGTTGTAGTAAACGCTATTATTTCATCACTTTTACTAGGTACCCAATGCACAGGGACGGAGCTAGGACTTTAAGTTAAGGGGGGCAACTCTGACCTCTAGCTCGGCGACTCCTTAGCCACTAAGAGTTTCTTTTTTTTTTTTTCTTTTTTTTTTTTGAGTTTTTGATGTGTGCGTCTGCTGGGTAAATGCAAAATTATTCACCAATTACTTTTTAAAGAGCTAGTTGTTTGTTTGAGTAAAATTGGTTAATTGGACTTAATTTATTTTAGCTTTTTTATTGGTGATTGTTGCACAAATGTTTTTGGGCTAGTATATGTTGTTTTAAATTTTAGATCTATAAACTTTTTTAATGGCCTTTAAAATGATGAAAGTGCTAGAGGTATATTGTTGCTATAGTGAGTGATTATTGGTAAGTAAAAGATTTATGTAAGTGATAAGCTCAGTTGCGAACCAATATAAGAATTTGTATCTCGACAGTTTATAAAAATGTTGTAGAGAAGTTTGTAACTGTAACGTTACTCTAAAAAGAATCAAAGATATTGTTAAGGGGCAAAATGTAATTTTACAAAATAAAATTGCTAAATTTAATGCTGTATATATTTTTTACTATTTAGGGGGGGCCCTTGCACATTATACACAAACCTAGAGACATCATTGAAACCCCCCATCAATCATTCTGACACCAAGCACATTTAAACTCATTCATTAATCACTGTCCATAGTCTTACTATGTCATGCAAAAGACAACAAAATTCTCACTAATGAGAAAATCACAAAACATAAACATATAGCAAGAAATACTTTAGATCGTCACAACTATGGGCAGCATATAAAAGACAACAAAATAATAAGCTCCCATACAATCTACATTATTTACAACCGCAATAGAATTTGTAACCACTTAACATCTGAAAATGTGGACTTTGAAGACAACATCGTCCTCCATAATCAGCTCAAATACGCAAACATCTCCTACTTGCAAACTATTTCCCCTCGCAAATGCAGACCAACCAGCAGATACGACACATGATGAACCCACGCTTCGTTCATAAACGTATAACTTCACAGGCCATAATTGGTCCACAATCTGGAGCTGAACAGTGTGTATACTTCCTTTGGTGTAGTCCTTGGTAAGGCCTTTTGTCGATAAGTAGTTGATAATGGCACGGGGTAAACTCTGTACAAAAAATAATAACATATATTTTAAAAATAGTTGAACCCATTTGAATGAAAAGCAGTTTTGACGCAATACTATTATTTGTTATGTTGATGGTTGAAGGGCAGTTATGTGGATGCCAGTGATTTGATCATGTTATTCATAATGACTTTACATGAAGCATGTGATTTCCTTCTACCACCTAAGATGATACTATTTCATATCTAGGCGACACTGTTAAATATAAATAAAACTTCAATTCCCCTAAAAACACAAAGAACCAAATCATTACCAACAAAATGGAACCCAACAACTATCTGCTACATGTTTCCTAATTGATCTATGAAAAATCAAAGTTATCATGCATCTCTAAAACCCAACAATACGTTCAGCTGAAAGCTTACCGCACGATTCTTGCCATTAACGTATGACGGATGAATGATAACCGTGAAAAGGGGATTTTCCGATTTAAAAGCACTGGGTCTCACAAGAGTTTCAGCTACACCACCATCTTTCTTAGGACATTGGTAATGTGATGGCCCAAAATCCCTATTGCAAGCAGATTTCGATCCAATACCATGACTTGATCCTGAAATGACATGAAAATCTGAAGTCATGCACTTGAAATTAATAGTAAACAGGCTTACAAAATCAACCAGTTCATGACAAAAGTGTAAGATTCAAACCTGAACCCTCTCCCCTAGTAAAGTCGTCCATGATTTCAACAGAGTTATCATCACTCTCATTGTCTTCCATTGTACAAAGTTGGAGTTGGTCATGTAAATGATAGTCTATTTCTATTGCAGTGGCATCAAATGTGAGTACATGAAAGTGTGAATTTCCTTCATATCTGAAAACTAGCAAGTGCCCTAGGGTTAGAGCATGACAACTTGCAAATTCGCACCAACCATTTTGAAACCAAACCTCCCCCTCACGTTTTGTCAACTTGAGTTTCCATTTTGTACCATTTGGAATTGTAAGAAAGGCCATATCTGACAGTTCAACTCCACATTTGCTTATAAACTTCCTTGGAATCCGCTGTAAAAAAAATCTCCATAACATGATTACAGTGTTCTAAGTATAATACATTAGGTTCAAACATTAAATTCAAGCACATGTTTTGTTCTGTATAATAAAATACATACATTACTATATATTATTTTTAAGGACAATTAAATTCAATACATATGATTTTAATCAGGTAATCTGATGTACTACACAAAAATTGTATAACTAAAAACTAAAAATCTATGAATGTGGCTATCATGCTTTAGAGAAGAATGGAAAAGTCAAAAAGCTATCATGCTTGTATGATTGCACAGTTGGGATTTGGGATGGGAAGAATTTTATGAGTGACATGTTGGAGGGGCCGCCAATCTTTTAATCTTGTGGGGGCTAACTCTTAACTTCAAATGATTCTACACATACATTACTATATACTTAGAGAGGTTTTAAGAAAATTTGGAGGGTAAAATCCAAACACCCCTAAAATTTAGAGGGTAAAATCTAAATTCTGAAACGTTAGGGTATAAAATATAAACACCCCCAAATTTCAGGGGGTAAAATCCAAATTCGAAGACTTCAGGATGTAAAATCCAAATACCCCCAAACTTTAGGGTGTAATTTGCAATTTACCCTTTAATGTTTATGTGAGAAGAAGAAATTACACGGCGCTGAGTTAATTACTCCAGTAAAATTATTTTCGAATAAAATTATCCACCTATTCTCTCTCTAATTTTTCCTAAAATGTACAACACTTTAAAATTTTGGGATAATTAAACTTTATCATCCTAAATTACATTTTGCACTCTAAATTTTCAAACAGCACGGTTTCAAGTTAGAACCCTAAACTATAATTTGTGTTACACTTTGCACCCGGTTAGAAAACCAAACTTTAGGGTGCAAAGTGTAATCACTAACACAGTTCTTCTTTTAGGGTGATAAAGCATTTTATCTCCTTCATTTTTTAGGAAGAGGGGCAATTGTGTTTTTCACGCGGTGCCAAACTGACGTTGTCTAAGTTAACAACTCAATTAGCAGTGGGGTGTAAAGTGTAACATGAGTTATGGTTTAGGGTGTTAACCGTGCATTATTATAGTTTAAGGTGTAAAGTGTAATTTAGGGTATAATTTAAGATAGTAAAGTATATTTGTTCAATTCATTTCAAACCATCCTATAGTAATTCGAGAACTATGATTTGCTAAAATGCTCCTTCTAAGTGGAGGAGGAATCTCACACACAGCATGTGTGAGTCTCAACATGCTGGGAGACCACTCACTCACACATGTAGTAAAAGAAATGTTTATATCTACTTTGGTCAAAAAACCCTTTGTGGTTGCATATTTACGAACAGAGTACTTTATATATACAATTAATCAATTTGAGGGTACTTATATTAAGCTTCATTTTTTTTTTCTTTTTTTCTTTCTTGAGAAGGGTACTATATTAAGCTAATATCCTAAACTTTCACATAGTCAATATACGACTTGCAATACAGTACAAATAAGGATTGAAATTTGCACCCTAAATAAAATTTTAATGAACTTGAACAAGAGTTATATAAGCTTAAAACTTCACATCTTTAATCTCACAGAATAAATATTTCCTTTGCCTACTTCATTTCTTTGATGGAGTAGTTTTTTCTTATACAGTTTCTATCCTTCATTGGGTTGTCCAAATTGCTCTAATATTTCACATAATTTTCATTAAAAAGTTTATCAAAATAACTTTTCCATTTCTCTTTAAATTTGCTTTTCTATTACTAACACTTTTGGATCTTTATCTTTAATGCAGTAGATTTGTTTAATGCAGTAAACACCCCCAAATTTTAGGGGGATAGATTTGTTTTTACTAGCTGTGAGGGTTTTTAGTTTTGTGTGACTGTGTTGAGATGAGCTTTGTTTTGTTAATATTAACTAAACAATGAGGCTGGCAGTAATATTGAGGAGAAAAAAGCAAAAGGCACGGTGCTTGAGAATGAGAATGAAGAGGAAATGTAAAAGCTTTGCTTTGCAATGGTCTAACATCTATTCTATTTGTAGAGAGTAGGTCATTGTCCAGTAGATTAATTACAAGTCTTTCAATAATTGGGAGTCCTACCCATATTCTTTTATTCGATAAGTTTTACCTGTTAGACAAAATTTACAAACGCGTGAACAAATGCGGGGGGGGGGGGGTGATTATAGTTTTTTGAAGGGGTCTATATCTTTTTGGCTTTTTGCTATATATGTTGTTGAGAAAATTTAAAATTTGGAGGGGGGGGGGGGGCATGGCCCCCCAAAGGAGCAACATGGCTCCGCCCCTTATGTTTATGCTTCTAATTATTGTATCTACTATTTCCACTAATTTCCCAGTTAACGTCTCTGTTTTAAGTGCCTATTCGAATCCTATTCTCTTGAACTAACTTCTTTACCTGTACCTTTCCATCAAAGTGCAGGAATTCTTACCCAATTATAACTATACCCGAGGCCACAAAAACACATCAAAATGTAATGTGACAATACATGGAACCAAGTTCACAGATTTTCTTGAAGTTGGTCATCAACAACTGTAAATATTTTCAAGAATCACAACTAAACAATATCAAGTGGACGACGTTACTTAGCATATGATTGAGGAGACAAAAATATACCGAACTTGCTACCATACTTACAAGCTTTCCTTCTTGAAGAGTTTTTGGCATAATAATCTTGAAAAAGTGGGGGGCCTTTGTGGTCAGATTAGCGGGACCATCCTCATTGTCTCTCCACCATTGAGAAGTTGTAGTTCTGCAAATTTTCACTTTGATTTTTTGTGCAAACTGTAAATCAACTGTTGATGCTTCGTAGGTTCAGTACTAAATAATCTGTTTTCCACGTAACCCGATTATACGGATATCGAGTTATTTACGTTGTTCTCTTCAAAGGAATCCATGTTGTCTCTAGAGAATCTGAAAGGAATCCATGTTGGGTCGGATGGCTTGCACGTGTCGGATGGCTTGCACGTAACTCGACACTACAAAAATTAGATTACAATAATCGACTATTTAAAACTCGAATTACGTTCAGTGTTGTTTCAAATAACTCGATACTACAGAAACCGGGTTACTTTTATATTAATCGATTATAAGGAAATCGAGTTACGTTCACTGGGCTTCCTCGCCCAGCCCCAGATATTTGGACTGCTCCATTTGTAGTCCAAGAGGAATCCAAGGGACCAGAAGGGTCTTCCACATAACCCGAGTAATTTGAAATCGAGTTATCTGCATTGTTAACACGAGACCAATTCACATAACTCGATACTACATAAACCGGGTTACATTTATGTTACCCGATTATACTGAAATCGAGTTACCTTTACTGGGCTTCCTCGCCCAGCCCCAGATATTTGGACTGTTCCATTTGCAGTCCAAGAGGAATCCAAGGGACTAGAAAGGTCTTCCACATAACTCGGGTAATTTGAAATCGAGTTATCTGCACCGTTAACACGAGACCAATTCACATAAATTGATACTACATAAATCGGGTTACGTTTATGTTACCTGATTATACTGAAATCGAGTTACTTTTACTGGGCTTCCTCGCCCAGCTCTAGATATTTGGATTGATCCATGACGCAGTCCAAGAGGAATCCAAGGGACCAGAAGGGTCTTCCACGTAACCCGATTACTTTGAAATCGAGGTATGTTCCTAATCCGGCCCAATGAATTTTAATTTGGATTGATCCATCTGCAGTCGAATTTTGTGCAAACTATCCAGAAGGGTCTTCCGCATAACTCGATTTATTGGAAATCGAGTTATATTCCTCTGAATTTGAAATCAAGTTATGTACAGTGAACCATCGCCATGTCTTCTTGCTCAAGAATCAGCATTAGAAGCTGGAATGGAAAACAAATTGTTTTCTCCATAAAATTATATATATTTTCCTTTGGCTTATAAAGTTGGTGGTGATGGGGATTGAGATGAGATTGTTAGTGGAGCATTTGGGTGAAAACTAGGGTTTAAAGATGTGAAAGATGGGTGAGTGAAGCATTTGAGCAATATTTTTCTTTTGACAGTAACAAGGATGGTGGGATGGTTACAATGGGCAGATTGTAGTAGTTTTGGGAGCATTTCTTCTTGCTGAAATCTCTGTTGCTTGAAGATCGAGTTATTTGGGAATATATTTCCTGCATAGAGTAACAGTTGATGCAGCACTGTACACACCTAAGATGATACTAATTTGGGTTGTTTATTCATCATAAAAGTGGACCTATTCACAACCATACTATACACAACAACTCATCCATCTACTTCCAACCACTTCCATAATCAAATCGTCTATACAACAATTTCGGACATGCATCAAACAAATCATTTCCTCGTTTCCAATACGCGAAGAAGAAAATCATCCATACAAGCTTATTTGTAAGTAAAGCTACACATTTAAATCCGTTGATGTACAAAAATAAAATGTCCAATGAGGCATTTGATGCTTCACAATTGTAACTTGAAACTTGGAAAGCATACGCCAACAATAGTTTTAGGCAGTCATGGAGTCTGCACATTTGAGTCCTTGGAATTGTTCTCTTCAAAAGATGGCCAGTTCTCTGAATATGATTGTCGGATTTCTTCAATCGTTCTGACAACTTCATCCATGGTACGTCCTAAGTCTGGTACCTTTGCCACACAAGACATGGCAACAGTATTGGAACTACAAACCTCCCTTTGCTGCAGGATTGCCTCATTTCTGAGGAGTAACTAGAACAAAAATTAGTATACAACCCACATTAATTAATAAATTAAATTGACAAATACAGAAGAACCTTAATGCTTGCCTGCTTAAATGACGAGCTTCTAAAGTTACACCTTGGCCAAAATTAGCAATCTAAACCAAAACATATACAGTTAGGGAAATAGAGACCCGATGAATACCACCCCATTTCAATTAGCAATCTAACATCATGTATACCACCCCATTTCAATTCATACTGTTTAGACCTCTTGTAACAACACTAATTGACAACACTAATGAAGAATAACTTATGATACCCCCTTGTTATTATGACTTGTAATTGTTACCTGCTACGTAGCACCATGGCTTGTTGATGCCACATTTCGAGTAGGACATCTACGATGGTTATGACCCTCTTGGCGACACAGTCCACACTTTAACTTTGGTCCATTCTCAATCCTCAATAACCTTGGCAACTCCCTATCCTCCTTATCCATCTCATTGCGGATTCTCGTGGACTTCGGCCGACCTTTCTCTCGGATCAACTGTGCGTTTGGCATCACCGTTCTCCTTTCTTCTGGCTCCGGCCATTCTAACCTATCTTTCAGTGGTTGAAATATCGGCTCGTAGCTGTGATACCGTTCTTCCACGCGGTAGAAACGATCCATATACTCCGTGGCATCGTGGTTGTGCTTGGCACAAACTGCTATCAAGTGTGAACAGGGGATCTTGTTTGCTTCCCATTTCCTACACGTGGATGTCATCTCCATGAGGGAAACCTTATGGGTGTGAGCTCCCCCACTAGTGTTCAACAGTGAAGACTGTGTGTCCACTGTATATAAGTGCTATTGCGCGCTCATCCTCCTAACCATAGCTTCGCCTTCTCTTGATTTGCCTTGAACTTGTCATAGGCATATTTGCACCAGAATTGCCCCTCTGCCAACTGCTCTAGGGTTTTGTTTTGACGATCGTCAAAGTACGAGTTCACCTTGTAAAATGTGAACATCACCATTGCAGTTATGGGCAAGCTACGTGCACTCTTAAGTACCCCATTGAAGCACTCTGACAGGTTGGTTGTCATTGCCCCATATCGGTGCCGTGGTCATGTACAAGTGTCCACTTTTCTTGATCTATCTCCTTAAGATAGTTGTACGCAGCCCGGTTGACATTCTTGATGCAATCCATAGTGTTTTCAAACTTCCTAACTTGATTCACAGTTGCTGCCTTCCATACCAAGTTTTTCAACGCCACACTATTAAAGTTAGTGTTAACATTGCTTACTAAATGGCGGAGGCAATACCGGTGATAGGTTAAGGGCGGTTGCAAGTAGCCCCTAGTGGTGTCATTGAAGCATGATTGTATCCCACGATGCCTATCGGAGATTATACACAAATTGGTCCGGTCCGTAACATAGGTCAGCAGGCATGCCAAGAACCATCCCCATGTCTCCATGCTCTCGCTTTCAACAACGGCAAACGCTAGTGGATAAACCTCGTTCTTACCATCTGTTGCCATTGCTATCAACAACTTTCCTTTGTACTTGCCATAGAGGTGTGTTGCATCTATACTTATCACCGGCCTACAATGCCTAAACCCTCTAATACACGGACCGAAAGCCCAAAACGCGGAGTTGAATATACAAGTCCCCGGGACACGGGGGTCGCACTTTAACGTGGTTACAGTGTCCAGATCTGCATCAGACAATGCCGCTAGAAACTACGGCAATTCTGCGTATGACTCATCAAAATCCCCGTAAATACGCGCAATTTCCTTTTGTTTGGCTTCCTAAACCTTGTACATAGTTACATCATGCCCGTACTTCGCATGCAGCATACTACGTAGGTCCTTTACCTTTCGGGTTAGGTCCTCCCGTACATACTTCTCAAGCGCAATGGAGATGAACTTTAAATCCATCATTCGCCCATTGGTCGCTACCTGGAGGGATGTGCAACTGTGGGGACCCCTACATTTACTGATTTGCCACATCTCGTGCTTCTTGCTATAACTAGCCCGAATTGACCATGGACATGCCTCATGTATGCACCGCACCACCAGCCTATTGGTGTTAGACTTGATGACCTTGTATTGCTTATTGTGCTTCACAGAGTAGAGGGTCAACACATACTTCACGGAGGCTTTATTTTTGAATAGCATCCCCTTCACTGGCTGGTCACCTTTATGCCAACTTGTAAGATGTTCTGCACCTAATGCAGGTAATGGGTCAAACACATTGTCCCATGTGTTTGATGTGAACTATTCTGGGATCGGCACTGTAGTAGGGCAATCCTCCTCGTTGTTTTCGATCTGTGGTGCATCTAAGACCTCCGCATCGTCCACCGATCCATCAGTATCAATGAACTCTTCGTACACATCTCGGCTGGCATCAATATCAATTCCCCCGTCCATATAGGCTTGGACATGTTCATATGCGTGACTAGACCCTTCCACGTCATCTGTATGGGTGGCGCCCAACACTTCGGTGTTGTCCAAGAACCCAACCGCACTGCATGGTTGACTATTGTAGGGCAAAGGCGTGGCATCGGCAAAGGAAGCATACACGTCAAATGGCAATGACTGTGGCTCTTCCACCCCACTGCCATGTTGTAAACTTGCACCAGCATGGACCCCAACAGCCTCAACAGTTACATACAAGTTGGACGCTATGAACTGGGGGGTCCGCTTAATCACTGTCCACATCATGTCCACGTCAGCATCGCAACCCAATGGATTTAGTTGTAGACAACCTGAGTTTTCACAAGTAGCTGGGGGGCACAGTACACGATGGATATCTTATGTGACTCCCTGTCCAACCCAAGAGCTTTTTCTATCTTCCGATGCATTTTTCTCAAGTGTGTTCCGCATTTCAACTCAATGAACTTCTGCTTCACTGACTCGCCTTTATAGGATAGCCCATACAAGTCATGGAAATATTGCTCCCCATCATAGTAAATGTAGAAGCAATGACGACCCATGGTAGACCTGGATAAGGACAATTACTTGTGGTTATCATGCAGAAGATAGGGGTTATGTTAATGCAGCAGTAATTAATCTTTTATAGACACACTATAATGATATCCTAAGTATTCTTCACAAACTTGATTCCCCCGTACACAAACATCGGCCTTTGAGGGGAGACGTGTCACAACAATGAAGAAGGGGACCATAACATCTGCATGCTTGGTGAGAATGCAATAGTGAGGAGGAAAATGCTAACATGGTCAACAAAACTTGTTCACCTCGCAGGCTTTCTTTTTCAGAACCCACACACTGAAGCCTTTCAGAACTGAAAGAGCCATACAATTTAAACCTCTGATTGTTTGTTACATCATTGTTGATAGCTATAGATGAATGAATGCAAAAGTCATAGGAATTTACCCTACAGTGTTTGTTTATATATATGTTCCCATGTATCTATACATACATTACTATATATATACATATAGACCAACAATATGTATTCAGTGTCACTATCACACACACACACACACACACACACACACACACATACACACACTTGCTACCATTTCAGTGTTATAGGATGTTGCTAATGTGTATCCTAAGAGCACACAATAATTAATTATTTTGTGAGAAAAATTTTCACTTCGAATTGAACAGTATTGACAGTTTTTGCAATTCCGAACAAAATGTTTTCAGAAATGAATAGCATTATATATAAACATAATGCTTATATATATATATATATATATATATATATATATAAACATACCTATGTGTTCCTAACAAAATGTTTGCAATTTCTACACGTTATATATAAACATACCTATATGTTTATATATATATATATATGTGTGTGTGTGTGTGTGTGTGTGTGTGTGTGTGTGTGAAAATCATCCATATATGGGTATGTAGCTTTGTTTATATATACATATATTTACACACACACACACATATATATATATATATATATGTGTGTGTGTGTGTGTGTGTATCTACATATATATACATACATACATATATATATATATATATGTATAGATAATCTATACACACACACACACACACACACACACACACACACAGAGTTAGGACCATAGTAAGAAGGTAATCAAAAGTATACTAAAGTGTCAATCTAAGTGTAATCCCAGTTTTTCAGAAGTCAAGATATACCTGTCAGGGAGATGTGCCACAACAAAGATGAAGGGGACCACAGCTGTAGCACGCTTGGATCGGATGCAATAGTGACAAGGACAATGCCTTTCGGGTCGGCAAAATGTGTTCACCTCGCAGACTTTCCTTTTCAGAAACCCACACACTGAAGCTTTTCAGCAAAGCAGGAGAGAGACACGTGCATAGGTTCTAAACTGTGGCTGGGAGGGTAAATTATAACTCGATATATAGTAAGTCAAGTTTAATTTAAAACTCGACTACCAACTACCCGAGTTACTGGTGACATAATACGTCGATGTGACGGCAATTCAGAAACTCGGTAACTCTTATATCGAGTTACTTGTAACTCATATATATGTAAAAGTTGGTATCGCTATAACTCGATTTTCTAGAGATCGACTTTTTTTTTTTTTCCATTTTTCCTACAAGATCACAGACGTACTCCACTAGTAAGAAGGTGCATCCTCCATTCTGGTGCAAGTACTTCCCACTATCGCGTGTTTGTAGAGCAGGATGGGACGTACCTGTGTTGTGTTTAATGGTCGTGTTCCAGGCATATACAACAGTTGGCTAGATGCGAGCAGACAAGTTCATAAGTTCCCAAACGCCAATCACAAATCATATAAAGATAGAAGGGAAGCAGAAGCCGCATATATGGAGTATTTGCATTGTAATGGTATGGATGCGCAGGGTGGTGCGTCCGCATCATGGGCAATTCCAAACATATCAACCTCAACTCCACCGAGCACTTCTCGAAGTGAAGGAACCAACAACGACAGTGGAGACATTAGGAACACTTTCTTAAGGTATCAGTTGGAAGTTGCCATTGAGGAGCGTGACCACGCAAGGAGGATTGCAACCTTGAGTGCGAACATGTTGAACGAAGTGGTGGCCCATGTTGTGGCGGATGATGAAGTTGATGCACCCACGAGACAACGTACGGGTAAATGAATGCAAAAGTATGACTTCTTGTTATGGTATTCAGTAAGATATATATGCCTAGTAACTAGTTTCGTGCGTGTGGTTTAAGTAAAAGTGTCATCATTTTCCAATTGTTTGATTGGCAGATATGTATATACGGGAAGTAACTGTAATAAATAATTTGTTGAAGTGCAGTACTTTGGTCTTATTCGGTCCATTATATCTACTTCGGTCTTATTCGGTCCCCTTTGGTCCTATTCGGTCTAGTACATTCTATTCGCTATATTAATGTAACGTACTGGTCGTATGAGATCTATTTGGTTCACTTAAGTCCATTATTGTGTAGTTACAAAATACAAGATCAACCCATACACAACGAGTCACGATTAATGAATGTATATATGGGAAGTAACTATAATACTTGAGTTTGTTGAAGTGCACTAATTTGGTCTTATTCGGTCCATTAAATCTACTTCGGTCTTATTCGGTCCCCTTTGGTCCTATTCGGTCTAGTACATTCTATTCGCTATATTAATGTAATGCGTTGGTCGTATGAGATCTATTTGGTTCACTTAAGTCCATTATTGTGTAGTTACAAAATACAAGATCAGCCCATACACAACGAGTCATGATTAACGAATGTATATATGGGAAGTAACTATAATACTTGAATTTGTTGAAGTGCCCTACTTTGGTCTTATTCGGTCCATTATATCTACTTCGTTCTTATTGTTAGGAAATCATCATGTTTGCATCGCATACAAAACATACGCAGCGGAAAATAAACGGATCTACTTCATTCGCAATTGATAACATGCACTATGTAGGTTTCAGAATATAAGAACAAGAGAGTGTACCTTGATGCGGTGAAATTCAAAACCGAATGAAGAAGTACTCGGAAAGACTTTCAATCTTCACTCCAATTCCACTTGATGCCCAAGATGTGTGGTCTCTCAATCAGTTCTATGTTTCTAGAGAGAATATGAAAGAGTGTCTCTCTACCTTATATTATCTTATTCATTAAACATACAAACCATTTTATTCTATATAAAATTTTGTATGTTTCTCTCCACATAACTGATTATCTAATTGGGCTAGCCTTTTGGGCCTTCCCAATTGGGCTTTAGTGTGTGGCTTGGAGTGGGACCAAAAGGGAACAAATAAGACACTAGCTCCAATGGGCCTTGGGCTTTTCTGTCAACTCTTGACAAGTCCAAAGTTACCATTAATTATATTTAATACCACTATATAAATATAATTGCACTCTAGGCCTCATTAATAAATTATATCCCAAGACTTTATTATACATGCAACCCCTTCATAAAATATTCGTAGTAATACAAAGTCATGAATATAGACTGCCACTTTGTAAATTACTACATCTTAATCCTTGAGTACCCGGTTTAATCCTTTTGAGTTATTCACCATATATTTATAAAATCCAATTTCATAAATATATACTTTAGTCTTACTAAAGTGGTTAGGCCTAACTCTCTGAATAATTGTACCCATTAAACTTATCTCAAGGGAATATTTTATATCTCCGTTAAGAGACTATGAATTCCATCTTGAGAATATATGTTCCATCAACACTAAATGTGGCTGCCCAACATACTGAGGTTTTGACCGTTACTTTAGATCTCACTCCTGATATATCAAAGCAACCTACATTTCATGATCAGGTCCATTATTCTCTCAGGATTAAGAGTTCATGTGAATACAAGTCGTGAGATTTATTATTCAATTGACAGTCGTTAGGAGAATAATAAATCTCACAGCGGTCCAGTTCAATATGTCTTAACTCTTAAAACATATCAACATATTAACTAGAAGTCACCACTTCCATGATCAAGACAAATCATCGTAGTTAATATGTTATAGTCTTCGCAGATGAAATGCCCAATTTCATCACCGACTGCGAACCAAAATTCTGAGTTTACAAAGAACTTGTGATCTATATCTTCTGTGACTAAATCACATAAATCACATACTATGCATCTCATGGACTATTTGATAATGTCTGAATATTCATGTTACCATTATTTTAGATAAGAATAAAACAACTTTATTAAACATAATATTAAGTCATACATCATTTCTCACATAATGTCATACATAATATTATACATAGCATCATACAATAGGATTTAATGGCACATATCCTAACACTTATTCGGTCCCCTTTGGTCCTATTCGGTCTAGTACATTCTATTCGCTATATTAATGTAATGCTTTGGTCGTATGAGATCTATGTAGTTACAAAATGAGTCACGATTAACGAATGTACATGACATGAAAAACAACAATGAATGCAAAACCTCTGGACGGATGATTTGGAAATCCACTGGGAGGATTCACTGCAATTCATACCAATCAAAGAAAATTCAAACTTTAAAAGAAATACTATTGGAATTTTCCATACATGAAAAAGCATCCAACACCAGAAAATGAGTCAAAATTCTTTAAGTCAATTTTGACAATTTAATACCCAGAATATACAAAGTCAAGAACAAAATAACCATGAATAAAAATTGACACCAACTAACTAATAAAAAAAGTAAAACAGCTATATAAAGATTCTTGAATCCCAAACACACTAAATAAAACCCCAAAATGATGACGTGACTTGTAATATTATTCTAAATTAATATATAATATTGTTCTATCATGAAAATTACTCTAACAAATGTCGCACTTCAACTTCAAAAGTTAACGTGTCAATCTAAGTGTATGATATACCTTTCCTCAAACCCAAAAGAAAAAAAGTGTATGACTCCTGTATAGTTCCCAACAAAGATTCCATCAGTTAAGTGAATGGCAGCCCAAGTACGAAGCACATGTCTTAGTCTTCAAGTTTAAGGACTGCAAATGCACAGTGGAGTAGTATAGGTTTCAATCCCATCTACTATAATCTGCCCTCCAGTTGGCTCGAGTAGACAGAATAGAGCACCTATGAGAGTGGTCTCCCTACTACCAGTTTTGCCAACAATACCTATTTTGTGCCCTCCCTCAAATGTGCAACTGATCCCCCGAAGAACAAGTGGTGCATCAGGCCTATATCTGATCTGTTTTAACATTGATATTCTTAGAACCTCAGCATAAGAACCTTCTTTAATTTTAACATTAAATCAAAAAAATATTTACCTACAAATCACAGATGGCCAATTTGTTGGAGGTCGATTCCCTTCTAACGGGAACATTCTTCAAGAGGTTTGGTGTAATGCCCCAACAGAGTCCTTTTCCCTAGTAAATGAGGAAATGTCTCAGGTTGATAATGAAGCAAGCATTTGCGAAACCCTACAGACATGACAATTATCGCATTTTCAACTAATGATTATAAAGCGTAATTGTCAAAATGTTCAATGCATACTTAACCAATTCCAATGATCCCATATGCTACCTTTGAATTAGTTAAATGGGGCTAAGCTATATCTAATTTTGTTTCTTTCCATGGTACATAAGCTTAGATCAGACTATATCCTGTCCAGTCAAAAATATTATGCATTTGAGAAAAAGAGTTTGACTGGTCAGCTCAGCTAATCAAAAGCAAAACAAAGATACCATTGAATACTATCCAACGGGAAGAAAGGGAAGTCAGCTACACCACCATTTGAAATTTGAAACTATTCCAAGACTAGAAAGTAGAAACCCTAACCTTTAAACCAAGTTACCACTTTGTTCTTTATTTTACTGAGAAACAAAATTTACACATACCACAACTGATACGTTCTTATAATCATTCCTTCTTCTTTTTTGCTGAATATTTCATTTCTTGGTAGAAAAACTTTTTCCCAAGAGAGGAATAATTTCAAATGACACTTGGGCATGTAAGATAAAAGTTAACGGGAATGAACCGAATTTGGGATGGAAAGTCTTAACATTTTGAATAGTTGAGAGGAATGAGAAATAAATATGATTATATAACATAAAAAAAGTAACATAAGGCACGTTAAAGGCCAGCTTCATAATGTTACATAACACTTGAGATTTATACACGGCTATAAACAGCTTGAATTTATTGACGAGATTCTTCAGGCAGAGGAACCACCTTCTAGAAGTGTACCGTCCTTGTAGGCAATGATCCATTTTCCTCATCATCATCAAATTCCAGTAAATAACTGCCTAACCAAATCATGAAATGTGTATTATTGACAACATAATATAAAGGTATTCAAGCAAAATATCCTCATTTGGAAGCACATGGCAGTGTCATCATCCTTCTGCATCTTATATGAAGAAATGACTTTGCTAGATAAATTAATCTTATTTGTTTCCATAAAAAAAATGCTAGTAAAGTTTTTTTTTTTTGTTATATGTTTATCATTTCATGACTAATGAAATCAAATTACATTAGAATCCATAATCTACCCTGAAGAGAAACTAATAAAACAAATTGAGGTTATCAATTTTACTAATGAAATCAAATTACATAAGAAGCTATGGCAAAATTGACAGTGCACTCTTTCCAAAAATTATAGACAGTGAGTATTAAAAGACAAAGAATGATATACTTACTCATCCATCTTCCTCTGAAAATATTTTGGAACAATTGATAGAAGGCCACAATATGCAAAATTACAACAAGTAGTTTGATTCATGCAATACTCACAAGCATTTTCAAAAGGAAGTATAAGAATCTATAGCATATTGGAATTCAAAGGAAATATATAATAACTTCTGTTCAAGTAACAACAGTTAATGGCCATCGCAAGGTAACATAGAAGTATCTAAATAGAATTTTAAATTGGGCAGTCAAATTAGAGTCAATAAAATAAAGCTACCTTTAGCCACCACCCTCATCATCATCACCTAGTTCCTCACCTAGGACTTCAAATTTGCACATAGAGTTGCTTTTTCATAAGCAAGGAATAAAGTAATTACTGAAGGGAAAAGAAATACCTAGAGTAGTGATGCAAATAGCACAACCATAATAATTTTAGATTTTATTATTTCAGGATTTTTCTTATTTGAGAAACCGTGTTTCAGTTTTAAATTTTGAATTTGGGCTTTAAAGTAGTGATGCAGGCAGCACAACCAAAATTATTTTAGTGTTCATTATTTAATATATTTTTCTTATTTATGATACCATATTTCTTTTTCAAATTTTGAAGTAGATTACTTATTAACTTTTAAATTTGGGCTTTAATGTTGTTGAGGATTTTAAAGAATGTAATTAAGGCTTGATGTAATCCTTGAAACCAATTAAAAAGAGACTCCAAGAATAGTTTGAAGCCTAGGGTTTTCTATTTTTGTTTTCCATTTTCTATCCTACCCATTCTGCATCAAAAAAAAATTCTTCTAGCCCTTTGTTCCGTCACTAATTACTGGCAACACAAGATAAATGCAATAACTTCTATGGTAAAAATATAGTAACCAGCTACACATTTAAATCCGTTTGATACTTTGATGTTATCTCCACAATAAGCTCATTCAAATTTGAATATTAATCCATTCTAGACTAACCCTTATGCAGATTTCCTGTTTGATCATGGAATAATAAGAAATAACTCAGATCCTAAACCATGGGATGTTGTTTGGGATGTCCACTTTCTAGACAATAATCAACATTAGAAGCAGGAATGGAAAACAGATTGTCTTCTCCATAAAATTATATATATTTCCCTTTGGCTTATAAAGTTGGTGGTGATGGGATTGAGATGAGATTGTCAATGGAGCATTTGGGTGAAACTAGGCTTTAAAGGTGTGAAAGATGGGTGAAGCATTTGAGCAATATATTTCGAGTTATTGACAGTAACAAGGATGGTGGGATGGTTACAATGGGCAAATTGTAGTGGTTTTGGGAGCAAAGAGGTTGCGGTGATGATGAAAGTGGCATTGTGCAGAATTCTAGGGGCAAGAAACCAAAGTTCTGTTAGGAAGAAGGAATTGGAGGTTTCTTCAAAATCCTTCAATATATATATATATATATATATTTTTTTTTTTCCCCTTCTTCTTTTGTTGATCTTCTTCTTCTATTTCTTTTGTGTGTGTGCGCGTGACAGGCACATATAATGAAATTAATGGCAGGGAGTTATTTTCCACAATGCCTAAGATTTGGGAATTGATTGCTCTAGTGTTAGAGTTGAGGGGGGAGCAACAAACCTAACCCTAAAGCTTAATGAAAAAATGCAATTTACCTAGAAATCATGAAAGTAAGAACTGACAGGAGGCAGGTCACATATAAAATTCTATTTGTTGGCCAACCAATTCTCAGAACATCACAATTGAGACCTAATTCAAAAGCGTAACTGAATAGCATTCTTGTGAATAGCACACACTAAGGCATTTAATGATCTTTTCGTTTTCGCCTATATGCCCTCACAGGTCTAATCTTACCTGTTTCATCAGACGCAACAGCACAATTAAATTAACATATTCAATCAAATGCATAGTACAAGTAGCACAAGAAGATGGGAAGTGTAGACGAAGTACATACCATCACCGGTCCCGTAATCCGGAGCATGCCCAGGAGGGCGTCGTGATCTCCATAAACCTTTCACCAGCTGAATGTCCTAATCCGGTATCTGCTCAATCTGTACAACCTCTTCGTGCGGGGTTGGAGATGAAGTCGCCATGCTGGGGTCCACGTGCACTAGAGGTGGGGTGGGCATGCCTGGTGTGGGGACAAATATGCATCCACCATCATGGGCAGATCCACTGAAAACTGGGGGCGACATACGGGGAGGGTCCTCATAGTCCGTGTTAGCACCACAGGGAGTAGTCTGGGCTGAAAAAGTGTCCTCATGACTGGCAGTGTGGGATGGCCCAGTACCAGCGTCAGATGTGCATTGTGGTGTCCTACTGCCATCGTCAGACAGTACCCAATCAGTGCCAAGCCATGACTCTTCTGCACCCGAGTCATCCCCTTCCTCGTAGATGGGATCTGGCTCAGTCGTACGGCCGCAACCAGCTCGACCACCTCCACGATGTCCACCCCCTCGAGACCCACCACTTTGCCCCCCGTGACCTGGGCCCTGTGTACCAATGTCGGATGCTTCTGCGAGCGCATTCGCCAATTTAAGTCGGCCCAGCTCCTCCACAAGCTCTAGTGTATATTTAAGGTTATTGTGCATGTCAGAACCTTCATTGCACCTCTGTATAGACCTAATCATCGTCCGAACCTACAAAATAAGGGCGTCATAAAAGCAGGAACACAGGTATGATGCAAAACATGGATAAATATGTTCCAAAATCAAAAGAAAAAAGTAGTAAACATAGCGAATGAAATCCTTATATTACTCATAATTATTAAACATCTGTAAAAAGATAGTGTATAAAAATAGGGGTCGGCCCCCCTGTGCAAAAATTTTATAGTTCCACTTCTTACACTAAAAAATTTGCAGTTTCCTGCTATGTTTATGGCTATGCAATCTAAACATTGAGATAATACTTCCGAAACAAACGTATGGTTGGTTGCACATAAGTTGAATCTTAGCATAAGTGAAAATATCTCAATTTCATTTGTGTATGTAGGCTTCACCATAGTTACAACTCCATTAATATCATACTGCAATCAGGACGCATATTTTGAAGTTATTATTTCTTAAGGTACACCAACAATCCAATTAAGTGATTTGATCATGCAAGCTTAAAGTTTCAATTAAGGGAATTACCATAAATAGCAACATATATCATACTGGAATCTAGTAGTCGTGGTTGCATATCATAAAATATGTAATTAGCTTTCAATCCTAGTATTACTACTAAAAAGAGTTGCACCGTCCATTTGAAATTACAAGCCAACCAAAAATAGGTTATTAAAAACATAAAAATAAAAGAATAAAACCTAGCCTACCCTTTTTAAAATTTGAATGTAATTATATGAACAAAGGTGTGGTCATTGCCAATTAACCATTCCTCGCGCAAAGCAATTGGATCAAGACAAATTCACTTATTTATGAAGAAGTTAAATCATGCAGTATTTTTTGACTTTAAAACATAATGAAAGATAAAGTCACTGAGATGTAGAGATGTAACGACAATAATTATTGTGGAGTTTTGCATGCATGATAAACCTGCTGAAGATATTTAATCAAACAATGGTTTCAACAAAGGGGAGGGAATTGTTGCCTCACCATGAGTTCCCAGTACGCAAACTCTAGTGTTATGTACCGCCTTGTGTTGCGATTGTACCACGTCATGTACACAACGAGGTATGTATCATCACCGTCCAGGAGAGGGGTAGTGCGAACTTCATCCCCTCGGTTGGCCCATTGCTGAATATGGAGTTGATGTTCTGCCACCTAGTCCTTCTCCCATTTACCCTGGAGGGATATCTTGTGAAGGGCAGTCGACGTATCCACCACAAGTGGAACTGGTTGCTTCATCCCAAACTGACGGAAGACCCGCTCGGGATGATGCCCCTCCACTATCCCAAAGTATATCAATGGCACCTCGGCCCTCCAAATATGCTGCCCGGCAGTGCAATACGCGGGCAGGGAGCCCAGCGTATGTGTGTACGGCTCCCATACAATTTGCATAAGTGGATTATGTTTGCGATAGTGAGACATCATACTAATTTCAGATTATGTTTGTGATATGTAATATGGAAAGCATGGAATTTGTTGCTTCTATTCGTACACAAAATCTGCAGCGATTATTAGGCAGAAAGCAAAAGAACACCAACATTGTGTGAAAAATATTAACAAAATGAAGTCAACAAGCAATTAAGATTGATCTGCAAAAAATAGTAAAAGATATAGGTTGACCGAGATCCACATTGCATTTTCAGCCCCATGTTCACATGCATAACATTCAAAGCTAAGTGACACCATCAGATACTAGGGATTCCAATATGAACTAGACTTAGAGGAGGGTACTAGAGCATCCTTATGGCTTTAAGATGAATCCAAGTTGATGATTTCGCAAAAGCTTTTTATCGTAATAGAAAACTTGTACTAGATTAATTGCATTAGTCATTAACAATGTTTCATAGTTTTCAGAACAAAATGACTATTAATCATTCTAAGAGTAAACTAACTGTACTTAACTTTCTCTTGAAGCTATCAAGTATATGGAGGGAAGACATATATTTGGTCTGCTGAAGACATTGCATTTGAAGTAGCACCTTTTATTGCAAGAAATGGAAGCTATGTAGATCATTACATGATATGGTATTTTAGTTATAATTCTCATCAAATATTGTTATCATATTATCATATTTCTATCTAAATATATTTTCTTTTAAATTTTAGTGCTGGAAATTACATAAGCCTTATTGTTCTTTTGTTAAACTAATCATGTCAATGTCTAAAATTACATTCCTCATCTTAGTACCATGGTGGACCAAATTTTGTGGAACAAGCTCTGCATATATCATCACAGCTTATTATGATCAAGCTCCTTTTGATGAATATGGTGAGTAGCATAAGTTCCTATGGTTCTAAAGTAGTAATTAATAATCCACAACTTTTAATAATTTTAGGACTATTAAGGCAGCCTAAGTGGGGACATCTTAAGGAGTTGCATGCTACAATTAAATTGTGCTCTACAACTTTGCTGCAAGGAGCACGAACCAACTTTTCATTTAGGTCAACAACAAGAGGTAATGTGTCAAAAGTCTTACAGTTTCTTATATGTCACTTATTGGCAATTGTGTCTTACTAACTATGCTAAACAGAATGTTACTGTACAAATTCAAAATATACCACTTGAATTGCTTCCGGAAGTCGATCAGTATTCTCCCAGAAGCCAAAACTATAACCTTCAATTCAGCAAAGGTAATTTATAACTTACAATGGAATAATGTTTTTTGTAGTTATATACTTGTTTGTAATCCTGGATTCTAACAGTTAGAACAAGAAATACTAAATTGTCTACTTATTAGGTAGAGCAATAACTAGCGTTTTGAGCTCACAACATTTTACTAATTAATTACGAACTGTACAAGCTTAGTTTTGTTTTTAATCAAATTTCTAGCATATAATGTTTGAGTTTTAAAATATCATTTATATTCTAATATACCTTGATTCCCTTGTTTTAAAAAGGCCTAGATATTTGTCAAATTTATCGTAGGAGGCCTTTTGTTTAGAATTTAATTAATATCTTGTGAGTTTACAATCATTCGGCTTATATAAAGTTTTGAAATTTTTTCTTTTCTTTTGATGGCAAGCTAAAAGATCTATTTTCTATTATCTTAAATAGGTTAAAATGGTGTATAATGATACAATCAAACAATCAACACAAACTTTTGATTAAGTTAGTAGCTGGGAAGAATTTAAAGATGTCATCGTAAATTTCGAAGATGCATCATTAAAATCAAATAAATTACTTCAGCACACAAATACAACCAAAGAAAAATCTTATTATCTTTGGTATAGTCTTAGGTAAATTCATTTCTCATTGAATTATAACCAATTACATATGAACAATACATGTGCCTTCTCTTCGTTGCATCAGCTTAATGACAGTTGTAAGAACTGATGGAGTTTTTTTTGTTGCAACACAGGCTTGAACACACTTTGTCTTGCACTAAACCAATACTTCATGCTCAATCTTTTGCGCATGTTGCATGTGCTTTTTTTAACAACAAATATATAGCTAAGTTACTTATTCAATTCAAACATCTTGGAAAAGGGACAATTTCTTCTTCTTTCTTTTTTTTTTTTTTTGGGTGTAAATCACAAACATTTCCATACATAATGAAGGATATAGCCAAATTCTACTTAATATATATATATATATATATATGACTAAATTTAAATATAATCCATTGATCCAACCCAACTTAACCTAACTCACGTGAGTCGGGTTGAGTTGGTTTCTACACTTGTAATGAGTTAGGAATTTCTCAATTCGACATGCTTAGGTTGAGTTGGAAAAAACCCTTCAATCCAACCCAACTCGATTAAAGTAAAAGACTTGTAAAACAATTTTTAAAACCCAAATATTATATAATCCAACAATTTTAAAACCCTTCAAAAAACACTTGTAAGGTTTTAAAATTGTTGGATTATATAATATTTGTTTATGCTAGATTAAAGTAAAAGAGTTGAGGCCTTTAATTTAACATTGGCAAGTGGAAGTTTGAGTTTATGCTTGGTCATATTCATGCAAGTGCGGCAAATGGAAGTTCTAATGTGAAGTACTTCACAATGGACAAAATGATGGGATGGATACAATATTCGTAAATCAACTCATTCCTACAACAATCCAAGAATTCAAACAAAAATAAAAATCTCAAATTGAGGACGTAAATGAACCGAATACCTGCTCTGCCCGTAGTGTAGCCAGCGACGTCTGGTACGCAGCAAGGACATGTGTGGCATGCTCTGCGGTGCATTTTGGCCTGCTCCACCTAGCAAACATGGGGTTTCGAGAAATGCTCGTTATTGAACTTTACATTTAACAAACTTTGCTTTATATTTCACATCCATATACTAAGCATTGATAAGTTTCTTTTGTTTGTTAGTTTGACATATTTTTTATTATATCAAAGAGACAAATAAAATGTAATATACTATTACGCATAAATAATTATTCCTAAGAGACACTTAGCTTGAATAACGAGAACTCAATGAACGTACCTAATGGCAAGGGGCCCTGAGTGCATTGGCGGTAGAGGCGGCCTCGTAATAGGGCATATTCGTGGGAACCTTGAATAGGCCCATAGCTGCACCAACAAGAGTGCTCCTCTAATCTGCATCGCATCCTTCTTCGATGCACTACAAAGTTGCCTGTGGAGCCAAGCCAATGCTGCATTGCCCCAGCTGTACCGTCTAGCATTGCTAATTGGGTTGATCAACTGCAGAGGCAACAATGAGACCTGGTCAGCAAACTTGTCCATGAGCAACAAGGCCCCCATTCGTACAAGTAAGTGGTAGCGGGCATGTTGCTGCACAACTTCGTCACCAGCGTCCGCAGCTGGGGGAGCAGCAAACATTGCATCAAGCCACTTGTATTTTATCCTCGCCCCAGTAAGGGTAGACTTGTTTGAGTTCGGTATCACGAGCGGAGGTTCATGGCCCAACAATTCTTGGCACACCACGTTCCATTGCATGTCTGTCCTCCCAGTTACAGGCAACCTATCCACTGGAATCCCCAGCATCACCTCCATATCTTGCAAGGTGATACCCATTTCTCCATGGGGTAAGTGAAACGTGTGCGTCTCTGGACTCCACTACTCGACCAAGGCCGTGATCAAGGCGTGGTTGTCCTCCATATCAGGAACCTTGAATAACCCAATCAAACCTGCTGCATCTATGTATTGCATGATACGTGGGTCTAGCCCACCCTGCAGCAATACACATTTACGGCGTCGAACCTTTATGATGCCAGACACCTTCTGCACACAGACAAGTATTGTTTTAGGTAGTGCACACGAGGTAATTATAAAACAGACATGTATTAATAATACAACTACATACCTCGTTGGCGGCACACCTCCAAAGCGAAGTTGACCGATGATCCGGCTGCCGGGTCAACTGCGTACGATCGTCGGGTCCAGGCTGCACTCTATCTAGTGCCTGCATATCTGACATGGCAGCAAATAGATTGTTAGCAATTATCTAACAAGTAAACCACAATTAATATAAAATAAAAGCATGGATACATCTTGTTTGACATATTATGATCCCAACATGATTGTCAACATCACTTCTTACCCCCATTTAACATGCAATCCAAAAGCAATCAAATTAAAGCTTAAATAAATAAGAACTTGCCATAATTTTACATAAAAACACTTCTTCTTCTTTTTTTCATATTATTTGTAATTGAAGTAAAAAAAACACAAACAAATGACTAATTAATGTGCTAGAAACTTGATTGACACCTAGATGTTCAACATCTGAGCAATATTTAAATGTGACAGTTCTTTTTGGTTTATGACGTCTTTGAGAGTGATTTTAACAGGGAAAATATCAATTACAATTATCATGGGCTGCATATGGAGGGAAGAGATATTAAATTTAACCATGCGACACACAATATGTGATCTTCCCTTTAGGACATTTAAATTCAACTCTATGGCTTATGACCAATGCAGTCACATAGTAAATATAAATTGCAACAACTCAATGTTTAGGTATTCTATTCTCAGACCTGTTTAATCAAACTTGGTCTTTTCAAGAAAGTAATACTCTCTATAAGGTCATCCTTGACAGCTCCCCGTTTTATGTCCTATGCAATTGCCCGTTTACGATGGACCACTGAGATCCCTTACTAATTATTCTACATTTCTACCACTACACATGTAAGCATACCATGACTCAGTCAGCCCATTTCCCTACTTGTTAGGTCTATTTTCAACATTTTAGGAGTTAGCCCATCTCAAATTCACCAAAGGGTGCAGGACCATTGAATGTTCAATTATTCCTCTCCCCCTCCATATGGTCAATTTTAAACAAAGAGGAGTTGTATTGTAACCAAAAGAACTTCTATGCAAAATAGTTGGTGCTAGAGGCATGAGTTGTACTAGGGAATGAATTTTTTTTTCCCGTAAAGTTACTTTAAATTTTTTACATTGGATTGATATGCAAAACAAAAGTAGTGTTAATTCCAAGATATAAAGATATTTATAAAAACCTAGATATACCAAAAACAATGAATAGTACAACTTTTAAGGGATGTGAAAGAACTTAATTTGTTTGTTGCTGTACTAAACGCTACCATTTCATTTCATCACTCTTACTGGTTTTTAACTAGACTTATAGTAGCAGACTTTCTGTTTCATGTGAATGTGTATTGCATTTCATAGATTTATGTATACAAGATGTCATTATGGGCAGAACATAACAACCAGAGTTTCAAAGTTTTCATCATTTTTTTTTCTTAACCTCTGTACCTAATAGAACCAATCTTTACAAGATGGGTTCTGCTTTAGAGCTAACAATTGGTGCTAGAGGCATGAGACACATTTTACACCATTTACAACAACTATTTAGACTCAAACGTAATTACTTCAACACCATTTACAACAACTATTTCAACTCAAACGTAATTAGTTCGACACCATTTACAACAACTTTAACAAAATTAGGCCTATAATCGAATAAGACACATTTTACACAAACTCAGAGATATCACTGAAACACCACCACTCAATTTGTCAAAACCCCCCATCAAAACCCCAAACCCCAAGCACATTTAAACTTATTAATCATTGTCCATAATCATTGCGTCATGTAAAAGACAACAAAATTTTCACTAATGAGAAAATCACACAGACATAACCATATAGCAAGAAATACTTTAAATCATCATCATTGCAGCATATAAAACACAACAAAATTCTCATCTTCATTAGTATATTTACTACTTTTTAAGAAGTTTCAACAAAATAATCAAAATCCCACATAAAACACAACCTAATATTAACCAAAATCAGAAAAGATATCAGAGGAGAGCACCGTACCTGTAATCAACGACGGCGGGAAGCAACAACGATGAGAATCAACGACGGCGGGAAGCAACGATGACGGGAAGCAACGACGACTGATGGATACTGGACAGAGAGAGAGACTGATGGAGAGTGAGGAAGCTTGATCGCAGAGCGAGCGAGGGCGAGTGTAGAGGGAGAGTGATGGCAGAGGGCGAGGGAAAGAGAGAATGAGCAAATAGGCGTTGTGAGACGTTAGGGTCCTATTGATTCAAACCGCTGAAGAAAACTCGCTTTTAGGTTTACCGAGTTATGAATAACTATATAACCATTTTTTTATTGAAAAAACCATGTCAGCTGCGCCAGCGTGGCACAACGGTCGGACTAACTCGATGACTTTAATATCGAGTTATTTATAAAAACTCGAGTCTCCTACTATCGAGTTATAAAAG
>CM066169.1:27802500-27805000 GCA_033629205.1 Lithocarpus polystachyus | reverse complement strand
GCAAATTACACCCACATCCACTTAGTGCTCTAGAGCTTGAAGCCAAAGCTACTTAAATTGGCACAATCTTTGCCTGGGAGTTGGGCCTTAGAAAGATCACCTCGAAAGGGACTCCCAAACTATCATGAATGCCATTGCTAACCATGACCTATGTAACACCCGTCTCATTTAAATTTAATTTAATTGCTTCTAGAGAGTAGATTTGATAAATTGCTTAGTTTGTTTTGGAGGAGATATTATTTTATATTGTGATTTCTATAATAATAATAATAATAAGGGGTAACGTGAATAATTATTTTGTGGTGTATTTAAATTTAACTTTTGGTCTCCTTATCAGTTAAGGAAAAGGATAAGAGACTAAAACCTACTTGGACTAGGAGTTTAATTGTTATTGGAATTCTTTAGGGTTTTAGCCTATTTAAAACAACCTTATAATGAGTTTAGTGGAAAGGTAGGTCTTGGAAGTTTATTTTAGTGTAGTGGGCTCTAAATTTTCAGCCCAACTGAAATTAGCCTTATCATGGAATAGGCTTCTAAACTTTCAGCCCAAGTGCAACAGCTTTATAATGAAAATTAAAATTAGGGTTTCCTATGTGAAAGGTGGAGAAAGAGACCCTTGAAACTAGAAGCGGCTGTGAAAGAAATTCTGCCAAACTGACAAGGCGACATCAAGGTAACTTTCAGCAAACTGATATTTGATTTTTGTGTATCATAGATTAGGGAGGCGGGTTGTCTATCTCTTAAAACATAGGGTTTATATTATTATATTTTATTAGCTTTAAATCGCTAGATTATTAGTTTACGATTTCTGGAAGTTCTATGTTAGTTCTGTGTTATAATTTAATTACGTGTTGGGCATCTATATATATATACTCTTATGTGTAAAGAGTAAGGAGTTAAGAATGCATTGTACGTAGATTGGAGGTCTTACGAATTCATGATCACTAATATATCAATTGAGACCGATTTTCCCAATGCCATTAACTTATATGAAATATGATGTTTTCGGATTCAGACCAAGGATGAACAATTGTGTTGGTTATTATATTGTATTTAGTGGCATTTGACTATTGGCTAGTGGTACAAGTATAATTGTATAGTAAATGTGTACTATTGTTAGTCTTGATTCGATATAATTATATGTTATCAAGGATTCAAGGCCTAACTTCATGATTTGATTAATATATATATACACTATTTGTAGAGAGGAAAGAATTTAACAAGTGGTTATATATATTGATTGATGAGTCATACAACTACATGTGATCTAATGCCCCATTGAAATCAAATTTCCTATATCCAATTTACATACACTATCATGAGATGTAAGTATTATTGGTGCTGGTGGGTTAATTCGGATCTGGTGGTAATGAATTTAATACTAAGGGCCTTTGGTTAGAAACATGGTTAGGTTCTAATATGTAATTATGTATATATGGGCCCATGTGTGATTTTAGAAAAGGATAGCACTAATGTTTATATAAAAGTGTAAGTATGGCTTAACGTAGCAAAAATATCTATTTGTGTATTAGGTTCAAGTGACATCAGTTTGGATAGTTGAGATCTATCGTGTCTTGGTGATTTGAGGTAAGTAGACTTCAACACATGACGTCTCTCAAGACGTATATATTTATATATATATATATATATATATATAATTGTGGTAAAAATATATTTATATATATATACATACACATAATTGCAAAAGTGAAGTTTCAAAGACTTATACCATTGTTAGTGCTTTATACATACTCAAACTCTATTATTTATTGTATATTATTGTGAAACTGTATATGTCAAGAGTGTTTCAAATGGTCAACTAGACAGTCTGCAACCTTTGCCAACACAGGGTTAAGTGTTGGTCTTCGGCCGAAGTAGTGTTAGTGTGGTGTGGTGCAGTGTTATTGTTGCTCTTCGGAGTTAGTGTTGCCTCTTTGAGGTTAGTGTTATTGTTCCCATGGGAAATCACCCACCGAGTGTTTAGCAGCTTTTGTCTATGTTTGACTAATATTTTTCATATTGAATTACTGTTTATTTGCTACTGTTCTTTTAGGTGAAAAAGTGTTTATTTTCAAAATAAAGTGTTTCTACCTATTTGGTGCATATTGGCATATTAATGTGGTTATTATTGTATTAATGTTTACAGCGTTATAGTGATATATTTTATTTTCACAGCTTTATGGAATAAATTATATTACAGTTTAAACTAATTGTAATTGTATTGTGAGGACTATATTTTGTCAAAAATATTATCGTTTTGTTTTGGAAGACATCCTCATGTTTGTAGTCTCTTATTGAGCCTTTAGCTCACCCCTTTTTCCATCCTTTCAGATTAGAGTTATGGAGTGTCTTTTGGTGGTAGATCAGTGGAGCCTTAGATTGATGACTGCGTTTGGAGCTTGGATAGTTGCTGAGTTGTTTTAGTAAAATTGTTTCAGGACAATGAGATATTTTTTTGGAACTATGTTGAGATGTTATCTGGAGATTTTTCATACAAGAA
>CM066169.1:27652500-27797500 GCA_033629205.1 Lithocarpus polystachyus | reverse complement strand
TCTTAATTCATATTTTATAATTTTAATTTTTCCTTATCTAGAAGTAGTTTCTGACTATTGAGTGGATTTTCTTTACTAATATATATATATATATATATATATATTTGGTAATTACATAGTTATTAGAAATTTCTAGAAGTTTACACCATATTATAAATTTAATATTTAAAATAATAAAATAACATCTAGATAAAAGGTAGACTGTATTCTAAAACTTAACACTTTCTCAACCATTTCATTCTCACCACCAAATCCGAAGACCCTAATCTCAAACACTTTGTTCGTAATCTAAATGAAACAAAATTATTTGTATACCAACATATAGAGAACGTAATCAAATAAAGAAAAATTGGCTAAATACACTTCCATTTATCAATATTTAATCACCTCTAATATGGCTTTTATATTCTTAAAAAAAAAAAAAAAACAAAATACAAAGAGAATTCTAAAATTCAAGAAAAGTATAAGATAAAAATGGGAGAACTAATCTTGTATTATTAATTTTACACACGAGCTTTGTCTTTATATAGAGAACTAGAGCATGCTAATTTACTTACAATCGTACATCAAAACCGTAACAACAAATTAAATCATTTGAAACTAATCTTAACAAACCACAACAATTATAATTTACAACACTAACAAACGTAATCAAAAAAATATAGGTGGATAAGTATTATAGGTGAAAGATACATGAGAAAGAACATAAAAATTATGTGAAGAACGACCTAATTGTAGGTTTGATGGAGAGAACTAAGGATAAGATTGTGATTTGTACACCGTTTCACACTATTCCTGAATAGCTGCAACTAAACTTAGTGTTGCAACTAAAGTTGAGATAATTTTGATTCATAACAAAGAAAACTCCATAATAATCATCGTTTTTTACTTTTATGGTTAAGGCTTATACCAATACCACACTAAATAGTAGTAAAAAATATGACAAAGAAACCAAGAAATTGTGAGGGCTAAAACAAAATCAAAAAGCACCTAACCTATGGCATGAAGATGAAAGACTATAGGCAGGTGTATATAAAGTATTAGAAGTGCAAGAAGTGAAAATGGGTGAGTAAAAACATGAAAAGTTTTGTACTTTGTGAGAGAGAGAAAAGTATTGAAACAATAAACTCAAGAAATTGAAGGTCGTAAGGAAGAAATTGAAAGCTGCACTCATAGTTTGGTTGGAAAGTTCCTTACGTGCAAACATTGCAACTAAAAAGTTGCCCAAACTACACTGAGAAGAGCATAGGGGCTTGAGGATGGGTTGCAAATCGTGGAAGTTGGGTCGAACCTGTTTCAATTCAAATTTGATTCTGAGTTTGAGTTGGTTCGGGTGTTGAAGGGAGGACTGTGGACATTTGATAATCAAGTTCTTTTAATGCATAAATGGCAACCAGGGATGACTGCAAAGAATGTTCAGTTCGAGACAGTCTCTTTATGGGTGTAAATATGGGGAGCTCCTTTTGATATGGCTTGCCCAAAGGTTGCGGAGGAAATGGGCAGACGCATTGGAGGGGTTGAAGAAGTCGAGAAACGGCGAAGACAGGATTTGTAGAATTTGTTCATGAGAGTGAAGGTGGCCATTCCAATATCGAAACCGGTGCAGAGAGGAGGTTTCCTAGCAGGGTCTGATGGTAAAAAGACTTGGGTGTCTTTCAAGTACGAGAGATTACCAATGTTTTGCCATCACTGTGGGCTACTAGGGCATGATTTGAAGCACTGTGCAAGTTATTTTGCAGCCACTAAAAATAAGAAGGAAGTACTATGTCAATATGGGGAGTGGTTAAAGGCTAGTGGAGGAAGATAGATGGCCAAAGGAGGGAAGGACTTCCGGGCTAACCAGGTGAAGGAAGGAAGTTGGAGTTTGACAGGTCAAGGAGTGGCGGCGGAGGAGGAACAAAACAAGGAAAACCCTAGGAATCACGTGGAAACTGAAAAAGGGGAGGGCGGAAATCCAGGAACGATTACTAATTGTGTGATTAATGTCCCTGAAATCATGGAGGGGATTGATACGGTTATGGAGGGGAAGGAGCCGGATTGCATGGGCAACAGCTCACAGAATTTATTTCACGTAAACATAGGAGATAAGGGAGGCGCTGGGGTGCACAAGCAAAGAAACGTAATAAAGGAGGATGAGGTGCACGTGGAAGTCAGGGAGTGTCATTGGAAAAAAATTTAAAAATTAAGCCCACTTGGACTAGGCTGGCCCGTATAGTTGATGGGCAGGAAGTATTAACCCAACAGAACTCTGTAATGTTGGGTAAGAGAGTCTTGCCTAAGTGGGATGAGCAATCTATAACAAAGGAGGAAGGGCATACAAGAAAACATGAGAAGCTTCATGGAGGAGAAATTGAAAAACGAGAGGCCGGGGTGCGGGACCACCCCTGCCGAACACAACGAGAGTATTAAGTTGGAGCTGTTAAGGGCTTGGGAACCTTTGGACAGTTCGAGGCCTTCGCAAACTTGTGAGGGAACAAGCTCCTAATGTGTGTTTCTTAATGGAGACTCGCCTAGACAAGGATGGGTACAAAAAGCATTGCAAAGAATTACCGTTTCAGAATAAATTGATAGTTAAGAGGCCAGATTTAGGAGGGGGTTTGGGGCTTCTTTGGAAATCGGAGGTGAAACTGGAAGTGGTAACTACACAGACAACCATATTTTGGCTAAATTTGTGGAAGATGGTGGCTTTGAGTGGTACTTAACAAGTTTTTACGGATGGCCTGAAGCTAGCCAAAAACACAAATCTTGGGCTCTCTTGTCACACCTAGCTACGTTGGTTGAGGGACCATGGTGTTGCATTGGAGATTTTAATGCTATTTTACTCTTCTCTGAAAAGCAAAGTAAGCACTAACCACCGTACAAGCAGACGAAGGATTTTAGTTTGGCACTGGAATCGTGTAGGTTGGCTGATATGGGCTTTCATGGCTATCCCTTTACCCGGAATAACAAGAGACCTGGGGATGCTAACACAAAGGAGAGTTTGGATCGGGTAGTAGCAAACTCAGAGTGGAGGGAGAGGTTTCCAGCTAGTACTCTCACACACTTATTCTCTCATGCTTCAGATCATGCACCACTTGTATTACAAACTATGACAGACCACGGGTTGAGAGGCAGAAGGGCGAATGGCTTTAAATTTGAAGAGGCATGGCTATTATGGGATGATTGTGAAAGAATGGTGGCTGATTCGTGGACTGTTAGGCAGACAAGGGCAGGCTCAGCCATGTCAATGATCAAATCTAAAATAGAGAATTGTGGGGTTGAATTGCATGCGTAGGGTTCCTCCAAAACAAAAACGAATGTGGATGAGATTAAAAGATTACAATCTGTGTTGGAGAGTATGAATAAAAGGGAGCCTTCTAAGGAGACAAGAGCCGAATTTTTGGATGCTAGTAGATCACTAGATGCATTACTCCTTAAGTAAGAGATTTTCTGGCACCAACGCTCTCGGGTTTCTTGGCTTAAATATGGAGACAAAAATACAAAATATTTTCATTCAAAGGCTTCATAGAGGCGGAGAAGAAACTTTATTATGGGGATGAGAGATCAGCAAAATGATTGGGTGGAGGAGATGGGTGATATTGTGGAAGTGGCAATTGATTACTTTGAGACCATTTTTACTTCAGGTAGCAGCAACAGAATGGAGGAATGCATTGATTCAGTACCTCACAAAGTAACAGATGACATGAGGGATATTTTGTCCAGTGAATATAGTGCAGATGAAATTAAAGTAGTGTTGTTTCAGATGGGACCAACCAAGGCTCCTGGACCGGACGGTATGAATGCCCTTTTTTATCAGAAATTCTAGCAGATTGTAGGTAATGATGTGATTGCTGCTATGTTAGATTTCTTGAATTTTGGTTTTATGCCGCCTGAAATAAATTACACCCATATTGTACTCATACCTAAAATAAAGAATCCGGAGAAAATTACAGATTATAGACCCATTAGTCTTTGCAATGTAATCTACAAAGTTATTTCAAAGGTCTTGGCCAATAGACTTAAGATGATACTCCCACATTTAATTTCTCCTTCACAGAGTACCTTTGTCCCTAGTCGTCTGATTACTGATAATGTGTTAGTGGCATATGAAACTTTGCATGCTATGAAAAATAGGAGACCTGGTAAAAAAGGCTCTCTTGCTTCAAAATTGGACATAAGTAAATTGTATGACAGGGTTGAGTGGGGTTTTCTGAAGAGTATTATGTCTAAAATGGGTTTGCCAGAGATATGGATTGATAGAGTTATGTGTTGTGTGACATCTGCATCCTTCTCTGTGTGTATTAATGGAAAAGCATATGGTAATATTTGCCTTTCCAGAGGGATTTGACAAGGTGACCCTTTATTACCCTATTTGTTCCTTCTTTGCGTAGAAGGTTTTACATTACTACTCGCTAGACCACAAAATGAAGGGCGTATCCATGGGGAGGCCGTGTGTAGACGTGCACCTTCTATATCTCACCTGTTATTTGCAGATGATTCTTTATTGTTTTGTAGGGCTACCTAGGGGGAGGTGTAGGTTATTATTGAATTATTGTAGACATATGTAGATGCCTCAGGTCAATGCATTAATTTTGATAAGTCCTCAGTCTACTTCAGTATGAATACAGCAACAGACCAAAGGGAGAGCATTAAGGGGGAGTTAGGTGTTCGGGTGGTAGAGAGATTTGAATCCTATTTGGGGTTGCCCACATTGGTTGGCCGTGCTAAATATCAAACTTTCTCTTTCATCAAGGACAGAGTGTGGAAGAAGATTCAGGGTTGGAAGGGGCAATTATTATCAAGAGCAGGGAAGGAAATTCTTATTAAAGCAGAAGCGCAGTCTATCCCTACATACACTATGAGAGTTTTTCTTTTACTGGTGAGGCTGTGCAATGACCTAAATGCAATGTGTGCAAGGTTTTGGTGGTGGCAGATTGGTAATGAAAGAAAAATCCTTTGGAAGAGCTGGGATGCACTAACACTTTCAAAGAAGGAGGGGGGAGTGGGGTTTCATGACTTACGGAGTTTTAACTTAGCAATGTTGGCCAAGCAAGGATGGAGGCTATTACAGGATGAGGATTCATTGATGTATGGATGTTTTAAAGCTAAGTATTTTCCACGTAGCAATTTCCTGGAAGCATCAGACGTGCCCAATAGTTCTTTTTTGTGGAAAAGTTTGCTGGCTGCCCAACCATTGCTAAAGAGGGGATGTTGCTGGAGGGTAGGGAACGGTAACTCCGTTCGTATCATGCATGAAAAGTGGATCCCAAATCATCCCAGCAACCAAGTATTACAACAACCACTTGAAGTGGATGGAGATTGGAGAGTTAATGTGCTTATGGATGAGACAAGGCATGAGTGGGACTGGGTGTTGATTAGGGACATGTTTTCCAGAGATGATGTAGAAGCAATAATTCGAATTCCATTAAGCAAAAGAGATGTACCAAACTCTGTTGTGTGGCTTCCTAATAAGGATGGGGTCTATTTAGTTAAATCGGGGTATGGTATTGCCATGTTGATCACCAAAGAAACTGATGGCATGGTAGGAAGCTTAACTGGGCAGAATAGGGGGTTGATATGGCAACGATTATGGAAGCTTCATCTACCAAATAAGATCAAAATATTTGGTTGGAAGGCTTGCCATGATATTTTGCCAACAAAAGAGAATTTGGCCCGCTGAAGAATTACAGAGGATAGTGTGTGTGAGTTCTGTCAACAAGGTCCAGAAACATGGATCCATGTCTTGTGGGAGTGTGGAGTAGGTAGAGGTATTTGGGCAGGCAGCAAAGGCAGATTGCAGAAAAGCATAGGTGGACAAGCAGACTTTAGTCATTTATTTGAGGACTTAATGGATAGGTTGTCAAGGGAGGAGCTCAAAGCTTTCTTGGTGCAATGTTGGCTCATTTGGAACCAAAGAAATTCTGTTTTACAAGGAGGTACTTTGTAGGATCCTACTCGTCTGGTATAGCGAGCTGCGGACATACTAGAAGAGTATAATGAGGCATAAGGGCATTTGGTTATCTCATCACGTGTTGAACAGGTGCAGCAGTGGGAGCCACCAATAGGTTATTTTTACAAAATAAATGTTGACACGGCGGTCTTTGCAGAGATAAATGCTTCAGGTTTTGGAGTAGTGGTGTGCAATGAAAGGGCTGAAGTCATGGCATCCCTAGTAGCCAAAGGCCCACCAGTGCAGAATAGTGAAGAAGCGGATCTGTTTGCCTGTCGTAAAGCATTGGAGTTTGCTGTTGACGTTGGCTTCATGGACGTGGTGTTGGAAGGAGACAGCTTGAATGTGATGCGGGCTATCTCAACTGGGAAAGCCAATAGATCATGTTTGGGTCATATCTATGAGGACATCTAGTGCCTTGTAGCAAGGTTTTGAAGCTACTCTGTTAGTTTTGTTAAACGCAGTGCAAACGGTGTAGCACATGCACTTGCTCGTTTTGCTAAGAATGTAGATGATGAACTAGTTTGGTTGGAGGAATCCCCACCACCTGCACTTGAGGCCCTGTATCATGACTCTTATCATGTTTAATCAATGAATGATATTTGATGTCATTTTCAAAAAAATAAATAAATAAATAAAGATTCTTATCTTTTAAATTTTAATTAGTTCTTATCTATAATGTGACACTTGAAAAATGTCTTGATACAATAAATCCAAGAAAATAAATTTCTTACCTTTTGAATATTTTTTTCATGGGAATTATTATTTGAATTTGAATTTGTTTTTATTTCTTATGTGGCACTTGAGTAAAGAATTGATGTGAACAAATTCATTGTCAAAGAGAGCGCCACATGGCAAAATCTCATACTGTCTCACGTGAGGTCTCTACTTTTATATATTATTATTGTTTGATTGATTGATTGGTTTTTTTATATTATATTCAAGGTTTGTATTATATATATATATATATATATATATTTTTTTTTTAATTATAAAAGGTTAGAAATACATTATCATTTTATTTTGAAAAATGTATATATGTTTAATTTTTTACTGCTGAGGGTTATAGAGCAAAGGTTAAGAAAGATTGATATTATAGGGTTAGGTTAAGAGATTAGAAGTGGGAGGATTTGAAAGTGGGACCTACAAAAGATACGGTCATGGGTTTGGAGCGAGGCCCGGGCCGGTCAATGCGGAAGAGAGGTTGCCCCAGGATTTAGATTGATGCACACATTTTGTACGTTTTTACAACTACCAATTCCACGCGCTATCGATTCACGCTCCATGCTTTGCTCTTCAAAATCGTGATAACATTTTCACAACATTTTTACAACAAATCCTAAATAAGAGGTTGCTACTGGTTATTATTACTGGAGCAAAAAAGTAATCTTAGTATTAGATTCAAATTTGAACCAATAACAATTAACCACCTATGATTTGTTGTGAAAATATTGTAAAAATATTGTAGATGTAACATCTCTTAATATATATATATTAACAAAATTATAATATATAAGAATAATACAATTTTTATTTATTTTGTTATTGGTAGGATTAATTATTATCATCATAGCTTGTAAACATTTTATAATAAAATTAACAGTTTCTTTTGTATTTTCATATAAAATTAAATAAGTATGGAGTAACAAAGTTTTTAACACTTTTTTATTTTATTTTTTTGAGAAAAAAATCATATTTTAGTATATATGTGTGTAAAATTCCCTCGTAGAGACTTGAATCTTATCTCTTACCATTTTCAGCTCACACAAACTTCTACTTGTGGAGTGTCTATCATACTAAAAGTATATGGTAATAAGACTTTTTTAATAATTTGTGAGATAACATAATATGATTGGTGCTAATAATTATAATACTAATAATAAACTTATATGAAAGTGTTTTTTTTTAAATTAAAATTAACCAAATTAATAGTTATGATTTTTTTTTTGGAAAAATTACATCACGAAACCATAAACTTTATAATGTGTAATAAATGAACACTATAATTCTGAAAGTAAAAAATTAACTTCAAAAATTTTAAATAGTAGCATATTAAACCCTATGATTTCAAAAGTAAAAAACCTTGAGATTTCATAAAATAAATTATTAAACCTCATACATTATGGTTGAGGTTTATATATACTGGGGTTTTAATTTATTATTTCTTTGAATATTGGGTTTAATTTATTACTTTGGAAAATATATTTTTAATTTTTTTACTATAAAAAAATATTAGGATTTAATTTTTTTACTTTCAAGACTAAAAAAGTTAATTTTTTACCCCTCTAAATTAATTTTTTGAAATCAAAACTCTAAACTATAGAGTTTAAATTGAAAATTTTCTAAAATTTTATTTTTACAATTTTATTCCTTAAATTTTGTATTATATATATGTGTGGGGGAAAAATAAGTCAAACTTGCTTTTTTCCTCACACAATTAATTTGTAGAGGTGAGATGCCAATCAAGCTTTAATACCTCTGTTTAGATGGATTGAACAAACTAGAATTGAAAGGATTAACGTTAATTATAATTATATGACGTGAGAGTTGGTTAAAGATAGCCTCGGATGGCTTATATTATGTTCCACGGGTTTGGTTTGAGATACCGATTACACTTGTTTCTGGATTACAATTACAATTTTCTATGTCCCTTTGCTCTTCGATTTTTTTTTTCCTCTCTTTCACAGAGGCCTCTCTGCCATATATAGTCTTCTAGGTTGTATCTTAGCCTTCTACTTTGAGGGTTAGGGTTCATTTCTTTTGATACTTGTCCCATCAGGACTTCATTGGAAGGTTTTTAAATCAGGCTATAAACTGTGATGACACTATTTAGGGGTCATTCTCTCATTAATGCGGCCAGTTAAGTGGGTTCAGAGCATTGAATACGGAGATGATGGATGTTTCATTTACATTCTTCCATGCCTTACTTGACGACAAATCTTCACATTTTCCTCAGTTTATTCTCAATGGTCTTCAGAATTGACTCTCGATCCCTCTGAAGACACGTTAGTATTCTCAAGATCCTCAGGCATCGTAGTCTTTCTGTGCCTGTGATGAGTTGTTTATATCTTTCTCGAGGGCTTGTTGTCAGTGCCTTCCTAGGTCTATTCTTCTGACATTGAACTTTTCTCACATGCCCCTTGTTCTCGGATTCTCGTCCTCTCACAATATATAAATATATATATATATATATATATTTAAGATATATCATATAATATTGATACGAGGTCATCAATACGTACTTTCCAAGATGCGGTAACGGGAGTGTGGTGTGGAGCGCGTGGTGATAAGGACGAAGGGTGTCGCAAGTATAGGACGCAGAGCCCCGCAATTCGTGCGCTTCGTTTTCTTTATGAGAAACGATGCACCGACTCACTGCCATGGCACGTGAGCACGTGATGCCTTAACCTTACTGTTCCTTTTACCTTTGTTAACTTTAATACTTACTATAATAATACCCTGCAGTTTGTTCTTAATGGCTAAATGATTAGAGCACTCTAGTTGCATTTGACTACTAGAACCCCCTTGTCGGTGAAAAGACAGTTCAGTACATGCATGGCATTATTTGATCTACTTCTTTTCATTATACTTAAATGAATAAAATGATTTTCTATCTAACTTATAATAACAAAGTAGTGACATGCAATGATGAGAGTATATTTTTTTTTGGTGGAATGATGAGAGTATATTTGCTATCTCACTTCTTTCTAGATTTAAAAGGATTTGAAGGTAAAAAGGGTGTGACTAGGGTTAAAAAGTTGGTGCTTATCAGTTCCCAAAACCTAGACACATACCTTAAAAATATCAAATTCTGATCAAGTCTAATTTGTGGTATATTTTTATGTTAAAATCTCATCATCTTATTATTATATTATTTGATCTTTTTATTATAGTGGATGAACAAAAGAAATTATTTTCGATCTAACTTCTAAGCAGGGACACAGAGCCAGAACTTGAAGTTAGGGGGGCAGTTTTGCTATTGATTGCGTGCGGTGGCTCTAGCTTCCGGCTTAGTTGCTTAATAGCTAATAAGTTTTTTTTTTTTTTTTTGTGTTTTTTATGTGTATATTCAGCTATGGACAAAATTATTTTGTTTAAAATTTTTTAAAGGATCAGTTTGTTTATTTTAGGTAAAATTAGTTGATTGATTTTAATTGTTTTTAGCTTTACTATTGATAATTTTTATTGTTGAATAATTTTTTTGGGCTTGTTTATTTTGCTTTATATTTTAGATTTGGTCTTTAAAAGGAGGAAAATGCTAAAATTACAAACTTTTCTTTTACAAATTATTAATTTGGTGAGTGGCTATTAGTAAGTAAAAATGCGATGTAAGTGATGGGCCCAGATGCAAACTAATAAAAGTTTACTACAACAATAGTTTGTAAAAATGTTATAGAAAATTTTGTGGCTAGAGTTGTACTCCTAAAAGAATCAATAATAATATTAAGGGGAGCAAAGTGTGATTTTATAGAATAAAATTACTAAAATTGGTGACTATGTATATATTAATTAAAAAAAATTAGGGGGGGGGGGGGGGCATTGCCCCCCCTAGTTCAAGTCTCCCTCTGTCCTTGCTTCTAAGAAAGTAGTGACATGCCATGATCAAAGTATTATATTTGCTTTCTGACTCCTTTCTAGATATATAAGGATTTGAAAGTACAGAAAAAAGAGTGACATTTAGTGTGTGTTTGGTAATCTTGTAGTTTTTAATAATTTATTTACATATTATTTATTAAACAATATAAATTTTGGTAATTTTTTTGTTAAATGTGTGATAAAAAGTTGACAACTAATTTATTTTCAATAAAACTAGTTTTGTTATTAAAAAAAAAAAAAAGCTTAGACAAAAGGAAAAAACTAAAAGCTATAGCTTTTAGCAAAACAATCTCATCTCTCTCTCTCTCTCTCTCTCTCTCTCTAAACATGAATTTAAAAGTAAACAAGTTGAAATTAATTAGGTGGCCTTTGTAGTACTTTGAGCAATGTTGCATACAATATTTTTCACAACAAATTTCACAACTATTAAGTGAAACTACTTTATTGTCAAGTTAAATAATATAATGGGGAAATATCAAAATTTTATTAAATAAAAGTCTTATACTTAAAAATATGCATGTTTTAAAGAACAATAATTTTTTTTACATAATTGTTGAGTTAAATAATATAACGGAGAAATATGAAAGCTTCATTTCTCCTTAAATAATAAAGTTGCTAAAAAAAAGAAAAGGAATGAAAAGAATTTTTCTTATAAAGAATATCCTTTTCATTCTCTCATTTGATAGTTTAATAGGAGAGAAAAGAAAGGAATAGTCCATTCCATTACCTCTTAAGCCCATTTTAATTATCCCTCCAAAAAATGAGGGGAATTTAATGGAATGAAATATGTTTTAATGAATTTTACAGCCTCATAATGCACATATTTTTTTTTCTTGCCCTTAAATGCCTATACCCGTAACCCAGCCCCTATTTTTATTAAAAATTGGCATAATATAATATTAATGTTGTTGTAAAAGTATTCACTACCAATACCTTCCAAACAATGTTAGTTTTCATTCCATTTCTCTTCTTTCAAAATTTAAACAACGGACATAAATTTTTTAATTATTTTCAATTTGCATTCATTTTTTTTTATTTTATACAATTCCACTCAATTCCATTCTTTTATAAACTCTTAAACATAATGCTAAACATGAAGAAATAATATAACAGGAATATATGAAAGTTTCATTTCCCTTTAAAATTGTCTTGCTTAAAAACACATAAGTTTTAAAAAGCAATCATTTATTTTGGCTAAAAAAGGCTTCCACTTATGGAAATATTCTAAGCTTCTAAGATTACCTGTCACTTTTATATGGAAAAAAAAAAAAAAACCCACCTAGAAAATTGTAACTTAACTGATATATCTTGATGTTTCCAATGAGAAATTTATGATTTAAATTTGTTTTCTTTCAACTATTGAATTATCAAAAAAAAAAAAAAAGCCAAAAAAAGTTTTGTAACTCAACTAGCTTTTTTTAGTGTTTTCAACAAAGATATTCGAAATATAAATTTCCTCTTCCCAACTATCGAATGTATTAAAAGAAAAAGGAAAATGATTAATAAATTTTGCATTTTACAACATTGATAAAAAAATCTTCTTAAAAAATGATAAAAATAATTTTGTATGATATTTTTGCAGCAAGAAGATTTAAAGGGGGACAAGCCCTCGTGAGATCAAACCCAAGCTCTTTCGTAAGAGAGAGAGTCGGGTGGTACGAGCTGAGTCAAGTGGTTTAGTGACAAAAATAATTTTGAATAGTTTTTCTATCTATTTTATTATTTTCCACAAACACACACACACACACACATATATATATATATATATATATATATATATATATTTGCAATGGTTATTTATTTAAGAATAGCATAAAAGGAAAAGTGGACTTAAAAAAAAATTCTTTTTAAGGATATAATTTTGTTTCCTTTTTGTACAATTTAAGTTTAGTACTTTTTTTTTTTTTGAAGAAAGGTTTCGTAATTGTGAAATTAGTATCTGTTTGAATAAACTTATATTTATTGTTTTATTTTATTTAAAAATTGAGATGTGTAAAAATAACATTATACCTTTATTAAAAAAAAGAAGACAGATTTTGACTAAATATATCTAAGTAAATAACAAATAGACTTGAAACCAAGCTAAAGCAAAGAAATTAGAAATGCTTAAAAAGAATAAGTGAACCATTCAAAAAAAAGAATAAAAAAAAAAAAGAGGAAGAAAAAAAAGTGGATGATAAAATTTAGTAATAAAATTAGTTGGAATTACATAAAAGATGAACCAGAGGTGCTATAAGCATTCCATTCTTTAGTGGAAAAAAAATTGTTAACTAATTAACTATCCAATATCAATAAAGGGCAATCTTGGATTTTCCAATTTCCTTAATTATGAAGACATGTTAGGCAATTAAAAAAAGGAGGGGGCGCCCAAATGAGTATACCCTTTTTTTTTTCTTTTAACCTTTCTTGCATACACAATTGTACGAATTTATGATGATTACTCTCAGTTCGTCCTTACAAACTGACATAATAACAATATCATATTCCCTTTAAATATTAATTAAATCTAACAATCAGAATCCATCCTATCTCTTTTGACTGGTAAAGATTCTGAGCCAAGCCAATTGTCTTAATTATCCTTCTCATTATGGTGATAGAAAATGGTTTAGGGTTGTTTGGCAAGTTTGACAATAACCGTGTTCATTTCAACCAAACAACGAAATGAATAGCATTTTGCAGGTCCATGCAAAAAGGAAAAAAGAAGAATATGAAGAAACTCTTGCATAATATACGAATATTCAATGAACCATGTTTATCGGTTTTTCATTTCAAAAGCACCATGTTTCTAATGGCATATAGGCTGTATGGTTCACGGTTTGTCCCCTTACTTTTGGAGGTTGCAAAATCAAATTTGATATCTATTTCACATTTTCAACCTAGAAAAAATGGGAGATTTTAATGTGTATTTGAACTTTAACAATGTGACTATTATGGATTTTGTATTTTTTTTTTTTTTGGATAGGTTACGGATATCATCTGATAAAAAGAAACTAAGTCATGAAGTGAAATCTTATATAAAAACAACATACTTTTTCCCAAATCATAGGCGTTGAAAGAGCTTGTTGTCCCATCAGAAAGCATGATTGTGAAAAGGGAATAAAACATCTAGGAAAGCAAACTCTTTGAAGCATACATAAGACATTATCACAAATTTACCTTTTCTTTGAAGTTCAAGTATCTACAAAATAGTCAAAACTACCCGATATCAAAATAGGCTGAATTAGTTTTACCATCACATAGGGGTGAGTTACTGAACTTTTTTTTTTTTTTTTTTTTAAATGAATAAGAATTATATTAAAAGGGAAAGAACTTACAGAAGCAGGAAGCATAACCATCTTTGTCCTGAATCCTTCAGAAAAAATCAGGGATAGGAAGAGGTGGTATTTCCACACACCTAGATAAAAGAGTTTATATAGTAATATTATGGACAACATAATTAGATTCTCTAAACATATGATTAATACAAATCAGTAAAGGAATTTAGAACAATTTTACTACTAGTTGTTATGTTTTCAATTGCCCAATATGGGGAAGCCTCTAAACTTTGAAATGGCTGGATCACATTCAATTCATCTCCTTCACAAATGACAGAAGTAAACCCTAAGCTTGCTGCTTTCTTTTCTTCTAAATGAGCCGCTTTGGCTTCTTCTTAGGGTCTTGATCTTCAATTATCTCCATCCATACAAAAATGATTTCTCCTTTGTGGTTTTTGACTATGGCTAATATGTCTGCCTGTGAAGCACGGGTACGTTTTCGGATTCGGGTGCGGGTGCGGGTGTGGGACTCGGCAATTTTTGAAAAAGTAAGGTGCTGGTGCGGCAAGGTGTGGCGATTAAAAAATTTCTAAAAATATTTTTATTTATATTTTTAATATATTGCTAAGCATACTTTTTCACATTATATAAACATATACCAAATTTAAGAGCAATAGTAGATAATTACTAAAACATGATATTCATAAACTAAATACAACCCATAAGTTTGAAACTAAAACATTTCATGATGTTCGGAAATTAGAATACAACTCACAAGTTTGAAACTAAAACAAAATAAAAGATAGTCAACAAGACAATCAAAGACAACCATCATCTTCTTCAAGATTAATAGCTTCACTTCGAACTTCACTTTCACTAGTAGTAACACTAGTGCTAACATTCCTAATAACCATGGCTTCCAACTCTGGCTCATCAAGTGTAAGGGCAGCATTCTCAAGAATTCCAGTTCCTCCATGTATGTCGCTCTCGTTCCAAGAATCTCCTGCAATATCCCACATCTTTGTTGCTGTATTTATGTCTTCCTCATTGCGCCTTGACAAGAGTCGAAGATTAGAACGCACATATACCAAATCCTCAACGCGTGCAAGAGCCATTTTTTTTCTTTTTAAGGAATGAAGGAATTTGTATGTGCTCCAATTCCTCTCAGCACATGAGGATGAACAAGGTTGTCCAAGAAGTTTAAGGGCAAGGGTTTAAAGAGTTGGAAATGAGGAGCCATGGTATTGCCACCAAACTAAAGGTTGTAAGGCCCATCTATCTATTAAGGCATCTGGTGAAGGAAACATTCCTCCTGAAAATGCAGCAAACTCAACTTTCACCACCCTTAAGTCATTCTTATCTTTAAAGTATCGATCCAAACACTTGCTCATTTCCATAGAAATTTCATGATCCCGATGTGGAGAGATGCGTTTTGGATTCTTCGAAAGCCATTCAATGGAGTAATACCTAGTTAAAGATTAAAAAACAAATATAGATGAAACATGTGTTTTACTAGAAGGGGGAACTAAGGAAAATAGAAAATAAATGTACTTACTTAGGATTTAAGGAATGAGCCAAGCAATGTAATGGTGTACAATTTTTAGTCCATCGATCAATGAGTATATCATACACCCCACCCCAAAATGAGCTATACTCATCATCTTCCAAGCCTTCATGCCGATATATTGCTGCCTTCACCTTATTTATCATTGAATCCCACATCTTATACACAAGATGAAGACAAGACTTATTTGTGTTGGTTACTCGTAGCATATCATAAATAGGTGCTGTGAATTCAAGGATATAATCAACATTATCCGACCAACGATCACTTAGAATCATATCTTTCACCTTTTGAGCTTTTCCAACATCATCCTCCCTATGAGAAGCCCATTGGTCACTAATAGCCATGTCTTGAAGGCATCTTTTTATCAACGTCAACCTTTTCAGCATTACAACAACCGAAGCAAATCTAGTATCGGTAACTTGGAGCAGTTTTAATGGACAAAATTCATTAAACATTGCCAACCTCATTGAATGTTTCATGATAAAAACACATATGAAGGATGCATCATTAGCAATACGTGTAATCCAACTACATTCCTCATATGTAACTTTATTTTTTTCAGTGTTTTTTGTTGCACAAATATTTTTCAAAGCTAGATTGAGAGTGTGGACAACACAGGGTGTCCAAAATATTTTAGGATACTCACTTTCAATAAAAGCTCCAGCAGACTTCATCACACTAGCATTATCAATGATGATTTGGACAACTTTTTCACGTCCAATCTCTTTTATAGCATCCTTCAACACCCCAGCAGTATAATGTTTGTCTTTGAACTCACCTGACCCATCAATTGCCTTTATAAACACTGGACCCCTATCTGATACAGCCATAATATTAATAAGAGGCCTCCTTTGTGGATCTGACCATCCATCAGAAACTATACTTACACCATTTTCAAGCCAACAGTCTTTAATTGGTTTCAAAAGTCTTTCAACATGAGTTCTTTCTCTTTGCAAAAGTGTTGTTCTTAAGGCATTGTATCCAGGAGGAACATAACCCTGAATGCTATGGGTAGCAGTATATGAATAGGAACTACGATAATATAGGTTCCTTGCAAAGTTAAACGGAAGCCCACTGGTGTAAAACATCCTAGCAATTCTACTATCCAATTCATGTCTAGAATTATTCTGGAATGCTCCTCCAAAGGAGAATTGACAGTCACCTTCCTCCTCTTACCATCAACCGGATTTGTACTATGACTCCCTTCCTGTCTCTAAAATAAGGGAATAGGTATAGGCCCATAGCCTAGGGGAGGTGGGGGTAAGGGAATTTGACTTCTCTGTTCTCTCTCTAACTTATCATTCTCAATCTAATCATGCATTCGCTACATTTCCAACCTATGGCTCGGTGTCACCTTAGGGCATGCTTTAATACCTTTACTACTAATTTTTAATAAATAAGTCTTAACCCTAGAATAGAATCCCAAAAAAACTCCACCACAATAGTTGCACTTAGAGTGTGTGTTTCCACCTGATTTAACAGTAGAACTAGGTGGTTTTTCTACTTTAGTCACATACTACCAAAGAGGAGCTTCATCATTTGGCTCTTCTTCATTAGATGAAGGTGAAGTTTCTGTGCTAGTAACAGAAACTTCACCCATTGCAAATTCAATAGATTCAATTTAACTTACAAATAATTTGACAAATATATAATAACTATTAACTAAATAAAAAATCAAACCGAAGTCACAGCATTACAGCTTATATAAAAAATTAAAAAAATCAGATCACAAATTCACAATGAGTAATAGTCTGAGCATGTGAGAGTATAATGAGCTTGAGATTGAAAAACTGAGATTGAAAACTTTAATTAGTTTGATACTTGAGTTAAGAATGGATTGGTGAGGTGAGGTGAGATTAAGACTTGAGACTGGAGGTGAGCTTGAGACCGAGAGTCATGCAAAGAATATGAGAGTGAGAATGTGTCTTAGGGAGTGACTGAGTGCATTTGTGAGAGAGGGGAGACGGAGAGTAGAGAGCCGAGAGGGGACTAGGGAGCACAGGAGAGAGAGCTGAAGATTGAAGAAAGAATCGGGTTGAGATTTAGGGTTTTTTTATTAAGTTCAAACGGTGCGTTTTGCACCTTTTTTTTTGAATTTCGACCTAAATCGACCAATTCGGCGCTAGTATGGCCTAAATTGGTGTGTTTCGGCGGTTTCGGCTGATACGGATTGAATTGGCCAGAGTTGGTGCGTATCGGGAAACAAAAAATAAAAACTGGACACGGCACTGACACGAGGGCAGCAGTGTTGCTCGCGCATCGCCACATCGGATGTGGGTGCAGCGCCCATTTTGCCATGGTCGTGCATCCCAGATGTCTGCTCAATCCTTACTAATGGTTGCATCAAAGTTAAATTTCACAAAACAAGAAATGGAGGGATTCCATAAGTAGTATTTGGAGGACTCCTTAGCTGCAGATTCCCAATATGTCAAATAATTATTCTATATTTAATATGTCTAATTAAGAAAAAAAAATCAATCACCTATTTTTTAGGTTGCCTTATGATGCCGTTTTTTGCTGTCTATATTATATTACAACAAATAGTTGCAAATAACATAAATTCCCTTACTTCTTCATTTGAAAGTATCAAATTTTCTTCAAATCGAATCTCAAACTTAACCCAATTGGTTAAGGAATTGAAGTCAATATCAATTTTTTTATAAAAAATCTATAGGGCCAAAGGGAGTTAGTCCAAATGATTTTTGTCATTGGACATTCAATGAATAACTTTTGTAGGGTTTCTTATTCTGCCTCACAAAGAATTGCACTCCTTTTCTTTATGTGGATTCTTTTACTTATCACTGACTCAGATAAGATTATCTGCCAAGCTAATTCCACATGAATAATTTAAGTTTCTCTTGGTCTTTTAGCTTCAAGAGCCTTTTCTAATCCTTACATTTTGCAGATTGATAAATAAATGATTTTATAAAAAAAACTACATTGTACCAATTTTAGAAACTATATATATACATCAAACAAAGAAAATGACATCAAAAGTTCTGTCCATTCGCATCAATGTATAACATTAGCACGCATGATGATCATTGTTTAGAGAAGAGAACTAAGAAATTCTTTTCTTTATCATAAACGCTCTTCGGACTACTGAAATAAAACATTTTTTTTGGTAGTATTTACTGCCACAAAAGGTAATTTTGGATGTTCTTACGAAGAGTTATATAATTTGATGGTATTATTCTAAATTTAAGGGAACTTTTTTTTTTTTGTTTTTTGGTGATGAACTCATTATTTTAAGGGAACTTAAATTCCAATCATTCACCTTTCACATATTGTAACCAAAAAAAAAAAAAAAATCATTTTTTTCTTTATTTTTTACTTGATGTAACTTTGGAGAGTACTTTCAAGAGCAAATCTATGCCTAGCCACCCCTCTCTACCAAAATGGGTTTAATCATAACAAGCAGCTCTGACTAGCCGAACCTAACCCTGCAACCAAACTGAAATTTCACCCAAAGGAAAAGGGTAAAAATGTGATTTGAATATCAGAAACCTCAGCCTTTTTTTTCCCCTCACTTTCACTGTTGTGCTTTGCAAGAGACAGAGAAAGAGGATAAAAGCTGTCCCCACAGTTTTTCATGGTTTATTAATACTTCCAACATTCATCTCTTTCTCTCTCTCTTGCTTTTTTTACTCACCTGTATCTGGATTACCAAACCTGTTTACTTGGTAGTACAAACGGAAGAGTAGTAGAGAGAAAAAGAGAGAGAGAGCCAACTAAAACATACACAACTGAGAGAGAGAGAGAGAGATGAAAGAGTACTCTTTGTGGTTGTTAAACATTGTAGAGCTGCAAAAGAAGATAAAAATTGAGTTGAGTTAGAACTCAGAAGTACCTAGACAGTGTTTCAGAGGTTGAGAGGAGATAAGAGAAGAGAAGAGGAAAGGAAACTCTCTAATAAGTGTGTGAGGAAGTGAAAGAGAAATAAAAAGAAAAGAAAAGAAAAAGGCATATATATTTAGTGTTAGAAAGAGAGAGACAGAGAGAGAAAGAGAAATAGAGATGGTGGGCTCAGGAGCATCAGATAGGAGCAAAGAAGCTGTTGGGATGATGGCCCTTCATGAGGCCCTCAGAAGCGTCTGTCTCAACTCAGACTGGACTTACTCTGTCTTCTGGACCATCCGTCCTCGCCCGTATCTCTCTCTCTCTCTCTGTCTCTTTTATTACCTCTCTCTCTCTCTCTCTCTCTCTCTCTGTGCCTTTCTATTATGCTTTTAATTGAGCTGCTTCTCTTCCTATTATTGCAGAAGAGTCAGAGGTGGTAATGGGTGCAAAGTTGGAGACGACAACGGCAGCTTGTAAGTTCAGCTTAGTTCAACACAGTTTACATTATTTTCTGTCCTTTGCTCTGAAACGAGGCAGAGCACTATTACTCTTTTTCTTTTACAAACAGGGCAACTACAGTGTGAATTTTGTTAATGGGAGATGGGTCTTTTTTAGTTTTTTATGATCGATAATTTGAGATGGGTATTCAGTAATTTTGTTACTTGGGTCCTACAAGTTTCAATAATTTTCTGAAAAGATATAATTTTTTGTTTGTCAAATTTTGTGAAGGATGTTGATGTGGGAAGATGGGTTCTGTCGAGGAAGAGTTGGGGATTGTCTGGAAGAGATTGACTGTGAAGATCCTGTTAGAAGATCCTTCAGCAAGATGTCCATTCAGTTATATAATTATGGAGAAGGGTGGGTACTGGGTAGGTGTTTTGTTTTATTTATTTTCTGGTTGTGGTTTTATTTCTCTGTCTCTCACAAATGAAAATTTTGTACCATAGACAGTAGAGAGATATAAAAGGTAAAGCATGCTTATTATGTATATGGGGTCTGATTGGTTGAAATGGTTTCGACAGGTTAATGGGAAAGGTTGCATCTGATAAGTGCCATAAATGGGTTTTCAAAGAACCAACCGAATGTGAACCAAACATCTCCAACTACTGGCAGAGTTCTTTTGATGCTGTATGCAGTACAATCCATACATCAATGATTTTTTTTTTCATCCCCTATTTAGAAGTTTGTTTCTTCTCAAAAAAAAAAAAAGAAAAAAAAAGAAAAAAAAAAAAAGTTTGTGACTTCTATTTCAGTTTTATGTATATGTATTAGATTCCACCAAATATCTATGTTAGTCTGGTCTGCCATTGGTTACATGGTACTATAGCAATGATTGATGTTAACCTCTCTATTTTGGTGCTATTTAATTCAGCTTCCTCCTGAGTGGACTGATCAATTTGATTCCGGTATTCAGGTCAGAATACAAACAGTTCTATATCACTATTGCTAGTCTTTTGGTAAAATTTTTCCGATTTTGGACTACTCATTCAATTACTTGGACTTTTGTGCTCCTTAATTAATTCCTTGACCAGACAATAGCTGTAATTCAAGCTGGCCATGGTCTTTTACAGTTGGGTTCTTGCAAGATTGTGAGTTTATTTTTTTCTTCTCTTTTTTTATTTTATTAATTGATTATTTATTTTGTAGGAAATTATTATATATTTGCTTGATTTTCTAGTAATAAATTTTCCATAATAAAGATTAATTGCAAACATATTGTGCACGCACGCACGCACGCACAAAGGCTTTAATATTTTGAAAATTGTTTGATTAAACTGATAGATGATGTATGTTATAACAGATACCTGAAGACCTCCATTTTGTGCTTAGAATGAGGCATACATTTGAATCTCTAGGCTATCAGTCTGGTTTCTACCTCTCCCAACTCTTTTCTTCAACCAGAAACAATTCCTCTTCTTCCTCACTTCCTTCAAAGCAGTCACCAATTCCAATCCGCCCTCCTGCCCCACTCTTTAATTGGGGCCAAAGGCCACTTCCACCTGCCACTTCTATGCTTTCTTCACCCAATTTCCCGAACTCGGCCAGACTTGGATTTCCACAAACCAAAGATGAGACACACATGTTTCTCCTACCTCATTCATCCGAAACCCGAATTGAAGACATGATGGGAGAGCATGAAAACGACATCAAGTGGCCAAATGGGTTGTCTTTCTTCAATGCTCTCACTGGACGTAGTGATGATGCCAAGCTGTTGTTCAACCCAGAGAGTTTGGGAAACAAACCAGACCAAAATCACCACTCTCTCATCCTTGAAGGGAAGACTACGAACCCAAATTCAGATGCATCTAATATGCATAATGGTGGTGGAGCAAACCCCAATGAGTTCTTGAGCTTGGACAGCCATTCGGAGAGTGCAAGGAAGGTGGAAAACAAATTTAAGAGGAGTTATACTTTACCTGCTAGAATGGCTTCATCCTCTTCTTCAACTTCCGTTGATCACCATCAGCACCAACCTGTGGAATATAGGAATTCAGAAGCGGGTATCTACCCCGATGTCATGGAGACCTTCTTGGAGTAAATTGAAGACGCGTGTATTGGAGGGGAAAAGGAGATGTTGTAACTGGGCAGATCTTTTCTGTTCGTTTATGCTCATGTTCTTGTGCCTGTTTTTATGCTCTTGTATGTTGTGTTTCCTTAAACTGTTACTATGACTTATGATCATTTGTTTAGTTCATCAAAGCATAAATTTTCCTTAAAATCTCTGACCACAGCAAAAATTTAACAGAATATAGAAGCGGGTGGCAGTCATCACTGCCTATTCCATATGATCAATTTTCATCACAGTCTTAGTGCCTAATTCGATTTGACGGCCAAAGGTAGACATTCTCGTATTTAAGGCTATTTAAAACCATCCCTGAGGCCCCTATGAATGGCTCCCACCACCCGTGGGTCCCTTATATATTTAAGGCTGATTAAATCAATCTTTAGTGCCATTTAGCAAGGACATTGTTTGTATATCCTGGTTCCATGGGTATTTCCTATCCCAGTTTGATTTGATCTTAACGTTAAAAAATGTGAGACATAGCTTTAATACTATAATAGAAGTGCTGTTGGGATTGTGAGTGAGAAAGAGGGAGAAAACGAAAGCATACATTGAATTAGTATGGTTTTGCTTGATGGTTAACATTCATAACAGAAGCCTTCTAGTTACATCTTTATTTTGAGGAACTTCAGTATTTCAATGAAATTATTGAAGGTTACATATATATAGTAATTAAGTTAAATCCTAAGCTAATTTTACATTAGCCCTAGAGTTACGTTTCTTGCACAACAAGTTATATTATAATTATTGAACTTGCACTGGAAGTATGATTTAGATTACTTTATTTGTAATATGAGTAGTAACTAGTTAAGTCCTAGTACAAAGAGCGGGGGCTGGGGTAATGGACTCAGGTTTTTACTAGGGTTGTGTTTTGGTCTTCAAAACCAACTCATTGGAAAGCAAGACACATAAAGAAATATATGGCCAAGCTAGATTAAATTGCATGAACAGAAGATGTCACTCGATGTATAAAGGAATGCTAGCTCGAAATAGATATTGGTGGTAGTCAACTACAAATGGTGCTTAGAGAATGACTACTACTATGATCAGAAGATGGCTGATCCAATCAATGATTGGAATAGTGTAGACGAATGCATTTTGAGTGGTTGATAATGGCGACACCAACAATCAGAAAACTAACATCAACTGTGAACATCACCGGTGGCTAGTTGAAAATTGGTTTAAGGGGCACATTTACCTCTCAAAGGCAACATGGGCGAGTGGTTACATAGGGCTGTATCTACCCTTGTGAGGCTCATGAATAATTAGTTACATGGAGGCTTGTTGAGGCCTATATATATGGGGTAGGTGGAAAGACCTTTTGGTGATGTGTGTAAAGGATGATTTTATGGTAGCTCTTTTGGTATTATGTAGATTGACTTTTCAAGGGATTGAATTGTGTGGTTTGTGATGGAAATCAATCTTTGGAATTGAAGGATTAAATTTACAGTATGTGATAAAATTGCTAAAAAGTAAAAAATGGCACTGTCGTATTGAAATGATGCTCGCTTGAAGCAAGGAATTAAACATGGTGTTGGTGGCTTTTAAGAAAATTCAAAGAACTTTATTTGGTGGGTTTAGTACCATATTTAAAAAGGTAACACCCTTTGATATCTTGTTAGTAGTGTTGTTCGGACTGTCAGTGAGAAAGTAGAACCATGTTAAAAATTAATGTGGTTTAACTCCATGACTTATGTTTAATTATAATGTAATGCTCTTACATCTTTATACTGATTATTTTGTGTGTTACAATGAATTCATTGAATAACATATATATATATATATATATATATATATAAATAACATTCTCATGCTCTTATTAGGCACTACTCAACTTGTTGTTGCTGGGTGTCAATTAATTAAATTGAAACTTTGAGAATCAAATTACGCTATCACAAATCAAATTTAACTTACAGCAATTGAAGGGATTTAATTTTTTGGTAATGCTTTTTAAAATTGAACTTATTCAAAGTATAAGATATTTTAAAATTTACTTTTTTCTATGTATAATTTTTTTTTTAAAAACCTCATTTTAAAAGCTTAAATAATAAACCTTATTTGTACCTTTGGGTACAACTTAATTATTTCTAATAACTTATTTGCATAATATGAAACAAAAACTAAAAGTTAGCTCATTTCCAAAGAGTTAAAAGATAAATATTTGAAATAAAACTAAAACAAAAGCAAAAATCTTAAAAGTAGTTAACTTGTAGCCAAACGAGTGTATTAGAGATTTGCTTTAAAAAAAAAAAGTGCTTTTACTTTTTTTTCGGTCTCGATCGGCTTTTTTTGTGTGCAAATAATCTAACGTTTAGTCTTTTTTTTTTTTTTTTTAACACTTTTTTAAATAAACTAATTTTTACCTTTTTTTTTAATATATTTATTTATAAATAGTTTTTAGTTTTTTGTAACACATATAACATAAAAGTTATAATAAACCATATATTTTGATAAATATATTGCATATAAGCTGCTGAATATAAATAAAAGCCAAACAACCGGACATAAGAAGAAAAAATGCTGCCCTTGCCTATGGTTGAAGCCGGACTGTAGCCTAGCGTGGGCAAGTTTACCGTTCATGCATATGCTGAATCGCTTTTACCGAGTGATATGGGAATCCTACGTCTGACAGGCATTTTCCGCGCGTCGTTTTTTCAAGTCTCATAGGCTAAGGGATCGTCCAATCCATGCATAAAAAGCATGTTAAAAAAGAAAAAACGGAAAAACTAAAATATTTGAGTAACGCTAAGAAGGTCGTGACAATATTGCTTTTGATGCTGTTCTCCATAGCATTCGAAACGGGTCACTGTCACTGTGGATTTCCTTTGACTTTCACTAACTCTGTTGAGACATATACGTAGATTGTAGTGTGCAAGCGCTTAGTTTAATAACAATGATTTCTAAAGTTTAGCACGTAATTACTGCATACTCTCAGGCTGTTTTTAGTTTTCTGCAATGATAGAGATAGAGATAGAGATTGGAGCTACACTAGCTATTACGGGGGTAAAGTTTAAAATGTTCTTCAAATAATTGGAAGAAGGTTCTATATATAATTTCATGTCTTTAATTGCCTTTCTGATCACTTCCCTTCTCCTTCTCTGTGTAATAGCGAGACTCAGGCCCATTCAACAGAATAAAATACAACTTTGGATGAAAAGGTGTAGCTTGAATTGGATTCAAAACTTTTATAAACTATTGGATTAGTCAATTTATTGATTATTCCATACCCTGATTCTCTACTATGGCCCAGGTGGGTTTATGGATTTCGTCCTCTATCACTAGCTCAAACTAGCCCCATTCACACAAAAAAAGACATGGGAGTTTTTGTTTGTTTTGTTTATTTTATACTTTTTTTAAGGGGTTGGATGAATTTAGTATTTCATCAACCAAGTAGAAAATACAAAATTCTTAACATAAAAGCAGCATAACAATCAAATCTTCATCTCTATAAAAGACACGACATACAATTAATAACTTTGAAATTTGAATAACTATTTGCTAATCCGTGTTATGCACGGAAACTTACCTATTTGTGAGGAAAACTAAAATAATTTTATAAAATCTTAAATTGATTAAGAAATTACACCATTGCATGATTTGCTCTTGTATGACTTTAATTTGTGTTACAATTTGATGAAAAAGCCATTGCTTGAACGGGCAATGGCTAATTAAAAATTTGTCAGACAGTTTCAGATACTGCAAAAAAATAACTTAAAAATTCATATATTAAAACTTCTGAAAGAAAAAATAAATATTAAAGAATTAGATGATCACTACTTAAAAATTATTGAAATAAAACAAAATATATATGACAAAACAATAGAGAAATATAACAGAAAGATGTGTTATATTCAAAAGAATAATCCATGTGTTATATATATGTGACTATACAAATTCAAATGTTAAAACTCTCAAAATGCCAAAAAGATATATAATTAAAGAATAAGTTATTGAGGCAATTCAAAAAACATATAACTATTCAAAAGAGAAATATAAGAAAAAGAAAAAAGTATACGAACCTATAAAGCAATAAGTTTTACATTTTAATGGGTTTAAATTTTAAATGAACCTTATCAGCATGTGGCCCACGCTAAAAAATGTTGAGTAGGAGCTCATGTTGAAATAATGAAAGCGATACATCCTCTTAATATATCGTATATAAGCATTCTGCCCAAGAAATTAACATATTTTCATATTTTGAGGTAAAACAAAGACATGTGCAGTAATAGCTATGAGAGACGGTGTCCTTCAAAAAAAGAGATTCGGGTACTTTTTTAGGCCACCTCTCTTTTTGGGTTAGTGGTATGGAGTCGCTACTTATTTTTTATGTACAAAAAATAAGAAAAACTAAAAAATGTACAATACATGTTTGAATTATTCCTCTATCATTGATTGAATAATAAAGAAATTCAAGTTTGGAAGTTTGAACATTACATGGCTTTGGGTCCTAGTTACAAACTACCAAGTAATTACAAGGCTTTTTGTCCTAGTTACAATCTACTCAAAAAATACAAAGTAAAGATAAGACTAGATCTACTTAACCAAAGATCTAAATCCGGAGGCTAGGTTATGGAATGGGAAGGTGTTAGACACCCGTTTTACCTAGACAAAGTTTGGTCTTCTAGACTCTTGTGACCAATGTACTATTTTATGCATGTCATAAATGATATGTTGAAAATGTGAATGAAAAATTAAATCACATAAATTTATTTATGAATGAAATCTCTTCTTTTGTTTGAAAATAATCAGATTTATTTTGATGATAAAAAAAATTGGTTTTTGACAATAGAAAAATAAGATCTGTTTTGTAATATATAAAGAAAAAGGTTTTTGGAGATACAAATTCAGATCTGTGTTGTAATGATAAAAAAAATGGTTTTTTGATGATAAAAAATTAGATTTGTTTTTTTATATGTTTTAAAAGAATAAAAAGGATTTTTTTTTCAGAAGAGAGTTTCACTCATAATTTAAATTTATGCAACAAACACAAAAAACAATCATGTTTTATCTCTTTCTTTATTTCAAAAATTAGCATGTATTAAAAAAATCAGATCTATATCTAAGGAAGATACAAATCGGTTTTTTAGTTAAGAAAAATTCAGGTCTACATCTTAAAAAGATGTAGATCTGTTTTTATTTTGAGAAAAAGTCAAATCTACATCTTATAAAGATCTAGATCTGTTTTTATTTGGAGAAAAATTCAGATCTACATCTTATAAAGATGCAGATCTCTCTTTTTTTTTTTTTTTTTTTTTTTTTTTTTTTGTGGAGAAAAAAGTCAGATCTACATCTTATAAAGATGCAGGTCTGTTTTGATTTTGAGAAAGAGAATTGTTCACATGTAAATTATTGACATTCAAGAAAGAGATTACAACAATCACATAAAAAAAAATCATGATTTTGCTTTAACAAGACAATGATTAACAACTCATTTTATGGACAAAGGAAAGCATGCATCATCATAAACATGAAACATAGAAGAAAAGATAGGGAGAAGGAAATAACCTCTTGCATGAGAACTATTTGTTCTTGGGAGGATGTTTTAGGGTTCAAAGAAACTTATTCAGCTATCTTTGAAACCTAAAAACCCTAATTTAATTTTTGCAGCAAAACTCAAAGAGGGGATCAGAAAATATGGGTGATTTAAGAGCCTAAAACGTATGCCTCTTAGAGCGTAAAAAAAGGGTACTGAATTATGAGATTTAGTCTTTATTTATAGAGGCCCGAGGATCCTAAAAATTAGGTATGGATGATTAGGGTTGAATTCGGACGCATCCTTTTGCAAAAAGGTTGAAAAGGGTGTGCCTTATCGTCACTCGAAGGCCGTTGGGCCAAAGCCCACATGATGGCAATTCAGCACCTTTAAAGTGCCGTTCGGCACTCCAAAAGTGCCGAATTGGCTCTTGGATGCTGAACACACTTTCGTGTTCGGGTGCCATTTGGACTCTTCTTTTAGGGTTTTTTGACCAGTCCTTGTATCGAGACATGTTTTCATCTTCCGTCTACGATTTTTTTATCTCTAATCTGGATAATTCAGGCTTTTTAAGAACAATTATCTTGTGGATAAATCCCTTAAAATAAATCTCAATAAAGTTCAGATTATTCACAATTTTATTGTTATCCAATCATCCCTTTTATTTCTATGCATGCAATCCTATTTTAGACACTAATTATCAACCAATTACAAAATTATCTAATTAATTTTAATTGTTCAACCAATCAGAATTAATTTAAATAAATCGTGTGTGGTCGACGCTTTCTAGACACAATGCACAAAAACTGTGCAAGCTTGATCATGCGATATCTTTCGATCCGACAGTCCGATTTAAAAATCGGAAACACCATTGCAACTGTTAGGATCTCAAGATCATTCTTATGATATGCAATGAGTGACATGATGCATGTAATATAAAGACAAAATGATGTATGTAATGCAAGAACAAGTTGATGCATATGATGCAATTATGATTTTTGGGGTATATGGATGGTCATTCGAGTCATTCTCCTTGATTAAATCATGGGTAAAAAATCTAGTGTCTACAGTAGAAACCTTAAATTTCAATTATTGCAAGCTTTTTATCTTGTAAAAAATGGCTTAAGAGAGTTTGATGGTTCATGTACGAAAATCACTTTTTAAAAAATACATGAAAACCATAAAATAATTTTTTTTTAACAAAGTAAAGGAGAATAAAATAACAGAAGAAGAGCTCATACCTTTAGTTGGCTTTAAAAAAAAAAAAATATTGGAGTTTGCACTGCTTTTATAGTGTTCATGATTAATCTCGTAATTTTAGAGATAAATTATCAACGTTTGAGTTTGAGTTTAAGTTGGACTTGTTAGAGAGACAGAGTTTTACTCCTTGTTAAGTTTGGACTAAACAAAAATAATTTTATTTTTTAAAAAAATAATAATGATGTGGCAAGCTCTAGAGAGGTTAATAAAAAGTCAAAGGCTTAAGTTATATATATATATATATATATATATATATATAATGTGTGTGTGTGTGTGTGTGTGTGTGGTTGGGTTCAAGTTATACTTGGTGTAACTCCTAACAATGTTACACTTGATGGAAAAATACATGTTTGTATCGCATACAAAACATACGCAGTTTTATAATATGCAATGAGTGACATGATGCATGTAATATAAAGAAAAAAATGATGTATGTAATGCAAGAACAAGTTGATGCATATGATGCAATTATGATTTTTGGGGTACATGGATGGTCATTCGAGTCATTCTCCTTGATTAAATCATGAGTGAAATATCTAGTGTCTACAGTAGCAACCTTAAATTTCAACTATTGTAAGCTTTTTATCTTGTAAAAAACGGTTAAAGAGAGTTTGATGGTTCATGTACAAAAATTACTTTTTAAAAAATACATGAAAACCATAAAATAATTTTTTTTAACAAAGTAAAAGAGAATAAAATAACAAAAGAAGAGCTCATACCTTTAGTTGGCTTTAAAAAAAATATATTGGAGTTTGCACTGCTTTTATAGTGTTCATGATTAATCTTGCAATTTTAGAGATAAGTTATCAACGTTTGAGTTTAAGTTTAAGTTGGACTTGTTAGAGAGACAAAGTTTCACTCCTTGTTAAGTTTGGACTAAACAAAAATAATTTTATTTAAAAAAAAATGATAATGATGTGGCAAGCTCTAGAGAGGTTAATAAAAAGTCAAAGACTTCAGTTTTATTTATTTATTTTTTTTATATATATATATATATAATGTGTGTGTGTGTGTGTGTGTGGTTGGGTTCAAGTTATACCTAGTGTAACTCCAAGCAATGTTACACTTGATGGAAAAATATATGTTTGTATCGTATACAAAATATACGCAGCGAAAAATTAACGGATCTACTTCATTCGCAATTAATAACATGCGCTATGTAAGTTTTAGAATATAGAATCATGAGAGTGTACCTTGGTATGGTGAATTTCAAAACCGTAGATGAAAAGCACTTGAGAAAACTTTTAATCTTTTCTCCAATTCCACTTAATGCCCAAGATGTGTGGTCTCTTAATCAATTATGTGTGTATGTTCTAGAGAGAATGTAAAAGAGTATATCTCTTACTTCAACATACAAACTATTTCATCTTAATAAAATTATGTATGTTTCTCTCCACATAACTGATTATCTAATTGGGCTAGCCTTTTGGGCCTTCCCAATTGGGCTTTAGTGTGTGGCTTGGAGTGGGACCAAAAGGGAACAAATAAGACACTAGCTCCAATGGGCCTTGGGCTTTTCTGTCAACTTTTGACAAGTCCAAAGTTACCATTAATTATATTTAATACCACTATATAAATATAATTGCACTTTAGGCCTTATTAATAAATTATATTCCAAGACTTTATTATACTTGCAGCCCCTTCATAAAATATTCGTAGTAATACAAAGTCATGAATATAGACTGCTACTTTGTAAATTACTATATCTTAATCTTTGAGTATTCGGTTTAATCATTTTAAAGTTATTCATCATATATTTATGAAATCTAATTTCATAAATATATACTTTAGTTTTACTAAAGTGGTTAGGCCTAACTCTCTGAATAACTAAACCCATTAAACTTATCTCAAGGGAATATTTTATATCTCCGTTAAGAGACTATGAATTTCATCTTGAGAATATATGTTCCATCAACACTAAATGTGGCTGCCCAACATACTGAGGTTTTGACCAATATTTTAGATCTCACTTCTGATATATCAAAACAACCTACACTTCATGATCAAGTCCATTATTCTCTCAAGATTAAGAGTTCATGTAAATATAAGTCATGCGATTTATTATTCATTTGACAGTCGTTAGGAGAATAATAAATCTCACGGCGGTCTAGTTCAATATGTCTTAACTTTTAAAACATATCAACATATCAACTAGAAGTCTCCACTTCCATGATCAAGAAAAATCACCTTAGTTAATATGTTATAGTCTTCGTAGATGAAATGCCCAATTTCATCACCGACTACGAACCAAAATTCTGAATTTACAAAGAACTTGTGATCTATATCTTCTGTAACTAAATCACATACTATTCATTTCATGGACTATATGATAATGTCCAAATATTCATGTTTCCATTATTTTAGATAATAATAAAACAACTTTATTAATCATAATATTATGTCATACATCATTTAATAAATAATGTCATACATAATATCATACATGACATCTTATAATAGGATTTAAGGGCACTAATCTTAACAACACTATCCAATAATTTGTTATAGAATTCACATTTTGAAAATTTCACCATTGAATTACATGTTCTATATTTTTTAACAATCACGCTAATTTTCATGTCAATTGGATATTATTTTTTATTTGATCCATAAACTCATCTTTTATGTATTATTTTAAACTACAAAAACTTGAATTTAAAAAATTGATTGATGACATAGCTATTAATTTTTGATCACCTTAAATTTTGCAAGTATAGAGAATATGCAAAGATAATGTAATCTAACGGTGGATTTGTCAAAATTTGCATCCAATTAAAAAATATTGAGTAGTGTAGCATTGCTTATAGTTACATTAGGTGTAACTTGAATCCAACCCATATATATATATATACACACACACACACATATAATTTGCCATTAAATGTAAACTATTAATTCCACGGTTTCTACCTGTATTTCTTCAAAAGAAAATTAATTACATGGACATATGTCAAAAGAAAATTAATTACATGGACATATGTTATATGGTACGGTTTCTTTGGGGGTATTGGAAAGTTAGTAATTAAGAGTTTGATTAAAAATGACTCCTCCTCTACCCTTCCACCTAAATTTTTATTTGAAAATACATTAATTGGAATGAGTTTGAGTTTAAGTTGGACTTGTGAGAGAGATAGAGTTTCACTCCTTGTTAAGTTTAGACTAAATAAAAATAATTTTATTTAAAAAAATAATAATGATGTGGCAAGTTCTGAAGAGGTCAATAAAAAGTCAAAGGCTTCGGTTATCAATATATATATATATATATATATATATATAACACCGAAGCCTCTGCCCTTTCCATAATTTTCCACATCAGAATTTTTTATTTAAATTTTTTATAAATATAAAAAAGAATTAATTATTTATATTTTGTTGATTAAGAAAAAATAGACAAACTCCTGACTCTCTCTTATCTTTGAATGCTTATCCTTTTTAATCCAAGCAGCCATTAATTATCTAACAGTGAGCTGTAGGTATCAAACTTCAAGTTAATCAGGACACAATATGAGACTTGAATTTTAAAGTTAATAAACAAATTAAAAAACCTCTCTTTCTTCCCCAAAAGAAAACTCGATAAAACTCCTGAAACAAACCTATTTTCTATTCTATAGTTTTTGCTAGCAGACTGAAGAATCAACGAAGAAACAACAAATCAAGCAAAAGATTGTTATCCTCTCTTAAATGCTGACCCAAGCACGACCATGGATGTCCCTCTCTCAAACGCAGACCCAAGCTCGACCATGGGTGCCAACATTTTCAATCTCCGACCCAGCTGCCATATCAGATCATTCTCTCTGGGTAGTTCTCAGTTAATCTATGACTAATCTCTTTTCCTACTATCTTCAATTAGGTTTTTTTTGTCAATTTAGGGATTTCAATTCCTAACCCTTTTTCCTCTCTATTCTTTTTTGTTGAAGTCAAGGAAACACTAATAGAAAATCATATTCTACAGGTTTTGTAAGAAAATATTGTGGATATGAATGCGTTTCGTAGTGGAGATAGTATTGAAGAGCCTCCCAACCCTCAAAATCTAACAACAATCCTATAGGTTTTGCTTTATCTTCAAGTTTTGCTTTATTTGCTGTTTAGGTGTTTTTAGCATATCCGATTTTCCTTAGCTTAATCTTCTATTTGGTTAAATAATTATTTGGCTACCTAAAATGCCAACCTTCTGCCTCTTCATTATAGAGAAATAGGGAATTAAAAATGTGTTGATGGAATTTTTATTTCTTGCTTTATAATTCTGAATTTGGTTTGTATTCTAGAGTTGATTGTATTTTGTAGTTTTATAATTTTGAATTTGGTTGGAAAATTTTATTATTATTTGTGAATTTGAAATTTAAAGCAGTTGAGTATGAGGATATTTGTAAACTTGTAGTTTGGCTTTACGCGTGGTTCAAATATATATCAAATTTAGGAAGGGGTTACTTAGTATGTGGTTTGACCTATAAAACTTCAATGCTGCTCCATGATGGTTGAGATGGCGTGACAATCCATGAGTATACATATACAATATCCTCCTCCTTTCAAATTCTCACATTTTCTTATTTTGTATTTTAATTCCTTTTTCTATTTGGTTGGTGATTCATACTTTTCTTTATTTTTTTTTATTAGTAGCCTTGGTTGGAGTTTCTTAATTTGTATAAGATACTGTTTGAAATAAAAAGTATTTTGGCTGAATTATTATGTAAGCATCCAATTAAGAAGTTGTATAACTGATTGGGAACTCAGATTCAATTTGTTATTTTCTATTTGATTATTGAATGCCTCGTAGATTTTTTGTTTGGGGCAGGGTTGGAGTTGACTATGTGTATTTGTGGGATTCTTTTTTATATCATTATTGGTTTATTAAGTTTAATCTAAATTGTATATGCAATACTGCGGCTCTATTTGGGTTTTGAAGTCTATTTTATATTAGAAGTATTTTCCATATAAAATATTAGTAGTTGATAGTGTTAAGGTATGAAAATATCAGAATACAAGTACTGTTTTACATATTATATACCCTACTAGCTCTGGTAATTTAGTCTTTGCACATTTGTGATACCACTATAACTATGGCATGTAGCTTTGGACAGGTGCTTCCAATAATCGGGTAATTGGATTTAATTTTGTGAATTCTTATCTAGGTTCATGTACGGCTGCCAATGTTTGAATTCTTATTGTAATTTATGCATGATTGGATGTTGGTTACTTGAGCTTTTAAGTTTATTTTAGGTTTCTAATTGTGATGGGAGTGCCCTGTTTTAAACATATTGTCTTTCATTTCTATTTGCTGGGAAATTTGACTAAATATCTAGCACAAACTTTGTGATATTGATGGTTGACATTGAAAATGTGACATTGATAGCCATTGTTTAGATTATGTGAGATAGTTATTATTCTACTGTTATAAGTATGAATATTTGATCTAAATTCAATGGGTTTCAAATCCTGCTACAGTTGCATAAGCCCATTGTTGCATGCCATAAATGACCTATGAAAATCTTAGAATAAAATGAGAGGTAGCTAACCTAACTTCTAGCTAGCACTTCAAGTCTTCAAGAGACAATGGATCCTCTGTAACTAAATTGAATCTATAGATATTGAAGCTGTAATGTCATGTGTTTTGTGCATTGTCAATACCCCCTTGCTTAAGAAGTGTCCAACAATTACATGTGATAGGAGGGCCCACTGATGGGCCTGAAATTAACAATCTCAATTCTCGAGCTCATCTTTTCAATTTCAACGTCGACCATTACATTTTATGCATGAAAGGCCTTTTTGTGATGGTACAAAAGTGTTTAATAAGATCAATTTAATTGGCTCTGCCAGCCCTGAGATGCAGTGCATTTACATTGGAAGAAAGAAAGGGCCACTGCATTTCGAGTTGAATGCTGAATTTTACAAAGTCATATATACATCAGTGTATTCATTATTGTACTTCATATATAAGTTTATATATAGATAATTGTTTTTTTTTTAATGAATCCCGTGCATTGCAGGAGAGTATAACTTATCGACAACAAATGGAACAAAAGTTTATATTGATTTGGAAATTTCGGAGATTGCTAATTTCAAAGATCAGTAAGTGCTTTGTTTTGGATTCACATTTTTAATGTACTAATGTCTCTACAATGCTATGTCTAATATCTCTACAATATAAATGCCAAAGCAATTCAAACCACAAGTGAAAATTCAAGAAAATATAAACATCAACAGAAGAACCATAAGTAAAATAACAAAAATTATGTGGGACTTTGGTAATGAGGTAAGAAAAAAGAAAACCTCGAATAATAACATTGTGTCCTTAACATTACTTTATGTACTATAGACCAGCTTTTATAAAATTTAACTATAAAATTATGAATTGATTGATATTAAATTCAATTTCTAGAAAACTATCTTTACTTGTTAGGGAAAGATTATAAACATTGAGATAGATAATTCTGGTTGGTGTTTTATCTGTTGCAAAGTATGTCGTAAAAAGGTAAAATCAAGAGTTGAATTTTTACAGTGCGACAATTGCAACAAAAAGGCATGCTTCCTAATCCCAAAGTATACAAAATGAAAATGTTTACTTTTTATATTAAAATACACAATAACTAATATGATATTAACATTATATATGTCATTTCTCTTATCAGGTATAGAATTCAATTAAAGGTTGAATATAGCTTAGGAATGACCATATTCATTTTATTATATTCAGAAGCAGAAAAATTACTCAACATATCAATGAAAGACCTTTTGAACTAATGCTTAGAGGTGAGAATACGGAAGATAAAATTAGTGTTTAATATTTACTAAACTTTACTTGAGTGTACAATTTGAAAAATATTACTTTTTTTAGGTGCCCCAAGAAGTTGTCCATCTTGTGCGAATAGAAAATCTGAATGGAAAAGAATTTTTTTTTCGAAATACAATTAAATGACTATAATATCAAGTATGGATGAGAATTCTACACCGTCAAGAAAGTTCTTGAATCTTTTGAAGAAATTGACAAAGCAATTTAGCTTTGATTAAATGACAGAAGTACATATTCTTTAATTAACAAAATTACAAATGTGATATTTAACTTGTATATGTTGTAATACATTCCTCAACTTGTTATATTGCCAAGCTTACATTAGTGATACTTCAAAGCAATGCGCAACTCACACCAACATCTGTACTCAAGGAAAACAGAAGGACATATTCAGTGACTACTACGAAGCAACAAAGGAAGAAGATACAAAAAACACTTTAAAGTTTTCTTTCAATTTATTTCAAATATTGATTAAGTAGTTCTTTAAATTTGTGTTTCATACATTTTATGGATAATTGAGGATGTAAAAGATTTAATTCTTCATTTTATTTTAAACTTCTGTTGATTTCTATTTTTCATTATGTAAATTAATGTTTCTGCAGACACTCGATTTTGCACTTATGATTTAATTAAGGAAGATGACTGGTATGACTATCCATGTACCCAAAAATCATTTTTGCATTGCACGCATCAATTTGTATTTGCATTGCATGCATCAATTTGTCTTTGCATTGCATGCATCAATTCATTCATTGCATATCATAACAATGATCTTGAGATTCTAATGGTCACAACGGTGTGTCCGGTTTCTAAATCGAACCTTCGGATTAAAAGATATCATAAGATCAAGTTTGCATGCATGGTCCATATGCATTGTGTCTAGGAAGAATTGATCACACATGATTAATTTAAATTAATTCTGATTGGTTGAAAAATTAAAATTAATTAAATAATTTTGTGATTGGTTGATAATTAGTGTTTAAAGTAGGATTGCATGCATAGGAATAAAATGGATGATTGGATAACAATAAAATTGTAGATAATTTGAACTTTATCAAGATTTATTTTAAGGGATTTATTGACAAGATAATTATTCAAGATAATAGTTCAAGATAATTGTTCTTAAAAACCTGAAATTATCCAAAAAATCATGACGGAGGATGAAAACATGTCTAGGTACAAGAACTGGTCAAAAAACCCTAGAAGAGAAGTCCAAATGGCACTCGAACGCGAAAGAATGTTTGGAGTCCATGAGCCAATTTGGCGTTTTTGGAGTGCCGAACGGCACTCTAAAAGGGCCAAATTTCCCTTCGGTGGGCTTTGGCCTAACGGCCTTCGGGTGACGATAAGGCACACTCTTTTTGATATTTTCGCAAAAGGATACGTCCGGATTCAAACCCTAATCGTTCGTACCTATTTTTTAGAATCCTCAGGCCTCTATAAATAAAGACTGAACCTCATAATTTAGCACCTTTTTTTTATGCTCTAAGAGGCATACGTTTTGAGACTTACAAATTGCTGATATTTTTTTGATCCTCTTTGAGATTTGCTACAAGAATTAGGGTTTTTAGGTTTCAAAGAGAACTGAACAAGTTTCTTTGAACCCTAAAACATCCTCTCAAGTAAGAACAGTGCTCATGCAAGGGGTTACTTTCTAACCTTTTTGTTCTTATTTTTTCTTATGATGATGCATCCTTTCTTGTTTTAAATATTCATATTTTGAATCATTAATATAGATTATCACAATATGTTTTTGATTCTTTTATTGTTACTATAATCCGTTTCTTAGTTTTAAAGATCTGCATAAACTAAACTAATTTTTCTTCAAGACAAAACGGATCTACATCTTCTTAGATGTAGATCTGATTTTTTTTTTCTGCAAAATAAAATGGATCTACATCTTCCTTAAATGTAGATTTGAATTTTCTCAAGAAAAAAAAAAAGGATTTTGTATCTTTTTAGATACAAATCTAATTTTTTAATGCATGCAGATTTCTAAAATAAAGAAAGAGATCATGAATTGTTGTTTGTTTTGTTTGAGCCGTGTAGCATGAAATTATTTTGTGAATGAGATCCTCTACATAAAAAAAAAAAATCTTTTTCAAATATAAAAACAGATATGATCTTTTACAAACTCAAAACCATTTTTTTATTAAATAAAAAATAGATCTGAATTTTCTCTTCAAAAATCTTTTTCACGTACAAAAACAGATTTGATTTTTCAAGATAAAATCAAATTTTTTCTAATCATTAAAAGATCTGATTTAAAAAAAAAAAGGATACATTCATAAATGATTTTGTGTTGTTTAGTTTATTTCACATGTCCAACATATCATACATAACATGCATAAAATGGTACATTGGTCACAAGAGTCTAGAAGACCAGACTCTGTTTGGGTAGAATGGGTGCCTAGCACCTTCCCATTCCATAACCTAGCCTCCGGATTTAGATTTTCGGTTAAAGATCTAGCTTTATTTTTGTTTTTATTTTGGGTAGATTGTAATGTTAGGATATGTGCCCTTAAATCCTATTGTATGATGCTATGTATGATATTATGTATGACATTATGTGAGACATGATGTATGACTTAATATTGTGTTTAATAAGGTTGTTTTATTCTTATCTAAAATAATGGTAACATGAATATTCGGACATTATCAAATAGTCCATGAGATGCATAGTATGTGATTTATGTGAAAAGTCACAGAAGATATAGATCACAAGTTCTTTGTAAACTCAGAATTTTGGTTCGTAGTCGGTGATGAAATTGGGCATTTCATCTGCGAAGACTATAACATATTAACTACGATGATTTGTCTTGATCATGGAAATGGTGATTTCTAGTTAATATGTTGATATGTTTTAAGAGTTAAGACATATTGAACTGGACCGCTGTGAGATTTATTATTCTCCTAACGACTGTCAATTGAATAATAAATCTCACGACTTGTATTCACATGAACTCTTAATCCTGAGAGAATAATGGACCTGATCATGAAATGTAGGTTGCTTTGATATATCAGGAGTGAGATCTAAAGTAACGGTCAAAACCTCAGTATGTTGGGCAGCCACATTTAGTGTTGATGGAACATATATTCTCAAGATGGAATTCATAGTCTCTTAACGGAGATATAAAATATTCCTTTGAGATAAGTTTAATGGGTACAGTTATTCAGAGAGTTAGGCCTAACCACTTTAGTAAGACTAAAGTATATATTTATGAAATTGGATTTCATAAATATATGGTGAATAACTCATAAGGATTAAATCGGGTACTCAAGGATTAAGATGTAGTAATTTACAAAGTGGCAGTCTATATTCATGACTTTGTATTACTACGAATATTTTATGAAGGGGTTGCATGTATAATAAAGTCTTGGGATATAATTTATTAATGAGGCCTAGAGTGCAATTATATTTATATAGTGGTATTAAATATAATTAATGGTAACTTTGGACTTGTCAAGAGTTGACAGAAAAGCCCAAGGCCCATTGGAGCTAGTGTCTTATTTGTTCCCTTTTGGTCCCACTCCAAGCCACACACCAAAGCCCAATTGGAAAGACTCAAAAGGTTAGCCCAATTAGATAATCAGTTATGTGGAGAGAAACATACAGAATTTTATATAGAATAAAATGGTTTGTATGTTTTATCATAATTATGGTAATGAAAATAAGGAAGAGAGACACTCTTTCATATTCTCTCTAGAAACATAGAACTGATTGAGAGACCACACATCTTGGGCATCGAGTGGAATTGGAGTGAAGATTGAAAGTATTCCCGAGTACTTCTTCATTTGTTTTTGAAATTCACCGCATCAAGGTACACTTTCCTGTTCTTATATTCTGAAACTTACATAGTGAATGTTATCAATTGCGAATGAAGTAGATCCGTTTATTTTCCGCTGCGTATGTTTTGTATTCGATACAAACATGATGATTTCCCAACATTGGTATCAGAGCGGTCTTCATTTCGAATCTGTATAACATGTTTTGTTCGTTTTGGAATTAGAGATTATAGTTTCAAGTTGATAGATTTCTGCATGGTCGTTGAAACTATGATTTGATAAAAACTGATATTGATGTTATGATGTTGTTTAAATATGAATTTAAGAATGTTAAATTGATCTTTAAGGCTATAGCATCAATAGATTTCAGTTTTGATATCAATTTCTGTCTGTCATTTTCGTATGATGGTTGTTTGTTCATGCAAAACGGTTGAAAACTGCCTTAGAAGAATTTCTGGAATTCGAGTTTCACGAGTTTCGATCGATCGAGATTTGCTTTCGATCGATCGAGTGAAACAGAGACTAATCCTTTTGAATCGATTAATGTTCGATTGCTAGTCGATCGATCGAATTTTATTTTCGATTGATCGAGAGGCGATCGAGTATCAATCGAATCAGACAGAAGGTTTAGTTCGAATTGTTTAATTTTTTCGATCGATCGAGGGGCACATTCGATCGATCGAAAGAAAGAAAATTTGAAATTTTTCTAAGTGTTTTCAAACTTAAATTTTGTGTTTTTGCTATTTTTTCTTACACCTTTTTCGTAAGAAAAAGTGCAAGGTTGTGTATAATTAGTTTATGCATGTTTATAAGATAAAAACCTTTAATTTAAAATATCTAGTGGGAGAGAGATACAAGGGTTGGATCTCACGGCCTTCATTGTTGGTTCATAGTAGTGTGAAATATATATTTTGTCTTAGCTTCGAGCTTTGCATTCCATGCGGAGAATATGTATTTAATGGTCTTACAAGATTGAATTTCTTGATTTATAGTGGTTTGATCAAACACCTTGTCTTAGCTTCGAGCTTTGCATTCCATGCGGAGGGTGTTTTGTATCATGGTACTACATGATAAGCCTGTTAAGGGGATGAAATGTGGCTACACATGATTCTAGACAATGGTATACACTAGACTAAATATTATAGTATCCTCTATGCTGAGTTCTTGCTATAATCATTTAGAGGCCAAATGTATAACGGCATATTATTAAGTGTTTGATAAGAGTTATCATGATAGCACTAATAATGAGAATAGTTCTCAATCAATCATAGTATTTAATATTCACTCTATGCTGAGGGATATTGAGTATGGGATTGGGTTGTCGTTGCATATATTATATTATGGTTTTATTAAGGTTCCATAGTATATGTTTATATGCTAAATTGATAATGTCCAGTTTACTTATTATATTCATGTTTATTATTTCAGATTTGAACATGGCATCATTTAGCCCACTTGTTAGCATTCTTAATCAAAACAAACTGACTGGAACCAATTATGTTGACTGGAAAAGAAACTTGGACATAGTTCTCACAACTGAAGAGCACAAATATGTGCTTACTCAACCATGTCCTAGCTTTCCTTCATTAGATGCTCCTCCCGAGGAAAAACAACGATATGATCGTTGGTAGAAATTTAATGAAATGGCCAAGTGCTACATCCTAGCATCCATTTCAAATGTTCTACAGCATCAAATGCAGGATGTAGAACTAGCTTCGGACATTATGCAAAGTCTGAAAGAGATGTTTGGTGAGCAAGGCCGTTCTGCAAGGCAAGAAACCATGAGACAAATTTATAATACCAAAATGGCTGAAGGTAGTTCAGTGAGAGAGCATTGTCTTACAATGATCTCTAATCTGAATACTTTAGAAGTTTTGGGTGCCGACATTGATGGAGAATCCCAAGTGGATATGATACTCCATTCACTACCGGAGTCATTCAAGGAATTCAGACTTAACTATAACATGAACAAAAAGATCTATTCTTTGTCTGAATTAATGAATGAGTTGGTAGCGGCGGAAGGCATCCTTGGTACTTTTAATGTTGAAGCCTATGTGGGTGAAGCTTCTACTTCTCAGCCTAAGTCGAAAGGCAAGGGTAAGAAGAAGAAGAAGAAGGACTTCACTAAGCAAGAGGGTAAACAAATTGTCTTAGGGGTTGCCGACAAAGGAAAGAAGCTGAAAGGAAAATGTTTCCATTGTAGTGAGAAAGGACATTGGAAGAGAAATTGTCCAAAGTTCAAGGCTGCCAATAAGGGTATGAATAGCTCATTTCTCGTTGAAATATGTTTGGTACAAAATCCCACGGATTCCTGGTGTATGGATTCAGGTTGTACTAATCATATCTGCAATTCTTTGCAGGGGTTCCAGGAGACCAGAAAACTTAAAGAAGGAGAGTTGTTTCTGACCTTGGCTGATGGGAGTAGGATTCCAGTTGTAGCTATTGGAGTGTTTAATTTATGCTTTGAAACTAGAGTTTTAATATTGCAAGACTGTCTGTATGTACCTAATGTTCGTAGGAATTTAATTTCTGCAACTTATTTAGGTAAGAATGGATATTGTGTTATCCTTAAAGACTATGTTGTAATAAAGAAGGGTAAAACATTTATCTGTTCTGGCAATATTGTGGATGGTCTTTATATTTTAACTCCGGATAAGCATGAATTGTATAATTCTGAATTAGATAATAACTCTCATGTAAAATCATTAAAGAGAAAGTTTCCTTCTACTAATGATGCATATCTTTGGCACTTGCGTTTGGGTCATATTAATCCAAACAGAATTCGAAGACTAATCAAAGATGGTCTCTTAGAGCCATTGGACTTTGATGAATTTCCAGTTTGTGAATCTTGTTTGGAAGGCAAAATGACCAAACGACCTTTTAATGCAAAAGGTAGAAGAGCCCAAGAGTTGCTAGAATTAGTTCATACGGATGTTTGTGGTCCTATGTCAACCCAAGCAAGAGGTGGCTATGAGTATTTCATTACATTCACTGATGATTACTCTAGATTTGGTTATGTGTACCTAATGAAACGGAAGTCCGAAGCCTTTGAAAAGTTCAAAGAGTTTAGGGCTGAAGTTGAGAATCAATTTGGTAAACGCATAAAGGCCATTCGATCTGATCATGGTGGCGAATACATTCTTGGGGATTTCAAGGATTACTTAACTCAAAGTGGGATCGTATCCCAATTGACTGCACCTGGAACTCCACAACAAAATGGTGTAGCGGAAAGAAGGAATAGGACTGTTTTAGATATGGTTAGGTCCATGATGAGTTATTCGACTCTACCAATTTCTTTTTGGGGATATGCCTTAAATACTGCAATGTATCTTCTGAATTTAGTACCTTCGAAGTCTGTTCCTAAAACACCTGTAGAGTTGTGGAATGGGCGTAAGCCTAGTATGAGACATCTCCATATTTGGGGTTGTCCAGTACATGTGTTAAAAGGAAAGTCTGACAAGTTACAGTCTAAAACAGAAGTGATATTCTTTGTAGGGTATCCAAAAGGAACTGCTGGAGGTTTATTCTATAGTCATAAAGATAATAAAGTGTTTGTTAGTACAAATGCCAAATTCTTGGAAAATGACTATATGAATGATTTCACTCCTAGAAGTAGAGTTGTCTTGGCTGAAATGAATGAACCTGTAATTGAACAACCAATGGTTGAAACTAGGGATGATGTGGTTGTATTGGATACACCACAAGATACTACTTATGAGATGTCTAGTACACAGGTGCCTCGTCGTAGCGGAAGGAATGTTAGGCCACCTATAAGATTCATAGGTCTTGGAGAGACTTATGAGGCTATATCAGAGGAGGCCGAAACTGATCCTTACACTTATGAAGAAGCAATGAATGATATAGATGCACATCATTGGGTCCAAGCTATGAAATCAGAATTAGATTCCATGTATTCCAATCAAGTTTGGGATCTTGTAAAGGCGCCTAACGGCATTAAACCTGTTGGTTGCAAATGGGTTTACAAGAGGAAGAGAGGGATAGATGAAAAGGTTGAAACCTTTAAAGCAAGGCTAGTGGCAAAAGGTTATACTCAAAAAGAAGGTATTGATTATGAGGAAACCTTTTCACCAGTAACAATGCTTAAATCTATCAGAATTCTCTTATCCATTGCAGCTCATTATGATTATGAGATTTGACAAATGGATGTCAAGACTGCATTTCTCAATGGCAATCTTGAAGAGGAAATCTATATGATGCAACCAGAAGGTTTCATAGCAAAGAACCAAGAGCATATGGTATGCAAGTTGAATAGGTCCATTTATGGACTTAAGCAAGCATCTAGGTCATGGAACATCAGATTTGATCAAGCAATCAAATCATTTGGTTTTGAACAAAATCTTGATGAACCATGTGTGTACAAAAGACATCAAGACAAAGTAGTAATGTTCCTAGTGCTTTATGTTGATGATATTCTACTCATTGGAAATGATGTAGGGGTCATGTCGTCCGTAAAGGTTTGGTTGTCAAGCCAATTTGATATGAAGGACTTGGGTGAGGCTAACTTTATTCTAGGGATCAAGCTTTGGCGAGATCGTAAGAATAAGATGTTAGGCTTATCACAAGCTGGATATATAGATAAGGTTCTAGAACGGTTTAGCATGCAAAACTCCAAGAAAGGATTACTTCCTTTCAGACATGGAGTTCCTCTGTCTGATGACCAAAGGCCTAAGACTCAAGAGGAAGTAGATATGATGAGACAAGTTCCTTATGCTTCTGCAGTAGGAAGTTTCATGTATGCCATGCTTTGTACTAGACCGGATATCTGTTTTTCAGTTGGCATGGTCAGCCGATATCAATCAAATCCATGACCACAACATTGGCAAGCTGTAAAGCATATTCTCAAGTATCTACGGAGAACGAGAGATTATATGCTTGTTTATCGTTGTGAGGATTTGATTCCCGTTGGCTATACAGATTCAGATTTTCAATCAGATCTAGATTTCAGAAAGTCCACGTCAGGATGTGTTTTCACCTTGGGAGGTGGAGCCATAAGTTGGAGGAGTGTTAAGCAATCTTGTATTGCGGACTCCACCATGGAAGCTGAATATGTTGCTGCTTGTGAGGCGGCAAAGGAAGCTGTTTGGCTCAAGAAATTCCTTTCTGATCTTGGTGTAGTGAGAATGGAGCAAGTTCCTATCACATTGTTTTGTGACAATAGTGGAGTGGTTGCACAATCCAAAGATCCAAGGAATCACAAGAAAGGAAAGCACATTGAAAGGAAGTACCACATCATTCGAGACATTGTTGCTCGTGGAGATGTGGTGGTTGCAAAGATTGACAGTGCAAATAATTTAGCAGATCCCTTTACCAAAACCTTGCCTCAAAGGATCTTCGAGTCACATTTGGAGGGAATGGGAGTTAGATTAGTGTACAATAGTCTTTAGGGCAAGTGGGAGATTGTTAGGATATGTGCCCTTAAATCCTATTGTATGATGCTATGTATGATATTATGTATGACATTATGTGAGACATGATGTATGACTTAATATTGTGTTTAATAAGGTTGTTTTATTCTTATCTAAAATAATGGTAACATGAATATTCAGACATTATCAAATAGTCCATGAGATGCATAGTATGTGATTTATGTGAAGAGTCACAGAAGATATAGATCACAAGTTCTTTGTAAACTCAGAATTTTGGTTCGTAGTCGGTGATGAAATTGGGCATTTCATCTGCGAAGACTATAACATATTAACTACGATGATTTGTCTTGATCATGGAAATGGTGATTTCTAGTTAATATGTTGATATGTTTTAAGAGTTAAGACATATTGAAATGGACCGCTGTGAGATTTATTATTCTCCTAACGACTGTCAATTGAATAATAAATCTCACGACTTGTATTCACATGAACTCTTAATCCTGAGAGAATAATGGACCTGATCATGAAATGTAGGTTGCTTTGATATATCAGGAGTGAGATCTAAAGTAACGGTCAAAACCTCAGTATGTTGGGCAGCCACATTTAGTGTTGATGGAACATATATTCTCAAGATGGAATTCATAGTCTCTTAACGGAGATATAAAATATTCCCTTGAGATAAGTTTAATGGGTACAGTTATTCAGAGAGTTAGGCCTAACCACTTTAGTAAGACTAAAGTATATATTTATGAAATTGGATTTCATAAATATATGGTGAATAACTCATAAGGATTAAACCGGGTACTCAAGGATTAAGATGTAGTAATTTACAAAGTGGCAGTCTATATTCATGACTTTGTATTACTACGAATATTTTATGAAGGGGTTGCATGTATAATAAAGTCTTGGGATATAATTTATTAATGAGGCCTAGAGTGCAATTATATTTATATAGTGGTATTAAATATAATTAATGGTAACTTTGGACTTGTCAAGAGTTGACAGAAAAGCCCAAGGCCCATTGGAGCTAGTGTCTTATTTGTTCCCTTTTGGTCCCACTCCAAGCCACACACCAAAGCCCAATTGGAAAGGCTCAAAAGGCTAGCCCAATTAGATAATCAGTTATGTGGAGAGAAACATACAGAATTTTATATAGAATAAAATGGTTTGTATGTTTTATCATAATTATGGTAATGAAAATAAGGAAGAGAGACACTCTTTCATATTCTCTCTAGAAACATAGAACTGATTGAGAGACCACACATCTTGGGCATCGAGTGGAATTGGAGTGAAGATTGAAAGTATTCCCGAGTACTTCTTCATTCGTTTTTGAAATTCACCCCATCAAGGTACATTTTCCTGTTCTTATATTCTGAAACTTACATAGTGAATGTTATCAATTGCGAATGAAGTAGATCCGTTTATTTTCCGCTGCGTATGTTTTGTATTCGATACAAACATGATGATTTCCCAACATGTAACTAGGACAAAAAACCATGTATATTTGGTAGATCGTAACTAGGACCCAAAGCCATGTAAAGTTCAAATTTTCAAATTTTTATTTATTTTTATTCAATCAGTGAAACGAAGCAATTCAGTCATGTATTTGTGTATTAGTTTTTCTTATTTTTTTTTACATAAAAAATAAGTGGCTACTTCACACCATTTATCCAAAAAGAGAGGTGCCCTAAAAGGTACCCGAATCTCTTTTTTGAGAGCACCCAATTGGCGAGGTCTCTCATAGTTTCATATTTCATATCAAGGATAGGAAGCTATAAAACTGGAATCATATATATATATATATATATATATATATTAGCCATATTATAAATCGTATGTCTACATCTCACATTATGATAAACAACTTAAAGTATTCTTTTCTCAGTTATTACTCTGCCGTTGTAATTAATTTTTTTTTATCACACCAAATATGATATATACTGTTTATAATATTTAAAAAAGAAAAAAAAAAGATATATACTGGTAGCCAAAGCTAATTTTTGGTAAATGGGATTTCAAAAATGCTTTTGTTGGTCATGTTTTGGCTCCTACTCGTTGCAGAGGCGTTGGTGGAGGAGGGTTGTTAACTGTTCTTTTGTTTGTTGGGTTGGAAAGCAAATCCAACGGGTCTAGACTCTATTGCACTTACTTGTAACACACTCGTTTTACTAGTAAATCACTCATATATGTTTGCCCATATAAATGTAGTCCCTTGTACAGTTTTACCTATACTTTAATACAGAAAATATTTTCTGTAAAATGTTTAACGACTTTTAGATGTTTGCTTGTATGTAAAATTTCGTTAAACTTATACAATATTTTTCGTTGACAATAAAATTCTTAGTAAAAAGTTGTAAAATGCTTCACATTAAAAAATTTGGTAAAACAATTTTACAAAAACACACAGTGGTCCCTTCTCACATCTGGTGGCTAGGTCGTTGGTTTGGTGTGTTGGGCAACTAGTGCCAGCGATCAAGTTGTTAGTTTCGGTGGTGCGATAGTCGAAGCACCCGTTCCAACAACGAGTGTTGTTGGTTAGGTCGCAGAAGACAATGGTTCTAGTAGTTGGGACAGACGGTTTGACAGCTGGCGCTGGTCATTGGACCTCCATCATGTAGGAAAAAATCTACTATTTGATTTTTGCAATTATTTAATTTTGGTATTTTTATGTAATTTTCGTTATTTTAGGTTTAAGTTATTTATTTCCTTGTTTTTAGGTGTTTTAATGCTTCTTAGGTCAAATTTGGTTCCTATTATTGGTTAGGTATTAATTAGGATTTATATTATAACATATTTTCTTATCTTTTAAGTTTTACGGACCTCTTAGATAGGCTTTTAAGAATGTAAATGTTTTTCAGAGATTATTAATAATAAAATTAAGAGTTTTTCTCAATTGTTTTCTCTAGTAGATTCCAGACTTATCACCTTGTGGATTCAAGGAACCCCTCGTGGACTCGAGGTTTACTATCAAAAACTAACAGTTTAGTTTCTATTCCATCAAGAGAGCATCATGTATGCTTTCTTCAAGCTTCTGTGACATTAGTTGATATCAGAGCCTTAACTTACCCTAGTTTGATGGCAAACCGGCATGACAGTAATCACCACCACAACAACAACGAAGTCAAAGATGTAGTTCTCACAAGGGTTGAGTTCCACGAATTTTGTGAAGAGAGACAAAAAATTATGGGTGACATCTAGCAAAGGATTGCTATTCTTCTTGCTAGGAAATCATCTCACAACAACAATGATCAATATATTCATAGATGCACTCCAAACTGCAAGAAAATTCTATTCTTTGATGGAGGCATGTGTAAGTTGGATTTTATTGATAGGCTCCCTGATTTGGAAGAGTATTTTAATTTTTGGAAGATTTGTGATGAAGAAAATATATAGCTTTTATCTAATAAATTGGATGATGAAGTAGAGAAATGGAGGGAAGACATTCAAATTGATAGAAAGCGACGTGGTAAGCATCCAATCTGCTCTTGGCAAAGAATGAAAAAGGAGTTAATTGATTTATGGTTTCCTAATGATATAGTTAGATTATACAAGTGTTGATTGTAAATCTATATATTCATATGAAAAGCAATATCAAAACATGAAAAGCTAGTGTGCTGTCACAGGCAACCAAAAATAAAACCTATACTCCTAAAAATACATGTAGTAGTGTGAGTAAGGATCGTTCCCACGAAGAGTATCTAGATTAGTTTTATGCTATGTGAACAAGGAGAGGGGGGAGGGGGGGGGGGTTTGAGTATAATGAAAACAATTTTAAAAAATACAATTAAGGAACAATTCAAATTTAAATATTGAAATTAATCAAAAGAACAAACCTTGGTGTAAGTCAACATCTACCATCGAAATTTTACAATTGATCATCGATGCAAGTATATATCGATTCACACTTTGAATATTCACCATTAGGACTATTTTCCTATTTCTCCTTAGTTACAGTTAATAAGAAAACAAGCGATCTTATTAACCCTAACTACTAAACAATCCAAGACAAGCGCTAAATGTTTAATCTAGTAGCAGCCTTAAGAATTAGAGAGATTAGTGAAAGTAAACAACACAAGCACAAGTAGTTATATTTAATTTAGTTGAGCATTCTTCCTAAGATCTAATAATTTCTGACGCAGCAAATCATTAAATCTGTTAGGATATGTGCCCTTAAATCCTATTGTATGATGCTATGTATGATATTATGTATGACATGTGAGAGAAATGATGTATGACTTAATATTGTGTTTAATAAAGTTGTTTTATTCTTATCTAAAATAATGGTAACATGGATATTCGGACATTATCAAATAGTCCAGGAGATGCATAGTATGTGATTTATGTGATTTAGTCACAGAAGATATAGATCACAAGTTCTTTGTAAACTCAGAATTTTGGTTTGTACTCGGTGATGAAATTGGGCATTTCATCTGCGAAGACTATAACATATTAACTACGATGATTTGTCTTGATCATGGAAGTGGTGACTTCTAGTTAATATGTTGATATGTTTTAAGAGGTAAGACATATTGAACTGGACCGCTATGAGATTTATTATTCTCCTAATGACTGTCAATTGAATAATAAATCTCATGACTTATATTCACATGAACTCTTAATCATGAGAGAATAATGGACCTGATCATGAAATGTAGGTTGCTTTGATATATCAGGAGTGAGATCTAAAGTAACGGTCAAAACCTCAGTATGTTGGGCAGTCACATTTAGTGTTGATGGAACATATATTCTCAAAATGGAATTCATAGTCTCTTAACGGAGATATAAAATATTCCCTTGAGATAAGTTTAATGGGTTCAGTTATTCAGAGAGTTAGGCCTAACCACTTTAGTAAGACTAAAGTATATATTTATGAAATTGGATTTTATAAATATATAGTGAATAACTCAAAAGGATTAAACCGGGTACTCAAGGATTAAGATGTAGTAATTTACAAAGTGGCAGTCTATATATTCATGACTTTGTATTACTACGAATATTTTATGAAGGGGTTGCATGTATAATAAAGTCTTGGGATATAATTTATTAATGAGGCCTAGAGTGCAATTATATTTATATAGTGGTATTAAATATAATTAATGGTAACTTTGGACTTGTCAAGAGTTGACAGAAAAGCCCAAGGCCCATTGGAGCTAGTGTCTTATTTGTTCCCTTTTGGTCCCACTCCAAGCCACACACTAAAGTCCAATTGGGAAGGCCCAAAAGGCTAGCCCAATTAGATAATCAGTTATGTGGAGAGAAACATACAGAATTTTATATAGAATAAAATGGTTTGTATGTTTAAGATAATAAGATATAAGGAAGAGAGACACTTTTTCATACTCTCTCTAGAAAACATAGAACTGATTGAGAGACCACACATCTTGGGCATTAAGTGGAATTGGAGTGAAGATTGAAAGCGTTCCTGTGTACTTCTTCATTCGGTTTTGAATTTCACCGCATCAAGGTACACTCTCTTGTTCTAATATTCTGAAACCTACATAGTGCATGTTATCAATTGCGAATGAAGTAGATCCGTTTATTTTCCGCTACGTATGTTTTGTATGCGATGCAAACATATATATTTCCTAACAAAATCTTGGTTGCTTCACAAATTAGAGGGATCAAACAATTTCAGATTTGATATCTAACTTAGCAGTAGATTGCAACGAATAACAAACTAGTAGGCCTCCTAGTAATTGACCGAGACAATCATGAAAATAGGCATAGAAGAACATCCGATACTCAAAGCATAAATTGAATAATAATAAAAAAAATAGATCGCGTAGATTTATTGATTCCAAGGCTTCCGTTTCCTTCAACCAAGTATAAAAGTTTAGCCAAGCAGCGCCATGATGAAAACTCGGAGGAGAAGTTAAAGAAGAGGAGAGAGAGAGAGAGAGAGAGAGGCATGTCTGTAGTCTGATTTCTCCTCTCCCTTTTACATGTTAATTCCCCTTTTCAGAAGCCTGCAAAATCTCCTAAAAATATTCTTAATAATAATATCCAAATCTGACTAATTAAGGAAAGTATTAAAAATAAAAATAAAGACCTAATATATAGGAAAGTGGTGTTTTCAGCTCGAATTTTCATGCAACAGATCTGGAAGCTTTCGAAAATAAACCGCATCAGATCCGCATATTAGAATTGCAGGCTAAGGAATGTTCTAGAACGTCAGCAGTGTAGGTGCAGCAACTTCAAGCCCGATTTCGACCTTGATGAAGCCAGTATCTCTCAAAACTCAAAATGAAAGTTGTAGAGCTTTCTCTTGGCATTCCATAGCATCTTGAATAATCTCAATCGGAGTTCTGATGAGAGAGTTATGCCTAGATTACGAAGCGATGTTGAAACTGTCCAAAATCGCCCAATTAACTTCGTTTTGCACTTAACGCCTCCATCTGCATCCTAAATCAAAATATAAGAATAATGAGTACATTTAGGCACCAAATGAGTGTAGAAGACTAAACATTAAAGGAGAAAAATATAACATTTTGCATTCTCATCAAATTCCCCCATAATGAACTTTTGCTTGTCCTTGGGCAAATCTCAAATTCACTTTCCCAAAAACACCAAGGTTGCAACGCCATTAGCAAAGAACAACCAAGCTCTTCAAAACTCACAAAATATCATGAACAAGCATTCTTAAACAACTTAAAATTACTTAGTAAGCATTTTCACTTGAAGATGGAGTAAACTAAATACGTAGACCCTCATGGAAATATACACTCGACTCTTATGTGTTTGAAAGGTATGTGTTTCGCTCAAATTCATTTCAATGGAAATGATCTACTATAGGCTTGCATATCTTCTCGTTCTCCACCACTGGGATCACATGCATAACACGAATTATGAGGACTTTTCAAGGGTTGTACCGGGGTTTAGGATCAAGGTGGGAAATATTTGGGAATGTAGCTTAAAAGCCATCGAAACTAGTGGAGAAAAACTGAATCAACTCAACCTCGAATATATAAGACGTGTAAAGCCAGTCATTCCAATTAGCAGCTTCCACCTTTTTTTATATCACGTATAAACATACCCCTTTCTTGGAATTTTAGGAGGAATTATGAACATGGACAGTTTGTAACATTAAAAGCAATTTCCTCCATCACTTCCTTTCTTCTTCTTCTTTTTTTTTTTTACTCAAAATTACATCAACAATGGAGCTCACAAATTGAGAATGAAAACATGTTCTATTTCACTAGTCATAGCCATACCACAAATCCAGACACCCCCACACTTATTTCTTGCACACCCATACATATCATAATGATGAACAATGCTCCACTAGCTATACGGCTTGGGTAAAGGCATTTTTTTTGGGTTTAAAGCTTGTAATGTGGGTTCACAATAAATGAAAAAAAAAACCAATAAAGCTCTAAGGGGTTCAACAAAGGGAAAAATTGATTACAAGGTAGGCTATTTGGCTTATATAGCTTATAATAAAGAGGGCGTTAATCATGTTCATGCATGCATGTGTCAATATGACCTCAAAGAGAATCAAGGCTGTAAGTTCGTTTAGACCCCTGTAAACTTAAAATTGTTTAACCTAATTAATTAACCAAGTGAATACTTAGGTTTATTATTCAAATCTAGGTTAAAACAATAACAATCATATCAAGTAAAGCAGCGGAAAAATAAAGAACATAAAGATATGATGACTCAGGAAAACCAAACTAGTAAAAAACTTGGGGAGGATTTAACCTAGCTATCTTTAAGGTAAAATAGCAAATCCACTAGAAAGAATTGAAGTTTACACAATAGCGACTTAGACCACTAACATCCTATTGCTACCTGCTTGTAGGAAACTTACTACCACGATCCCATGATAGCTCCGAGACCACGGACTCCTTCTTTCCTTAATCTTTGCAAAACACAAACACCCACGCTTGTGACTTTGAGATCCCACTCAAAGGTTTAGCAACACAAACTCTCCTGTTGTGACTCCAAGACCACCCTTGAAGGTTTAGATCATCAGCACCTTTGATGACTAGAGAAGGCAGCAACTTCAGCAATACTGGATCTTGAGATTCTTCAAGGAACAACACCGGTAGAAGTTATAAGAGAGGTTTTAGGAGCAAAACCCTAAATACAAAAGAGGCACACTCTTCTCTCTCTAAAAAGCCTTATAAAAAACGTGCTTAGGCTTTCCTTTATATAGTGGGAGAAGTAGATCTAAAACCCTAATCCTTAATGGGCTTGAGTTGCTGTTTGGGCCAACTTAAAATTCTGCAGATACGACTTTCGATCGGTCGAGCCTGTCTTTCGATTGATCGAACCAGGCAATTTCTGAATTCTTCTTTCTGTAGCTTATATGTTCTTGAATCTTGACTTGAATCATCTTGAGCATTGTCTAATAAAACTTATAGACTCTAAGATCTATATCTAGACAAGTTTGTGTTCACGATTTGCCAATTGTTCTAAACTTTTAGAACCTAACAAAGGCAAGTTCTAGAAAAACAAATCCATGGAAGAATATTTCACATGAAAGAAAATAGTGAGACTGATATGGATGGGTCAGTCTAAAGGCTCAAAATCTCACTAGCTTTTGTCTACTTAATTTAGTCACTACCATTCTCAAGGAAAATAACTAGACCAATTAATTCTAAGTTGGAAGATTACTTATTCAATCATGTTATGAATTTTTCAAGCTTAATTGAATCTTGCTCACGACATACATAACCAGATTTCGTTGAAAGCCACAAAGACAAAGAGCAAAACTCTTTTTTTTTGTTAAGACATATGTGATTCACTTGTTATAAACATATGTCACTATTTTATGTAATTGGCTAATCCTTTGACAAAACGCATTTTACTTGTAAGTGGTAGATCTAAGATGTGTTTAATACTTAAAGAAACTTTGTTTCAAGATCAAGTGTTGAAGCCATGCAAGTTTGTCCAAAATTCAAGCCAAGAAAGTACCTGTCATTAAAGCTCGACAGCTAGCCATTTGTTGAGGTTTAAAGAGCTGTTCAGCCCCAAGGCTTGACAGCAGCTCGACAAATAGGGTATCTGTTGAGGTTTATGAAAAACAGATTTTCAGTTCTGTTTTGACTTTAATCCGTGATTATGTGTTTAGGCTTTCTTTTCTCACAACCTTAGACATATAAAAGGATTATTTTAAGGGCCGTCAAAGTGGACACAAGTTGCAAAAGTGTTGAGCAAAGTTTGTTCAAGCAAATTGTGACCAGAGACAGAGTTTTGCCCTAGTTCATCGTTCTTGTGAAGAAGTTGCTGTATTTGTACACTGTTGGGTTTTGTGACCAAGCATCTTTTTGATCTTCATCGTTGGGATGAATTGAAGAACTTTACAGCCAACAACCTTCTCTAGTTGGTGATTGAAGTTGCGTACTGGGATCCACGCAATTGGTTAGTAACATACTGGGAGTCATGCATTACAAAGAGAGATTGTCACTACATAATAAGTCCAATTGGGTATTGGAGTAAGGGTTCAACTGTAGGTTGGTATATGGTACTGGGATTCCTTTACTTGTAACTGCTTGTTGTGATAATGGTGGATTCTCGGGGGTGGTGACCTTAAAATCACCCGGTGGGGTTTTTGCCGTGTAGGTTTTCCCCATTCGTAAACAAATTACCGTGTCAATTTATTTTCTACTGCATATTTAGTTTAATTGGTGATTTTTTTGTGCTACCACGCGTTTACATGTTAATTTGATTAATTAATAAACTTGGCTAATTAATCAATTAATTCATCACAAGAGGTCAATACATTCTTGGCCTATCAAGTGGTATCAGAGTAGGCACACTTTGATTAGGGTTAATCTTTGCTGTGTTGATCCATTGACCCATGTTTGTCATGGATAAAGGACAGTCTTTAATTATCCATCCTTTATTTGATGGCACTAACTATGCATACTGAAAAGTACACATTAGAGCTTTCTTGCAGTCTTTACATGAGAAGGTGTGGCAAGCTGTAGAGATTGGCTGGACCAAGCCAAAGGAAATTCCGGTTGAATGGGATGATGCTAAGATCAAGGCGACAAAATTTAACAGCAGGGCATTGAATGCTTTATTCAGTGCAGTCACCAATGAGGAGTTCAAGAAGATATCCTCTATTGAAATTGCCAAGGAAGCATGGTCCATCCTCTAGAAAACCTATGAGGGAACCAAGACTGTCATGGATTCAAAGCTGCAGAGGCTTACTACAAGCTTTGAAGAGATTAAGATGGAGGAGGATGAGTCGTTTGATGAGTTCTATGTCAAGCTTAAAGACATAGTGAACTCAGCTTTCAATCTTGGGGAAACCATTTCTGAACCCAAGATTGTGAGAAAGGTGCTCAGATCTCTACCCGAGAGATTCCATGCCAAGATTACGGCAATCGAGGAATCAAAAGATATTGACAAGATTTCTTTGATAGAGCTAGTTGGTAATTTGCAGACCTACAAGCTAGGGTTAACAAGAATTGGCAAGTCGGGTAAGGGTAAGGGCAAGAGCATGGCATTGAAGGCCAAGAGCAGTGAAACTAATGAGTCTTCAGACGATGAAGATTCCAAGATGAAGTCCTACATCACCAGGCAATTCAAGAAGTTTATAAAGAATGCAAATGGAAGTGTAACATCCTAGTTTTGGGAAATAATGAAACAACAAACCCACCCTACAACCTAATGACTTAGAACCTACCCTTAGGTCTGTCCTTATTAAAATTGCATTGCATGTTGTGTGTTTTTGTTTTTGGTTGATTGATGAATATGGATGAGGTCTTAGCTTTGATTAACCTAAGAAAGCTTGTTCTAGAGAGAAAGAGAGGGAAGTATTTGGTCAAGATCCTAAAGAAGGCTGTAAATAGAACCCAAGGCTGACACTTAAGCTAGTAGCTCTAGTTCTAAGCCCATCGCTTTCATTACGGTATTGAAGCCCGTAAGCATAGAAGATACTCCACTGCTGCAACATCACAATCCCATATTCGACCTACAAGACAGTTCAAGCCACAAGAAGACCAAAGATCCCATCACCATGGCACAAGAGGGAGAACATCCGAACACCGAGGAACCCATGAACACTCAAGAGCTACTCAAAACCATGGTAGCTAGTCGAATCTAGTTGAGGGAGGACATGAACCTTATGGTGCAACAGTTTCAGAATCTAAAGAGTAACCAAGAGGAGAACAAGACTGAACATAATCCACCAACCATGGAGGGTGAGATGAAGATCAACGAAAGAATAAACAAAATGGAAGAGATGATTAGAAGAGCTCGTAAGACGGAAGATCTCATGGACTATGAATCCCTCTCACTTTTCCCTGATGTGAGACTGCCTCCTAAGTTCAAGATGCCAACCTTGGACAAATTTGACTGGACCGGTTGCCCAAAGTCCCATCTGAAGATGTATATGAGGGCTATGCAGCCCTTAGAAGCGACTGAAGGAGTACTTGCTCAAATGTTCCAAAACACTATGACCTAAGTCACTCTTAGGTGGTTCCTCAACCTAAATGATGCTAGAGCAAGAAGTTGGGAGGAAATCTACTGCGAGTTTCACAATCAATACAAGTACAACATCGAGGTGATGTGACAAGGAAAGATTTGGAGACCACCAAACAAAAGCCGAAGGAGTCTTTTTCCACCTTCATAACCAAATTGAGAGCCAAGGCAGCCCAAATGATCACAAGACCTAGTGAAGAAGAGCAAATCCAAATGGTGGTAAAGAATTTGTTACCTATATTCCATAAGCATCTTTTTTCCCAATACATTCTAAACTTCAAAGCCTTGGTCATAGCTAATACTCAAGTGGAAGACGCTATCAATAATGGCATGTTAAAGAATGAAGAAGGCTTCGTTTTTGAGAAAGCTACAACCCACACTACCAATGAGGAGGCAATCAATGTTGCAGTTCCCCAAACATCATCAACTATCAATTCTAGGCCTCGAAGAAAGTTCAATGAACTCCACATGCCTATGAGCCAATTGTTTGAAAAGCTCAAGCTTGAAAGACATCTTGGCCCACATGAACCTCGACCTCCTCCAAGCCCACTACCTAAAGGTTACAAGTCGCATTAATTCTACAGATATCATTAAGAACCTGGCCATCAGACAGACAAATGTATCAATCTGCGACATGGCATTCAAAATTTGATCGACGAACAAGTCATTACTCCATAATCATCAGCCAGTTATCCTGACTTTATTTGAATTTCAATTTAGTTCTTTGGTTTTATTGTTTACTTAGGATTTGCTTTCTAATTGGTTATTTTCTTAATAAAGTCCATTTTGAGTTTAATGGATTTGATTCATCATGTTGATCATATGTATATAAAAAAATTCAAAAAAAAGGAAAAAAGAAAATAGAGTTTTTTTTTTTAAAATAAAAATTTTAATTTATTATTATTATTATTATTATTATTATTATTATTATTATTATTATTATTATTATTATTATTATTATTATCATTATCATTATTATTATTATTATTATTATTTGCACTAGGGACATTGGGACTTTTTAGTTACTTTTTTTTCCTAAAAACCCTTTTTTGTTCTTTCAAAGACTCCAAGATTTTCCCAAAGCTTCCCTTTCAAAGACTCCAAATTTTTTTCAAAAGCCTTCTTTTCAAAAGAACACAAGAAGATCTTTTAAACACAAATTTTCTCAATTGCAAAAATCAAACAATTGAAAAGAAATATGGTTTGCAAATATAAATTTGTATTGATGAATAATGAGTACAGTCTCTATTTCAATTCTTTTACAAAAGAATACCCTCTGATTCTGTCTTCTTTGAACTTGACTCGAACAAGAGATCTTCTTGACTTTGGTTGGAAGATGGATTGAATGGTCTTCACAACAAATCTCTAGTTTTGAGCTTGTTAGAGATTTATTGTTCTTCAAGTCTTCGAATGTGAAGGCTTTTAGGTTGAAGTTCTTCAGGGCTTTAGAGGCTTAATCCGTTGAGCTTCAAAGATTTGGGTTTGTTGAGGTTTATGGAGACTTGTAAACACAAATTTTCTCAATTGCAAAAATCAAACAATTGAAAAGAAATATGGTTTGCAAATATAAATTTGTATTGATGAATAATGAGTACAGTCTCTATTTCAAAGGGGAAGGACGAGGCCAGGAAGCTGAGGATCAAATCGGCCAGGTACATCTTGATGGACGAAATGCTCTACAAAAGGGGTTTCTCCCAGCCTTATTTAAGATGTTTAGCTCCAGACGAAGCGAACTACGTATTAAGGGAGATTCATGAGGGCGCATGTGGCAACCACTCAGGAGCAAGATCACTCGTCCACAAAGTTGTACGGGCAGGTTATTATTGGCCGACTATCCAAGCTGATGCCAAGGCATATGTTAAGGTCTGTGATCAATGTCAGCGTTACAGCAACATCCCTAGACAGTCGTCAGAGTATCTTACCCCGATGATGGCCCCATGGCCTTTTGCACAATGGGGTTTGGATATACTAGGCCCCTTCCCAACAGGGGTTAGACAGATGAAGTATTTGGTGGTGGGAATAGACTACTTCACTAAGTGGGTGGAAGCTGAGCCCTTAGCGAAAATTACTCAACAGAATGTAAAACATTTCGTCTGGAAGAACATTGTATGCAGATTTGGAGTGCCAAGAATTCTGGTGTCTGATAATGGAAGGCAGTTTGACAATACACCCTTCAGGGAGTTTTGTGAACAACTAGGAATCAAAAACCATTATTCCTCACCCGCCCACCCACAGGCCAATGGACAAGCAGAGGTAGCAAACCGGTCCTTGTTGAAAATCATCAAGACCCAGCTTGAGGGGGCAAAGGGAGTATGGCCAGATGAGTTACCAGGTGTTTTATGGGCTTACAGAACAACAGTGAAGACCCCCACAGGAGAAACTCCTTTCAAACTAACTTATAGGAGTGAAGCAGTCATACCTGCAGAGGTGCACATGGCCAACCATAGGGTAATGAAGTACCAAGACGGAGAAAACGAAGAACAACTTCGCCTTAACCTCGACCTTGTCGACGAGGTGAGGATGGACGCAGAACAGAGAACAGTAAGGTACAAAAGCCTTATGGCGAAGCAGTATGATGCCATGGTCAAGCCCCGGCGTTTCAACGTCGGGGATCTCGTCCTAAAAAGGGTTTCGTTGGCCACCAGAAACCCCGCTCACGGGAAGCTGGGTCCAAACTGGGAGGGACCTTATAGGGTTGTCAATTGCAAGAGGCAAGGATCCTACTACCTGGAAGCCCTAGACGGACGGAAGCTAGAACATCCCTGGAACGTTGAGCACCTAAGAAGGTACTACCAATGAAGGGAAAACATGGACGAACAGTGCCATAAGACGAAAGTCATGGACGATGCTTGGTGTGACTTGTTTACAGTAATTGTCTTATATTTGTTTACTATTACTATGTTTTAAGTGCATAAGTATGTTGTGTTAGTCATGGACAAATTTGTGTTAATATTTTTAATTCCTTAAAGGCACTAACTCTTAAGTATGTGCCATGCCTGTGGACGAGTGGTTACATTATGAAGTTCCAATATATATGATGTATTTTTAAGTACGTGATTGTATGGAAGCCCCTCATTTCTGCAATTTCATTCAAAATAATCCACATAAGGCAACCTAGCAAAGACGAACAAAATTCCTTGGACGCAAGGAATTCAGCGTCTATAAAGTTTTCCTTAAACAATAAGGATAAAATGAGAAAAGTAAATAGAGTTACATCCGTCAAAGCTTAAGACGAGATAAAACCAAGGTACGCTCGTCTAAATCATGGACGTAATGTGTAACAATAGCACAAGTCCATGGATGAGTCTAACCAGCATAACAATCCAGTACATGGACGAGAACATGTTGGGACGATTTAGAAATGGTTGAATTAATAATCATCCAAAAACAAGGTATATCCGTCAAAGATCAAGACGAGATAAAACCAAAGGAAGACTCGTCGAAGTCATGGACGTGTAATGTGTGCAACAACACCACGAGCCCATGGACGAATCTTACCAGCATAACAATCCACTACATGGACGAGAAAATGTTGGACGATTTTGAGATGATTGACATAATGATCATCCAGAGCTTGAATAACAAATAGAACTCGCAAAGACACGTCATTCGTGGACGAGTTATACTATTAAGAATAATATTAAGTTCGTTCATAAAATCAAGACGAGATAAACGGACGAGCCACAGTGCCATAAACATAATATGGACGATATAAACAAATTTAAAACACATGAAAAATGAATTGAAGACATTCATTCATTTAAAGGGTGGACGACCAACGCCCAAAAACCCTTGAGTTTGATGTAAATGATTATATAAAGCTTGTTCATAAGCTTGGACGAGATAATTGTACTTGAATAAATTTAAAGAAAAAGAGAAAAAGAAAGCAAGCAAAGCCCAAAACAACGGGCACTTCTAATAAAATAAAATGGAAAATTCTAAGTTAGATTCAGTTAGATAAACCACTGGGGGCATTACCCCCAGACTTGGGGTCGTCCTGGATCACCTCATTGTTGGCATCGTCCATCACATTGACGTCCTCAGAACTTGTTTGCAAAAGGGAACTTTCTGTAGCAAGAGGAAGCTGGAAGGAATCAAAGTCTAAGTCAGGGAAGACGTCCTTGGCATCAGCACGGAAGTCCTCGTAACCAGCTGCATAGTGGCTGTCTAGACGATTCTTGTATTCGTCAGACCTCTTGAAAGCTGCTACGGCTTCCTCACGTGCTTTCTCCAAGGACAAGCCAAACTCAGCAACTTGTCCCTCCAAGTGAGCAATGCGAGTATCTTTCTCAATAACATCTGCTCTAAGCTCCTCTGCCTCGTCCTTCAGCTTCATCTCACTCCCTTGCAAACGATTAAGGTCCTCAGTCAACCTAATCACCTCCCCCTTTTTCAACAAAACCTCAGTGGTCAGCTCCTGGGCCTTCTCCTTAGCCGTCTTGGCTTCCTCAGCAAGTTCCTTAGCCTGGCTGTTAGCTGTGTAAAACTTGGACATAGCCTATGCATGGACGGAGAGAAGTTAAGAATTTTTACTCAAAATTTTAATATGCTCAAGGACGAGTAAAATTGCTTACCTTGAAGAGGTCGTGAATGGCAGAACGCTCAAAGTCTTTCACTGACATGTTGTAGCACGAGTTCACCTCGTTGTCAGAAATGATTCCTTTGAACGTCCTCCAAGCATAACCTTCGTCCAGCACCAGGTTAGAGGGTCGCTCAGATGACTCAGAAGGATGAGGCCTGTGAGGAGTCTTGGTTGGGGGAGTAGGATCAGTCTGGACTGGTGGAATAACTTGGACGGGCACAACGTCGTCCAAAGGATCGTCCAAGTTGACCGTTGGAGGTGTAAACTTGGGGACTTTGGGAAGAGGAGTCGTACCTGACCTTTGTCTCTTGGAGCCTCGACGACTTGGAAGGTCACCAAGGTCCACCGAACTCGAAATAGGCTTGGACTTCCTCTTCCCTCCAGGGACGGCGTTCTTCTGGACAACTGGAGGAACATTAACCTCGTCGTCCCCACTGGTTACGTTCTTCTCCCTATTCTCTCTCATTGTAGACATTCCTACAACAAAGAAAGTTAAACAATGATATACTGAGAAACCATACATAATATGAGAGGAGAAAAAGGACGACACTTACTTCGACGAGTTTTCTCTTCGTGTGCAAGATTCTCAACAGAAGGCACTGGTCCAAGACCCCACGAGGCTAGATTACTGAGAGTAACTAGGTCGTGGAAGGTTCTACCAGGGAAGGCACGAGCTTTGTCAATACGGTCCAAATGAAACTTGTCTAAGCTAGGACGAACAACAGCTGCACATATAGACGAAAAGGGTTAGACGACAAAAAGATAGAGTATATGAACAAAAAGAAAAGAAGACGAAATGAAGAAACATACCCTCAGGACGAAGACGACCTAAAGGGGTGGTAAAAGGTGGGAAGGGGGCATTAGCCACGTCAATTGGGTCCCCAGCCCAATTTCCAGAAATAATAAAAAACTCTGTTTTCCAAAGCCTGTTAGATGAGCTACGACCCTCAATAAAACTATAGGGGGAGCCTCTGGACGAGAACTGGTAAAAACCAGCAGACTTCTTGATTTCTGAGGGTTTATAACAGTAAAGGAACTCGTCCACTGTGATAGGACGGTCCCCTTCCAACGCCTCACGCCATAACACTTGCATGGCAACTATTGTCCTCCATCCATTGGGGTTGAGCTGGTTAGGTCCAATACCCAACCTATGAAGAAGACCTCTACAAAAGGAATTCAAAGGAAACCTAAGGCCAGCTAAAAGGTAAGATGTGTACACCCCTAAACCAGAAGAAGGAGAACAACACCATTCACCTTCCTTGGGTAGACGAGGTTGGAACTCCCTAGGTATCTGGTATCTATCTACAAAGGTTTTTAACTTAAAGGCGTCTAAGGTGGACGCTACTTCAGGAGCACAGCTATAAATCACATTCTCCTCCTCCTCCTCCTCGTCTAAAGAAGGGCTCATTGGTTCTCTGGACGAGCTAGTCCTAGCCCCAGAGGCCTTCCTACGTTGCAGTTCCTGGAATTCGTCTAAAGGAATACCAGGAACCCCAGACAAGTAAGGCTCGTCTGAGGAGGTACTGCTATAGCTGGTACTTCCCTCACCACTCTCATAACTCCCTACCGAAACGTCCTGATACTCGTCTATCTCTTTTTCTAAACTACTGTTCGACGACGGCATGATGAATGAAGGATTAAGAAACCTAAAAAGGAAAAAGGAATACCTGACAAATCTAGGACGAGTGCAAGACGAGATTCTTGGACGAGTTAGCTGAGGAGATTATGTGAAAGGTGAGGGGCAAGAATGGGAATGTGCCTATTTATAGGCCCCAGATGGGGGGTCAGCAAAGTGACACCCGCCATTCAAAAGACGACACGTGGCAGTTCCGTTGGGAAGAGCAATCGATGAAGCAGGTCAACCAATAAAGTATTTACACGTAGCCCTAAAAAAAAAAAAAAAAACACATTCAACCAATGACAACCTGGGACGACCCTTGGACAAGGGGGCAACTGATGGGATAGCAAAACATGACTATCTCCTGATCGTCCATAAGGGTCGTCCATGAACCAATTGGGAAATAGCAAGTCCACCTTCCGTGAACGAAGGGACCGTCCATAGACGAATCACGTACATAGACGAAGTGGACGGACGACCATATGACCCATTCACATACCTTGAGAACTCCTAGCACAGAGTTTAGGAGAAAGAAGCAGACCCGTAAATGCCGCCGTAATTACCTCGAATGCGTAACTTCCTTCAGCAGTTAATAACTTTCATAGCCGTTGAGGAAGTTATGTCGATATCCACAAACCTTGGAGCAGTTACAAAGCGAATAACCGCTCATAGGGTCACTATATAAAGACCGGCCTACATCAAATTAAAGTAAGTTTTTCATAACGTCGCTTCCCTCCAAGTCTGAATATTATTTTCTAAGGAACTGACTTCGCCATCGGAGGAGTTTTGGCCGGTCAACCCCGGTCACCCTTTGATTGTCTTCTTCCTTACATGTCATTGCAAACACTGATCGCCACCGAAGCCGGAGCATTCAGCCTACTGATTCTCTACATCATCAGGTTGGCCGATGCGATCAAAAACAGATAGTTTCTTTGATGGCTTTGAAGGTTGTTCTTCTTCTATATCATTTGTTGAAATTATCAAAACGTTAGCTTTCCGAATGGGGATGTGAATAGGGGTTGGTGGAGTGTATCCAACTCCAGCCTTAGAACTTGTTCCCCTAACACCCTTGGCTTTCATTGTCTTTTGTCCTTCTTTTCCAGAGGCTTCAGGGATGAGCTTACCTAAACCACTTGGCTTTTCATGGTTATAACCAGCTTTTTGCATGAGTCTATACGCGTTGGGGTCAAAACCCTCTTTGGTTCTTTTGGTGGGCAAAGTCCCATGCTCAACAATTAGTCCTTGGGATGGTCTTGTAAACCCTTTCAACGGTTGACTTAGGGGTCTTGGTTTTATGATTTTAGTAACCGGCAAGTTTAATCCTTGCAAATTCTTTGATATTGACTCCTCATCTCCTGAAAATGGGGATTGACCTTCTTTTCTTTTGGCGATTGGAACATAGTGTAACACAGGGGCTACTTTAGTTACTTCTGAAGTATGATGCTTCTTCTCTTCCACAGAAGTCTCGGTTTGCTTGGTTTCCTTCTCCTCAATTGGAGAATCAATTTTTGGAGCCTTGGAGCGGGGCTTTTCTTCTTTGCTAGATGGTGAAGCCACAACTTGGGTTTCTTCTATCGTATCGTCTTCCAAATAAAATTTTGCATCAGCAAAGTGTGACTCAGCTATAATAAAGGGCTTATCATCAGCTACAATCTTCTTGACTTGACCATCTTGGAAATATTTGAGGCATTAGTGATATGTAGATGGCACAACACCATACTCATGCAGCCATGGTCTTCCAATAAGCAGTTTGTAAGTGGTCTTAGCATCAATGACATGAAAGAGTGCGCTTGATGCCATTTCACCAATGAGCATATGAAGTCTAATCTTCCCAATAGCTCTTTGTCCACCCTGATTAAAGCCTTGAATCATCAACCTACTAGGAAGTAGTTCATCCAAGGAGATTCTAAGTTCTTTCAATATTTTGAGTGGGAGGATATTGACTGTAGATCCACCATTAATAAGGATACGATTGACTCGTTGTTCTCGAATGCACCCAGTTACAAACAAGGGCCAATTGTGAATCTTAGAGCCCAACAAACGATCATCATCAGTAAAAATGATTGAAGACCAGTATGCCCTATACACAATAGCTCGTTCTGTCTCTTTCTCACTATCTGAAGATTCTTCTTCATCACTTACTTGATAACATGTAAAAGATAAAAAGATGTGATCCTCGGGAATTGGCACTGTGAAGAAAGGTACTTTCACCTCAATAGGCTCAAATGAACCAAATTGAATGGTGAAAAATGTAGAAGTGGTTGTTGAGGCCACCATGGCAAGATTAGAAGTCACATCTTCATCATCAAATGTGATCTTTCCTTGGTGGGCTAGCTCCATAATTTTGTCTTTCAACACAAAGCATCGCTTTATAGGGTGGCCTATGAGACGACGATACTTGCAATACTTAGGGTTATTTATTTGGTCAGATTCTTCAGGCCGTTTCATCTCTGGTAACTCAATCAACTTCAATTCAAGTAAATGATCTAACATCTCGGAGACATCAGAATCAGGGAATGGATATTACTTCTCTTGCATCTCTTGTAATGTCGGTCTTTTTCTTCCCTTATCTTGAGTGAAATCAAGTGTTTGATCTTTCATCTTGTGCTTAACCGAAACTTTAAGAGGAGTAGTAGTTACAATTAAAGACTGCTTGTTTTCCGGTTTAGGAGGGAATTTGCCCCCTTTGCGAGTATCTTGCCCTTCTCTCCCCTTGCGGGGTTCTTGAACAGGGGGACCTTGGCGACCATTGGAAGCAATGCTAAGCTCCATGTCATGAGCACGTGTTGCTAATTCTTCAAATGTTTTAGGCTTTATTCCTGGAAGAATATAGCTTATAGCCCAATTCATTCCTTGAATGCACATCTCAATTGCAGACGTCTCAGATAATTGATCCTTGCAGTTGAGACTAAGATTTCTCCATCGTTGAATGTAATCAATGACAGGCTCTTCTTTCCACTGCTTTGAATTGGTAAGTTCTATCATGCTAACAGTATGGTTTAGGAATTCTCGCTCCATTTGCTTCCAGTTATCAATAGAGCCAAGCGTTAGATCGGTATACCAATCAAATGCATTTCCCTTCAAAGAGCGAACAAATTTCTTGACCATGAGATCCCCATAAGTTCCAGCATTGTTACAAGTTTCCACGAAGTGAGCTACATGTTGCCCTGGATTGCCTTTACCCTCAAATTGTTGGAACTTCGGTGGCTGATAGCTTTGAGGCATCTTTAAGAGATCTATCCTTTGAGTGTATGGTTTAGCGTAAGTAATGGATGCCTGACTTCCACCCCCAACTTGGTCTTTGATAGTCTCCTTGATTAACTCCTTGAGCTGGTCAGGAGAGATAGACCCCTCTGTAGAGAAATTGAGATCCTTTGTTGAATTTTCGGGTTTGTTATTATGGGTTTGTTTCGGCCCAGAGCTTTCATCTTCACGATTCAGTCCAGATATATTCCATATCTTATCTGTTAGGAGAGTTATTTGTGCATCTCTCAATGCTTCCCTTTCTTTTATAGACTTCATTAATTCTTCTAAAGTCTGAGCTATAGTCGAGACTTGTTCCTCTAGAGATGTTGTGTTAGTCATCATGACTGGCATGGCAAATGAGCTAACAGAGTGAGGGGATTCACTAAGCATGGAAGTAGGGATATTTTCTAAAAACAAGAATTCAGAGCCATCAAGTGATTCATCCTCTTCTTCAACAATTGGAGCTTCTTGTGCAGGCTCTGGTGACAAAGCTAGTTAAGACAACACTTCTTTGAGGAGGCTAGCTACATCTTTACTTGCCCCCTGAGTAGATGAGGCTATTCGGGACTCCTCGGTTTTAGAAGTGTTGAAAAAAGATGAGGTTTGGGGTATGGGTGTCGTTTGAGCATAGACTTCTGCAAGGGCTTTTATCCATCCCCTTGTCATGGGTCCAGTATAGGGAATATTAGAGTTTGAATCAAGTGTAGGATCAACTTCACTTGTTTCAAAAAGAGGGTTGTCAATTTGAGTCTTCTTTGAAGCCATATGACTTCAAAGGATGTGAAAAGTTAAAAAAGAAGAGATGAGAGGTAGAGATTGTCCCATCGAGCGTGCCCAAAATTTGTAAACACAAATTTTCTCAATTGCAAAAATCAAACAATTGAAAAGAAATATGGTTTGCAAATATAAATTTGTATTGATGAATAATGAGTACAGTCTCTATTTCAATTCTTTTACAAAAGAATACCCTCTGATTCTGTCTTCTTTGAACTTGACTCGAACAAGAGATCTTCTTGACTTTGGTTGGAAGATGGATTGAATGGTCTTTACAACAAATCTCTAGTTTTGAGCTTGTTAGAGATTTATTGTTCTTCAAGTCTTCGAATGTAAAGGCTTTTAGGTTGAAGTTCTTCGGGGCTTTAGAGTCTTAATCCGTTGAGCTTCAAAGATTTGGGTTTGTTGAGGTTTATGGAGGCTTGTAAACACAAATTTTCTCAATTGCAAAAATCAAACAATTGAAAAGAAATATGGTTTCCAAATATAAATTTGTATTGATGAATAATGAGTACAGTCTCTATTTCAATTCTTTTACAAAAGAATACCCTCTGATTCTGTCTTCTTTGAACTTGACTCGAACAAGAGATCTTCTTGACTTTGGTTGGAAGATGGATTGAATGGTCTTCATAACAAATCTCTAGTTTTGAGCTTGTTAGAGATTTATTGTTCTTCAAGTCTTCGAATGTGAAGGCTTTTAGGTTGAAGTTCTTCGGGGTTTTAGAGGCTTAATCCGTTGAGCTTCAAAGATTTGGGCTTGTTGAGGTTTATGGAGGCTTGTAAACACAAATTTTCTCAATTGCAAAAATCAAACAATTGAAAAGAAATATGGTTTGCAAATATAAATTTGTATTGATGAATAATGAGTATAGTCTCTATTTCAATTCTTTTACAAAAGAATACCCTCTAATTCTGTCTTCTTTGAACTTGACTCGAACAAGAGATCTTCTTGACTTTGGTTGGAAGATGGATTGAATGGTCTTCACAAAAAATCTCTAGTTTTGAGCTTGTTAGAGATTTATTGTTCTTCAAGTCTTTGAATGTGAAGGCTTTTAGGTTGAAGTTCTTCAGGGCTTTAGAGGCTTAATCCGTTGAGCTTCAAAGATTTGGGTTTGTTGAGGTTTATGGAGGCTTGTAAACACAAATTTTCTTAATTGCAAAAATCAAACAATTGAAAAGAAATATGGTTTGCAAATATAAATTTGTATTGATGAATAATGAGTACAGTCTCTATTTCAATTCTTTTACAAAAGAATACCCTCTGATTCTGTCTTCTTTGAACTTGACTCGAACAAGAGATCTTCTTGACTTTGGTTGGAAGATGGATTGAATGGTCTTCACAACAAATCTCTAGTTTTAAGCTTGTTAGAGATTTATTGTTCTTCAAGTCTTCGAATGTGAAGGCTTTTAGGTTGAAGTTCTTCTGGGCTTTAGAGGCTTAATCCGTTGAGCTTCAAAGATTTGGGTTTGTTGAGGTTTATGGAGACTTGTAAACACAAATTTTCTCAATTGCAAAAATCAAACAATTGAAAAGAAATATGGTTTGCAAATATAAATTTGTATTGATGAATAATGAGTACAGTCTCTATTTCAATTCTTTTATAAAAGAATATCATCTGATTCTGTCTTCTTTGAACATGACTCGAACAAGAGATCTTCTTGACTTTGGTTGGAAGATGGATTGAATGGTCTTTACAACAAATCTCTAGTTTTGAGCTTGTTAGGATTTATTGTTCTTCAAGTCTTCGAATGTGAAGGCTTTTAGGTTGAAGTTCTTCGGGGCTTTAGAGGCTTAATCTGTTGAGCTTCAAAGATTTGGGTTTGTTGAGGTTTATGGAGGCTTTTTAGCTTTATTCCAATAGAACTTCAAAGAGCTCGCACAAGAGATCTTCTTGACTTTGGTTGGAAGATGGATTGAACGGTCTTTACAACGTATCTCTAGCCTTAAGCTTGTTAGAGATTTGTTGCTCTTCAAGTTTTTCAAGCCCTTTGAATGTTCTTCATGTTCTTCAAAGATGCTTCAAGTTCTTCAAAGATTCTTGAGACAGAATTTCTCCAGAGCTTAGGCCTCTTGAAAAACTTCGTCATTGGCCCAAATTCTTCTTAGAGATAATTATCTCTATTTATCTATTTTGATAAATATCATATTTTGATAAAGATAATAATCAATAAAGATAAATAATTATCTCTATTTAGTTTATTTTAATAAAGATAATTACCTATCAATTTTGAATAGAAAATTTATCTTTATTTTATTTATTTATTTTAATAAAGATAATTATCTCTAAATTTTAGATAGGAAATTTATCTTTATCTTGTGGGCCCAATGACACGTGGCAAATTTTGATATGCCAACGTGATGTCAATTTGGATGACACATGTCATCATCTAATTTAATTAATTCAATGACATTAATTTAGAATTTGCCATTAATTTTTGATGTGGCATTTTATAACTGACTTCAAATTTTGCCTCCTACAGATCTATTTGTCAAAGTTTCTTCCAAATAATGATGATTAATTGCTCTACCAATCAATTTGTTCTAAAGAGGGAATTAACTTCATTCAATCCATGTAAGGACTTTTGCTAAACATTCAAAATATGATAAGAAAAGGTCTTAAAAGGCAATCAAAGAAATACATCAATTCATCCAAATTTCTCAAATTACATACATTCAATCCCAATCTCTCAAAATTTTGTTATATCATTGGAGCATTTGAACCCTTATTCCAAGAATAATTTATTAAAAGAGTTTAAGTTAATGTGGTTACAAGAAAGCATCACTAAGGATAGGAGGTCGCGTTTGATATCCCACATTATTCCTTGACACCTATTACAATAATTATCCATTGATATCCAACTTGAGCCTTTAAACAATTAGCTTTTTTTTCAATGAACCCACTAAACACTTAAACCTTGGGAGGGGAAATTAAGTATGCATGCTTAAATCTCAAGATGAGGAAGTGTTGACCTTAGGATTCAACACCATTTGGTAAGGTTCTTAATGGAGACAATGAGACCAATGAAGAGTTCATCAAGTTCAGATTAGAGAGTTCATCAAAGAAAGGGATAGGGCACTCCATCAAGCTAGAAAGGAAGAAAACCCAGCAAGGAGAGATAAAATTTTGAAAACGCATCAAATTGTGAGGAAAAAAAAAAGAAAAGAAAAGAAGAAGGCCATTAAGCTAGAAAAGACTTCAACCAAAAAAAAAAAAAAAGGAGAGAGAGAGAGAGAGAAAGAGAGAGAGAGAGAGAGAGAGAGAGAGAGAGAGAGAAGTGAATGCAAGAATTTCTTGGGGAAAAAAAAAACATGTTCATATCACATACAAAACATACGCAGCGAAAAATTAACGAATCTACTTCATTCGCAATTGATAACATGCATTATGAAAGTTTCAGAATTTAAGAACAAGAAAGTGTACCTTGGTGCGGTGAAATTCAAAACCAAAGATCATAAGTTCTTGGGAAGACTTTTAATCTTCACTCCAATTCCACTTAATGCCCAAGATGTATGGTCTCTCAATCAGTTTCCAAGGAGAGAACAAGGGAGTTTCCAACACTCACATACAAACCATTTCATTCCTTGTGTAATCTTAATGAAAAACACTTATGAAAAGACTCTTCAAGAAGCACTGAAATTCTGTATGTTTTTCTCCTTATATACAACTGATTATCTAATTGGGTTAGCCTTTTGGGCCATTCCAATTGGGCTTTAGTGTGTGGCTTGGAGTGGGACCAAAAGGGAATAAATAAGACTCTAGCTCCAATGGGCCTTGGGCTTTTCTGTCAACTCTTGACAAGTTCAAAGTTACCATTAATTATAGTCAATATCACTATATGAATATAATTGCACTCTAGGCTTTATTAATAAATTATATCCCAAGACTTTATTATACGTGCAACCCCTTTATCAAAATATTCGTAGTAATACAAAGTCATGAATATAGACTACCACTTTGAAGATTACTATATCTTAATCCTTAAGTACCCGGTTTAATCCTTTATGTTATTTATCATATATTTGTGAAATCCAATTTCATAAATATATACTTTAGTAACTCCTTACTAAAGTGGTTGGGCCTAACTCTCTGAATAACTAAACCCATTAAACTTATCTCAAGAAAATATTTTATATCTCCTTTAAGAGATTATGAATTCCATCTTGAGAATATATGTTCCATCAGCACTAAATGCGGCTGCTCAACGTACTGAGGTTTTGACCGTAACTTATAGATCTCACTCCTTATATATCAAAGCAATTTACATCTCATGATCAAGTCTATTATTCTCTCAGGATTTAGAGTTGATGTAAATAGAAGTCATGAAATTTATTATTCATTTGACAGTCATTAGGAGAATAATAAATCTCACAGCGGTCCAGTTCAATATGTCTTAACTCTTAAAACATATCAACATACCAACTAGAAATCTCCATTTCCATGATCAAGACAAATCATCTTAGAGTATATGTTATAGTCTTCGCAGATGAAACATCCAATTTCATCACCGACTACGAACTACATTCTAAGCTTACAAAGAACTTGCAATTTATATCTTCTGTGACTTTTCATATAAATCGCATACTATGCATCTCATGGACTAAGATAATGTCCCATTTGTTCATTTATAAATAGTCTCATATAATTAAACAATTTAATTATTTATGACATGTCAATAAATTGGATTTTACGGCAAAAATCCCAACAATCTCCCTTGCCCTCAAAGACAATTTACCATATATCAGACAATTATCTCCCTTTAGAGTAATTTATAGTCACTCTAAGACAAGGCTTGGAAACAAGTTTTCAGCCAAATTTATTGCATAAATTATCTTTTCTACTGCTACTCAAGTACTCATATCTCTCTAGTGAGATAATACTTACGCTTAATGTGTATCTTCATCACCTAAGATGAACACATATCTTGAAGCCCAACTTCATGAATCACAATCATACTATAAGTCAGTATTTGTACATCCAGTAACCATCAAAACCTCACTTTTGTGGACAAGCATATAATCCCTCATTCTCCTAAGATATTTGAGTATATGCTTTACTCCCACTAAATTAAATGTTCTTTGATTCAATTGATATTTGCTTACCATACCCACCGTAGAATTGATATTTAGCCTAGTATATAGCATAGCATAAAGACTTCCTATTAATATGATATTAGGAGCCATCTTAATATGCTCTTCCTTTTATATGTTTTAGGACTATAGTCCTATATAACGGAACTTCAAACTTAAAAGGAAAGAATCCTTTCTTGAAGTATTACATGCTATACTTGGCTAGAATCTAATCTACTTAAGCAGTTTGAGATAGACTCAATATCCTAATTTCTGAATTGCAACAAAGTTTAAATTCTTAGGATATGACTATTCTTTCCAAGTACTTTATATCAAACTGGATTAGACAACAAAAACTCTATTGATGACAATATCTCTACATCATTCTAAATGATTGGAATGTCATCAACATATATTAAGAAATTTATTATTCTTTATAGCTTTCACACACATAAGGCCTTTTAATACTTGATCAAAATCAAAAAAATTGATTTCTTAATCAATGATGATATTTTATGATTCAGTTGCTTGCTTTAGTCCATAAATGGAATTTAAGCAACTTGTATACTAAAAACTGTGTTTCTTTACTATGTACAAGTCTAGTTACATCATATAGAAGTCCTTCTCAAGATTGCTACTAAAAGATACTTTCTTGTTATCCACTGCCATATTTCATCCAAATGAAATATAATGGATAAGAGAATCTTGATAGAGTCAATCCTGACTATTGGTGAAAAAAAAATCTTTTCATAATTGAACTATTTCTTTCTGAATAAACCTTTTCGCTATTAGTCTTGACTTTGAAGGTTTGCACCTATAAATCTATCAATCTCATTTACTTGTAGACCTATTTGAAAACAATAAGTCTAATGCCATTAAGCGCTTCTACAAGTTCTAGACTTCAAATGGAATCCAATTCTATTCACATAACCTTGATCCAGTAATCCATATTCAAATCATCTATTACCTTTATGTAGGACCTAGGATCAAATTCATATCCTTGTGGAATGACTTCAAAAGTTTATCTCAAAAGTATGAATTTATTAGGTAATTGATGATCCTCCCACTATGATATTGTACCGGTGTACTAGTTATACATTTAGAATAATATCTTATGGTGTATCTAATACAACCATCTCATTTCTAAATGTATTTTATAGTTGTCTTTCAACAAATTCTGACATTTTTCTTCTAGAAAAATTATGCGTTTTGCATTAAGATTATTCCCATAGTCATCATCAAGAACTTTGTAATAGTACTTTACAAACATCTAGTTTTCTTTATGACTACCAAAACAATCTTTTGCAATTCCTTTTGGATACACATCATAAACACACATATTTCTACCTTTTGATTTCAATTTGTTAGACTTCCTTTCTAGCACAAGTGCTGGACATCTCTAAAAGTGGAAGTATCATATACTAGGTTTTCACCCAATCCACGATTTGACTAATGTCCTAGGAACAAACTTTTGAAATCAACTTTAGAAAATGTATAGTAATTATTAGAGTATATCTCCAAAAGAAATAAGCAAATGGAAATACTTATCATGTACTTTACTATTTCTAAAAGAGTCTTATTCCTCATTCATGTATGCACTGACTTAAAGAAGTCATTGAAACTTTATTCCTTTACAATTAAGGAGCCCTAGATCTTATTATCCTCTAAGTAGAATTTATAGAATGGAAATATAATAAAATAATGGTTCTAAAAGCCCATCTTTCACCAATCTTGAATATCATTTAGATTAATAAGATCTAGGCATAACTGCCAGATACATACAATAACAAAGGATGGAAACTTTCTCTTTAAAAAGTAAAACATGTAAATTTCCATCTAGAAAATAATCATGGACAATGCTTAGCTATACCAAAACAGAAACACTTTTCTTTTGGTCATGCTTTTGAGTTTAATTTCTTTTTGGAAACTACTAGGACAACTTGCTTGTCTAATTGTTTGGTATTATAATTCATCTTCTTATCACCCTTACCTTTCAGTTCAGCCTAAGAATTTGAATTAAATCATATTGATTCTAGCCTTAGCTTTTAGGGTGACTTCCGTTGCGTAGAACTCACTCATCAATTCAGATAACATAAAAAGAATTTATTTTCAAAACAATCTGAATTGATCAAATGATTCTAACAAGGACTTGTGGATCATATCCAAATGAGATTAACATTTAATCTCTACATCCAAGAATTCCAATTAATTTTTAAAATTAAAACATTTTCATAAAATGATATAGATTTAGAACTCTTTAAGCTTTTCTTAGCACTCAATATGATTCAACCAAACATCTCATTTAGACTTAACCTAAAGTCTAAGTGTAGTACTAACTCTTGCATCTCATGCTGTAGCACACTTGAGATAGAAGCCAATATAACATTTTAGCATATCAATGGAGACTATGATGAAATCATAAGCTATCTTCCATCAATACATCATGCATAGGAAATTATGACAATGCTAAATCAAAACATATTCATGTACTTTAGCTCCTTTAAGCACCATGTCCAAAATTATTTCTTAGTTAATGTGATTCAATTAAAATAGTAGCTTAGAGGACAAAATTTATGACAACTTCATTTTGAGACTATGAACATAATTATAGGGACATTATATTTTGCATCCATAATCATATAGTATGAAAACCTGAAAACCATACTATACTAGGTGCAACGACAACCTAATCCCGCAATTAATATTCCTCGGAAGCGAAGTCATACCAATCACTATGATCAGACGAGAAATATTCTCATTATTAATGCTATCATGGTAACTCTTACCAAACAAAAATAATTTGCTACTTTTCCTTTAGCCTTTAAGTAATAATGACATAACTCCGAAGGGAGGTTAACATTACACTTAGTCTAGTGTACACCACTGCCTAGAATCAATGTGAGTCACTAAGTAACTCCATGGAAGCGTGGTCGTTCTTGATGTAAAAACACACTACATCCATCATTAAGAAGTTTAACCTATAGTACTATGAATTAAACACCCTTCGAAGGGAGCAAGGCATATACGCCAAGGCGAAGTGCTTAATCACACTACTATAAACCGATAATGGAGGCCGAGAGAATCAACCCTTGAATCTCTCTCCCACTAGAAATTTTAAAACAAGTGGATTGTCCTGAAATCATTGTGATCTAATCACAATATTAACCTTACACATCAAATGTGTTTAATTATTTAAATTCAATGTGGCGTTACTAAGTCACGTCACAATAGCGTAACGAACACTAGCGCAATCACAATGAAGTTTAACCTTGTAATCCGTGAAGTAAATACCCTCCACATAGAGTGCAAGACTCGAAGTCAAGACCAGGTATCTATTCACATTACAATAAACTTAACAAAAGGGTTATTTCAGCACTTTCACTCATTATTTGGGTTTTTCTTTAACAAATTGTGATCCAATCACAACTAATAACCTTGCACTTGTCAAAGACTCAAATCTTATTTGAATCACTAACTAAAATGGAAGTCCTAAACTATTTAGGATTCCTTAAACTCTAATGGATCAAAAATTAGTTATAAAGAACTCTATCCTTAATTTACTAAATAAAAAGTTCTAATCCCATTAGAAAATATATATACCTTTTAATTAATCTTTAATCTCATTAAAACTTCTAATTAAAATAAATTAAGGACTTTTAATCATACAACAATTCCTATCTCATTAGAATGTTTCTTAAAAGACAAGTCCTAAACTATTTAGGACTAAGAGTTCTATTTAACTAATATCTTTGATCTCATTAGGTCTTTTAGTTAGAACCATGTGTAATCTCATCACACATTTCCTTACACTTTATACATTCGAAAAAATTTAGAAAAAATTCAAAATTCCCTTCAAATGCATTTTCGCGAGAATCTCGCGACTAAGCTCTTACTGCAAAAAATGATTTAAGTAAAAAATTGAAAACACAAAAAAATCAGACAGTAACTTTCGCTACTGTCTTGCGATTGGTTTGCGAGTAAAGCTTACCCACAAAAGTTTTTGCCTTCAGAATCATTTTTCGCAAGTAACTTCACGGGAAGCTAACCCGCAAAAAACCCTTGTTTTCAGTTTTTTCCATAGCTGTTGCAAACAGTTTTCAACGATTTTTCATGAATAAACAACCATCATATGAACATGATATGCAGAATTTGATATCAAAACTGAATTCCATTGATGCTATAGCCTTAAAGATGAATTTAACATACTTAAATTCAGATTTAAACAATATCATAATATCAATATCAGTTTTTATCAAATCATAGTTTCAACACCCATGCATAAAATTAAATGCATATATAACTTTCTAACATCATGAAACTATTATCTCTAATTCTAAAACTCAAAAAAGATGTTATTCAGATTCGAATTGAAGACTACTCTGATACCAATTGTTGGGAAAAAAAAACATGTTCATATCACATACAAAACATACGCAGCGGAAAATTAACGGATTTACTTCACTCGCAATTGATAACATGCACTATGAAAGTTTCAGAATTTAAGAACAAGAAAGCGTACCTTGGTGCAGTGAAATTCAAAACCAAAGATCTGAAGTTCTTGAGAAGACTTTTAATCTTCACTCCAATTCCACTTAATGCCCAAGATGTGTGGTCTCTCAATCAGTTTCCAAGGAGAGAACAAGGGAGTGCCCAACACTCACATACAAACCATTTCATTCCTTGTGTAATCTTGATGAAAAACACTTATGAAAAGACTCTCTTCAAGAAGCACTGAAGTTCTGTATGTTTCTCTCCTTATATACAACTGATTATCTAATTGGGTTAGCCTTTTGGGCCATTCCAATTGGGACTAAAAGGGAACAAATAAGACTCTAGCTTCAATGGGCCTTGGGCTTTTCTGTCAACTCTTGACAAGTTCAAAGTTACCATTAATTATAGTCAATACCACTATATGAATATAATTGCATTCTAGGCTTTATTAATAAATTATATCCCAAGACTTTATTATATGTGCAACCCCTTTATCAAAATATTCGTAGTAATACAAAGTCATGAATATAGACTACCACTTTGAAGATTATTATATCTTAATCCTTAAGTACCCGGTTTAATCTTTTATGTTATTCATCATATATTTGTGAAATCTAATTCCATAAATATATACTTTAGTAACTCCTTATTAAAGTGGTTGGGCCTAACTCTCTGAATAACTAAACCCATTAAACCTATCTCAAGCAAATATTTTATATATCCTTCAAGAGATTATGAATTCCATCTTGAGAATATATGTTCCATCAACATTTATGTTCCATTAACATAAATGCGGCTGCCCAGCGTACTGAGGTTTTAACCGTAACTTATAGATCTCACTCCTAATATATCAAAGTAACCTATATCTCATGATTATGTCCATTATTCTCTCAGGATTTAGAGTTGATGTAAATAGAAGTGGTGAGATTTATTATTTATTTGACAATCGCTAGGAGAATAATAAATCTCATAGTGGTCCAGTTCAATATATTTTAACTCTTAAAACATATCAACAAACCAATTAGAAATCTCTATTTTCATGACCAAGACAAATCATCTTAGTTGATATGTTATAGTTTTCACAGATGAAACGCCCAATTTCATCACCAACTACGAATTACATTTTGAGTTTACAAAGAACTTGCAATTTATATCTTCTGTGACTTTTCACATAAATCGCATACTATGCATCTCATGGACTACGATAATGTCCCATTTGTTCATTTATAAATAGTCTCATATAATTAAAAAATTTAATTATTTATGACACGCCAATAAATTGAATTTTAGTGCATAAACTGCAACAGCATTTTCATCAAGTTGAGAGAGAATACTAATTCATCAAAAGACACGAGAGGTATGAGATTCCGTAAAAGATCATTCAAGTTGAGAAGGATGAGCAAAAATCAAGATTCATCAATGGAAGAAATTTAATCAAATTGAGAAAGATAAGGAAAAGAAGAAAACAAGACACCTTTCATCCAAAAAAAAAAAAAGTGTGTGTTGAGTCAAGTCAAGAAAAATGAAAGTGCATTAGAAAGGATAAGAGGGTATAAAGGAGAAATGCAAAATCATCCAAGAAAGATTAAAGTTTGTCAAATTGAAAAAAATGCAGTTGAGTGAGAGCCAATGAAATTCCAAAAAAAAAAAAAAAAAAAAAAAAAAAAGAAGCTCGGTAGATTGAGAACCTAAAAGGGTGGTCTAGGCAAAAATTAGAGCCAAAAAAAAAAAAAAAATTCACAAAAAAAAAAATGAGAGTGAGTGATTTGACCACAAGATAGGATGCTAAGAAGACCAAAAAGAGGGAGTTGAAAAAAATCAAGACCAAATGAAAGAAATCAATGAAGACCAATGAGAAGATGATGAACATGACAAGAATTTTAGCACAAGAGTCAAAGATGGGAGTTGTGAAAGAAATCTTCCAATGCTTGACTTTAAAATATTGCATACTTAGAGAAACATCATAAGGTTTTTTGAGCCGGCCTACATTACAACCGTTGAATAAAGCCCTTCTTGAAGTCCTGCTAACTGAAAGCACACATATAGATTTGATGATATTTTCTCTTGGATTAAGAAGGAAAATTGCTCAAGATTATCAAGCCCCACTGGCTGATATCTTTAAAAGACAAATTTCTCAAATTCTCAAGTGACCAAAATTTTTTTCTAAGCCCCAAACAATCACTTTGTTTGCTCCCAACAGAAGATAACTCTCAAGAGAAAAAATAACCAAATTCTCAAAAATTTTCAAATCTTCAAACTTGGGATTTTTCCCTTTCTTGCTTATTCTCAACATGTATGATCCCCAACATTTCATTCCTTTTATTATCTTTGAAGAATTAATCTAAAAATTTTTCAGAATGAAGAATCAAATTTGATTACATGTTTTTAATGATTTCAAATCCTTTCTAGCCAATGAGATCGAGTTAACAATTAAGCGTTATGATTGGTCAAAAAGTTTGTTCAAATGATCACCTTTTGTTCAGTTGAAAAAGATAAAATTTCAAAAAATCTCATTATAAATAAATTTCTTTCTTTTCATAAAAAAAAAAAGGAAAAAAGAAACTCATTTCAAAAATTCATTTCAAAAAAAGATCTTTCAAAACTTTTTTCTCAAACTACGTTTAGACTTGATCCTTTATGAGAGAGGTACGTAGGTAGCCTTTCCAAAGGCCCGGTCACAATCATTCAAAAAACTTTCATTTTTCAAAGGCTCAAAATTAAAACATTTTTTTTTTTGTGTGTGAATTTAGGCTTGGAGCATTTGTTTTGCATTAAGCATATCATCAATTTTCTGTGCATGCATGTCTAAATTAGGGGCATTGGCCCAAAACATTTTTATAATAATTGAGTGAAAGTTCAAATAGTGTATAAAACACTATGAACGTTTAGACCCCCAAATTACAAATTATCAATTCAAGCTTTAAATCAAACGATGAACGTGCGGATAATGAACTAAAGCATAAAACATAATTGATAAGCAATCTAAGTCAAATAAAAACACATCCACAGCAGAAATTAAATGACAAAGATTAAGGGAAGAGAGATTGCAAACACACGGACAACACAAGACGTGTTATCGAAGAGGAAACTGAAGATCTCAGCGAAAAACCTTTCCGCCGCCCTCCAAGCGGTCAAATGATCCACTAAAGAATATAGTTGGGATACAAGGACAGCAATAGACCCTCCAAGCCTAATCTACCCAGGTACCTAAGCCCTCCAAGCTTCCTGCTCCAACGAGGTTACGCCGAACCTATTTTTTCTTTAGCTTCCCGGATCTCGCTACTAGTCCATAGCATCCACCAAGCCTCACCGGCTTCCTTTGGCAAATCCCCAAAGCTTCCTAAGCTCCAAAAGACTCTCTACACACTGAATAGGTGTGGGTTGTGTTTGGGTTCAACTCTCCTCTCAAGGTTTGACAATGGGAGAGGGATGGAGAAGAGGCTACAAAAGATTTCTCACTAAGGATGATTAGCTCTCTCTTAACAAGATACTCGCGAAAACGACAGCTGGCATGACTCTTCAGCTTCCAGCACGTGTTTCTCACATGGCTCTTTCACGGGTTAGCTTCTTGCGAGCTTCTCGTGAAATCCACAGATTCTTCATTTTTATCTTGAGTCTTCACCAACGAATACTAAAACCAATACAATGACATCCCACAAAATACAAGGAACAAAATAGAAACAATTACAACACTTTTTGTCATGGAATAAAGCCAACACAAAACATAGTTGTAAATCACAACTTTACATTGAGTATTAACAAGTTCAGGAGAAGAATCTTTTGCAGGAGGTGGATGTGGATTTTTCATCTACTCAACAATCACCATCAATCTTCAGTTCAGAGATGCCAATTGGCACTCCCACAGGGTGCATTGGCCCATCATCCAAGCAGTCCTTGTTTTGCCCAGTTTTGTGATTTTGATTTTATTTTACTAAATTTTTTCTTTATTGAGATTTCTACACAATAAGATTTTTCAAAATTCACATTGATTTTTGAACTAGGGGCATTCGGCTATGCCTCATTTATTTTCAAAAAAAAAAAAAAATCATCATCATCATTATCTTTTCAAAAAAAAAAAAAAAATCAAGATTTCCAAAAAATCATGCATCCATTTCTAAACTAGGGGCATTCGGCTGTGCCTCATCCATTTTGAAAAAGAAATCATCTTTTCCTCAAATATGAAAGTTTTCAAAAGTCATGCATCAAATATGCAAACTAGGGGCATTCGGCCATGTCTCATTCATTCTCAAAAAGGGGACCACCATCATTATCTTTTCATAAAAAACCAAGATTTCAAGATTTCAAAAAAAAAAAAAAAAATCATGTATTCATTTCCAAACTAGGGGCATTTTGCTCTGTCTCATAAGTGCAAAATCCATCAGAACCAATCAAGATAAGTTTAAATTGGTGCTACAAAGCTTCATCAGGAAATTAAAAGAGGAAAAATCTCCTGAACTTCAATTTTCAAAGGAAAAATCTCCTGAATAAATCTTCAAAAGGAAAAATCTCCTGAAAAAATCTCCAATGGACAAATCTCAATAAACACATCTTCAAAGGATAGATCTCCTGAACAAATCTTCAAAGAAAAAATCTCTTGAACAAATCATCAAAAGAAAAAATTTCTAAATAAATCTTGATGAGAATCAACAAGCATTCAAGGATCCATTGCATGTTTTAGTTGGGCTGATTACTAGAGCAAGAACCAAGAAGATCAAAGAAGCACTTAATGGGCTGATTCAAGAGATTTGGGCTGATTCTAACGTAGGACATTCCAAGCTTGGCCCAAAGGAAGATGAAGGCATAACAAATTTAATCCAAGCTATTGAGGGCTGATCTGGCTTAATTGGGCGTGATTTATGGCAATGATTAATAGCTGATTGACTTTCCAGCTCAATATCAGTTATTAGACATTTTTCCTAATCTAAATCTTCTAATTTCAGACCAAATCAACTTTTATTTAGGGTTTTATTATTTAATACATTTTTTATATTTTATATTTTCAGTTATGTCTTATAAATAGCTTGCACTCATTGTAATGGAAGGATTGTAGAATAAAAATAAAAAAAAGATGATGCTTTGTTGTTCTCTTTGGTTCTTCAAGAACTGTGAACTTATCAGGGATTCTTCCTTGTGGTGTTCAAACTTTATAACATCGGTTCGTGATTCCATTATAATCATTGGGTCAAAGGTCTGTTACTTATACTTTTGGTTCGCATTTCTCTTATAAACGTTGGGTCAGGGTTCTATCAAAATCTGAATTTTAGCTCTCTTGGGCAAATATTCCAATATTATTGTTGGGTCTCAAAGCGTGTCGATTAAGGTTCGCATCAAATCTTCAAAGGAAAATCTCCTGAACAAATCTTCAAAGGAAAAATCTCCTGAATAAATTTTCAAAGAATAGATCTCCTGAATAAATTTTCAAAAAAGGAAAAATCTCCTGAACAAATCTTTAAAGGAAAAATCTCTTGAATAAATCTTCAAAGGACAAATCTCCTGAACAAATCTTCAAATGACAAATCTCCATGAATAAATCTTCAAAGGAAAAATCTCCTGAAAAAATCTTCAGAGGATAGATCTCCTGAACAAATCTTCAAAGGATAGATCTCCTAAACAAATTTTCAAAGAAAAAATATCTAGAACAAATCTTTAAAGGATAAATCTCCTAAATAAATCTTCAAAGGATAGATCTCCTAAACAAATAATCCAAGGAAAAATCTCTTGAATAAATCTTCAAAGGATAGATCTCCTGAATAAATCCTCAAAAGGACAAATCACCTAAACAAATCTTCAAAGGATAGATATCCTGAATATATCTTCAAAAGGATAAATCTCCTGAACAAATTTTCGAAGGACAAATCTCCTAAATAAATCTTCAAAGGATAGATCTCCAAACAAATCTTCAAAGGAAACATCTTCTAAACAAACCTTCAAAAAGAAAAATCTCCTGAACAAATATTTAAAGGAAAAATCTCCTGAACAAATTTTTAAAGGACAAATCTCCTGAAAAAATCTTCAATGGACAAATTGATGGTAATAATATGCTTGTATCACATACAAAACACACGCAGAGGAAAAGTAAATGGATGTATTTTATTCACAATTGATAACATGCATTATGTAAGTTTCAGAATATAGAATCAAGAGAGTGTACCTTGGTGCAGTGAATTTCAAAAATGAAGATAATGAGTACTCGGAAACACTGTTAATCTTCACTCCAATTCCACTTGTGCCCAATATGTGTGGTCTCTTAATCAGTTATATCTATTTGTTCTAGAGGGAATGAGACAGTGTCTAACACTCACTTACATACTATTTCATTAAGATATCTCACATTAAAATTATGTATGTTTCTCCCTTAATAACTGATTATCTAATTGGGTTAGCCTTTTGGGCTTTTCCAATTAGGATTTAGTATATGGCTTGGAGTGGGAACAAAAGGGAACAAATAAGACACTAGCTCTAATGGGCCTTGGGCTTTTCTGTCAACTCTTGACAAGTCCAAAGTTACCATTAATTATATTTAATACCACTATATAAATATAATTGCACTCTAGGCCTTATTAATTAATTATATCCTAAGACTTTATTGTACATGCAACCCCTTCATAAAATATTGATAGTAATACAAAGTCATAAAAGTAGACTGTCATTTTGTAAATTATTACATCTTAATCCTTGAGTACCCGATTTAATCCTTAAAGTTCTTCATCATATATTTATGAAATTCAATTTCATAAATATATACTTTAATAATTAATTACTAAAGTAGTTAGATCTAACATTCTAAATAACAAACCCATTAAACTTATCTCAAGAGAATATTTTGTATCTCTGTTAAGAGACTATGAATTCCATCTTGAGAATATATGTTCCATCAACACTAAATGTGGCTGTCCAACATACTGAGGTTTTGACCGTTAATTTAGATCTCACTCCTGATATATCAAAGCAACCTACATTTCATGATCAGGTCTATTATTCTCTTAGGATTAAGAGTTCATGCAAATAGAAGTCGTGAGATTCATTATTCATTTGACAGTCGTTAGGAGAATAATTAATCTATCAGCGGTCCAGTTCAATGTCTTAACTCTTAAAAGATATCAACACATCAACTAGAAGTCTCCACTTTCATAATCAAGACAAATCATCTTATTGATATGTTATAATCTTCGCAGATAAAATGCCCAATTTTATCACTGACTATGAACTAAAATTCTGATTTTACAAAGAATTTGTGATTTATATCTTCAGTTACTTTTCACATAAATCACATGCTATGCATCTCATGGACTATATGATAATGTCCGGATATTCATGTTACCATTATTTTAGATAATAATAAAACTACTTTATTAATTACAATATTAAGTCATACATCATATCATACATAATGTCATACATAATATCATACATAGCATTATACAATAGGATTTAAGGGCACTAATCCCAACGCAAATCTCCATGAACACATCTTCAAAGGATAGATCTCTTGAACAAATCTTCAAAGGAAAAACTCCTGAACAAATCTTCAAAGGACAAATCTCCATGAACAAATCTTCAAGAACAATCCCAAATCCCAAATTTTCAATTCAAAAATTTCATTCCCAAGTTTAAAATTCCACATTCTAAATTTCAAATTCTAAAATTTCATGATCAAAATTTCAAGCCTTAATTTTCAAAATCCTAAATCTCAAAATTTCAGATTTTAAGTTCCAAACTTCAATTCAAAATCTCAAAAGTTTCAAAGTCTCAAAATTTTAAATGTCAATCTCAAAACTTCCAAGTTTCAAAATCAAATGTTTCTCAAAAAATAGAATCTTTTGTCAATTCAACTTTTTAAAGTTCAAATCAAGAAGGGTAAATGAAAATCACACATCTCAAAAACAGTGGAACCATAAAGTACTTATCAGTTAGAGACTGATTCAAAAGTTTGATTTTTGCAGGTAACAACTTGGTTTCAAGGATGAGAAGCCCTTGATTACTTTCGTCAAAATCAAGCCAGTTGATTGTAGACGTTCCTTTAGTCAAGACCAAGCTAGTTGGTTGTAGACACTCCTTCAGTCAAGATCGCAAGTTGGTCGCAGACGCTCCTTTAATCAAGATCAAGCTCCCTTGGTTGTAGACAACTCCATTATTAAGATTAGAATGAAAAAAGTCTCCCAAACATATCAATTGTCAAGAATCATTTCAAAGTTCATCAAAAACCAGCTAAGTCAAGAGTTTTCATTGTTTTGTCAAAAAGATAAGGCAATAGTTCTCTGTTCCAAAGTTGTAGGTTCGAGGGCTAGGTAATCTTTGAAAATTCAACCTCAATTAAATCATGGTCGTTACAATCGGTGTCTTTGTTTTATATTGACATTCGTTTTCCAAACTCTATCAATGAGGGGCATTTTGTAGACACTCGATTTTGCACCCATGATTTAATCAAGGAAAATAACTGGAGTGACCATCCATGTACCAAAAAAATCATTCTTGGATCACATGAATCAATTTGTTCTTGCATTGCATGCATCAATTCATTCATTACATATCATGAAAATGATCTTGAGGTTCTAATGGTTGCGACGATATGCCCGGTTTCCAAATTGGATCGTCGGATCGAAAGGTATCGCATGATCAAGTTTGCATGGTCAGCATGCATTGTATGGGGTGAAGACGATAATGTGTAATTAATTGAAATTAATTTTGATTGGTTGATGATTAAAATTAATTAAATGAATTTATGTGATTGGTGAAGTATTTTTCTTAAAGTGAGATTTGTTGCATGGGATTAAAACAAATAAGCTAATAATATTTAAAGACTATGGATAATTAGGCTTTTGGGATAATTATATTCAAAATAATTATTTTAAAAGTCAAAATTATCACTTTGGAATGAGGTTTATCATGAAAATAACTCTAAAATTTGTCCAAATACAGTCTTACAGTTGGAAAACACCTCAAACTAATCACGTAACAGATTTCAGATTCATGTTCTGAGGCACTTTTGGCATAGTAGAACTCAAAATTTGAAACGGGTTCTGATCTGAAAAATTAGCTTACTCTTATCAAAATCTCTTTTATTTTTTAGGATTTTCCCCCATACGTTTTTTTGCTTATTTTTTTCCAGCATTCCAATATCTATAAATAGAGGAGGCATCTCATTAATTTAGCACATCCTTAACAATGCAATTCTCAAAAGATCTCCAATAATAATCTTCCACATCAAAATAAAAATTAACTAAATCCTTTAAATCTAAAAGTCTACACAAGTGAAAATCTTAAACATAAAAGTTCAAATCTGATTATAATGATTTCCTAAACTTCACTCATGCGCACATCCCAGCGAAAGCCCAAACATACGCTACTCTTCCTAATCAAAATCTGAAAGGAAAAGAGAGGTGGAAGTGAGTTGACAACTCAATAAGTAACCAAAATCCTAAAAAGTTCTATCAAGAAAATAGATCTATAAAATAATAATTTGGATATAAATCAAATATTTTAAATCTTACAATGTATCGTAGATGGATTAGAAAAGTAATCAGTTTTCCATATATAACAAAGACATACTTTACAATAGGTTCCAAAAACACATAAGTAGTTTTAGTAACTCATATAGTTAACATACTCAAACGTAATTCATATTCTTAACGATCTCATGACTATGGTCACGCTATATCCCCGTGACTGGGCATCAGAATACCAATGAATAACCCACATTGGCTGGGTATCAGAGTACCAATGAATAACCCCCATTAGTTTGGGTATCAAAGTACCAATGAATAATCCCCATTGGCTGGGTATCAGAGTACCAATGAATAACCCCCATTGGTTTGGGTATCAAAGTATCAATAAATAACCCCCATTGGCTGGATATCAGAGTACCAATGAATAACCCCCATTGGTTTGGGTATTAGAATCAATTCATAGTCAGATTGTCCAAAATCATATGTATGAATCATAGTTTCTAACAAAAATATATCGTATTCAATACATATATATAATCAAATATTCAATATTCAAATCTATTGTGATATTTCTATAATTCTTTACTTAAAATCAATATAGCTAAGAAACAATTAAATAAAGTAAACCATATATTCAATGCTCATGTATATTTGTGAAAATTCTTTATTCTTTACTTCGAATCAGTATAGCTAAAAACAATTAAATAAACTACATCACATATTTAGTAATCAGATATATTTGAGATAATTCTTTACTTGAATTCAGTATTACAATAGAAATGAAATTGTAATAATTATAACAATTTTTAGTAATTAAAATACGTAAAATAAAACCAATTAGGATAAGGTTACTTACCTCCAAAAGCTATTCCAAAAGAAACTTTTCCTTAACACTTCCTCTAAAATCCTTAGATATCACCTAGAACAATTTCAAATATTTTTTTACTTAATAATCAAATAATTTTAAAAAATATAACTTATAACGGTGCCCGGTCAAAAGACTATTAAAAATATCTCAAAATTGTCTGCTTATCTCACATCAAAATTCCACCTAATAGTAATATTTTTTTGTTTTTATATATATATATATATATTCTGCCACAAATAGTTTCCTAGGGTTATAGACTATTCAAATAGTTTCCTAGGGTTATAGGCTATAGAATACCTATAGGATCAAAAGTCAATTTATGGAAAACACCACCTAGACACAATTACGTTAACACCTTTTTTTTTTTTTTTTTTAACATGCTATAACTGATAACTTGTCACGCCTCAAAGCCTCTAGTTACTATTCTTTTGATTTCTCATACTCCTTGACTCCATCACTTTGGCATAAGGGCCTATGCAGAAACCTGACCCAAGAAGCCTAACACTTTGAATAACCAAACCCATTAAACTTATCTCAAGGGAATATTTTATATTTCCGTTAAGAGATTATGAATTCCATCTTGAGAATATATGTTCCATCAACACTAAATGTGGCTGCCCAACATACTGAGGTTTTGATCGTGACTTTAGAACTCACTCCTGATATATCAAAGTAACCTACATCTCATGATCAGATCCATTATTCTCTCAGGTTTAAGAGTTCATGCAAATAGACGTCGTGAAATTTATTATTCATTTAGTCGTTAGAAGAATAATAAATCTCATAGCGGTCCAGTTCAATATGTCTTAACTCTTAAAACATATCAACATATCAACTAGAAGTCTCCACTTCCATGATCAAGACAAATCATCTTAGTTGATATGTTATAGTCTTCGTAGATGAAATGCCCAATTTCATCACCAACTACGAACTATACTTCTGAGTTTACAAAGAACTTGTAATCTATATCTTCCGTGACTAAATCACATAAATCAGATACTATGCATCTCATGTACTATATGATAATGTCCAAATATTCATGTTACCATTTTTAGATAATAATAAAACAACTTTATTAATCATAACATTAAGTCATACATAATGTCATACTTAATGTCATACATAGCATCATACAATAGAATTTAAGGCCACATATCTTAACAATCCTCCACTTGCCCTAAAGACAAGTGCACTAATCTAATTCTCATACCCTCCAAATGTGACTCAAAAGTCTTTTGTGGCAAGGTTTTGGTAAAGGGATCCGCTAGATTACTTGCACTATCAATCTTTGCTACTACTACATCTCCTCGAGTAACAAAGTCTCGAATAATGTGATACTTTCTCTCAATGTGCTTTCCTTTCTTGTGATTCCTTGGATCCTTGGATTATGCAACCGCCTCACTATTGTCGCAAAACAATGTGATGGGAACTTGCTCCATTCTCACAACACCAAGATCAGAAAGGAATTTCTTGAGCCAAACAGCTTCTTTTGCCACCTCACAAGCAGCAACATATTCAACTTCCATTGTGGAGTCCGCAATATAAGATTGCTTAACACTCCTCCAACTTATGGCTCCACCTCCCAAGGTGAACAAACAACCTGAAGTGGACTTTCTGAAATCAAGATCTGACTGAAAATCTGAATCTGTATAACTAATGGGAATCAAATCCTCACTATGGTAAACAAGCATATAATCTCTTGTTCTCCGTAGATACTTGAGAATATGCTTTACAACTTGCCAATGTTTAAGTCCTGGATTTGATTGATATTGGTTGACCATGCCAACTGAATAACAGATATTTGGTCTAGTACATAGCATGGCATACATGAGACTTCCCACTGCAGAAGCATAAGGAACTTGTCTCATTATATTTTCTTCCTCAAGAGTCTTAGGCCTTTGGTCATCAGACAGAGGAACTCCATGTCTAAAAGGAAGTAATCATTTCTTGGAGTTTTGCATGCTAAACCATTCTAGAACCTTATCTATATACCCAGTTTGTGATAAACCTAACATCTTATTCTTGCGATCTCACCAAAGATTGATCCCTAGAATAAAGTTAGTTTCACCTAAATCCTTCATTTCAAATTGGCTTGATAACCAAACCTTTACTGATGACATTACCCCTACATCATTTCCAATAAGTAGAATATCATCAACATAAAGCACTAGGAATATTACTACTTTATCTTGATGTCTTTTGTACACACATGGTTCATCAAGATTTTGTTCAAAACTAAATGATTTGATTGTTTGATCAAATCTGATGTTCCATGACCTAGATGCTTGCTTAAGTCCATAAATGGACCTTTTCAACTTGCATACCATATGCTCTTGGTTCTTTGCTATGAAACCTTCAGGTTGCATCATATATATTTCTTCTTCAAGATTGCCATTAAGAAATGCAGTCTTGACATCCATTTGCCAAATCTCATAATCATAATGAGCAGCAATGGATAAGAGAATTCTGATAGATTTAAGCATGGCTACTGGCGAAAAAGTTTCATCATAATCAATACCTTCCTTTTGTGTATACCCTTTCGCCACTAGTCTTACTTTAAAGGTTTCAATGTTTCCATCTATCCCTCTCTTCCTCTTGTAAACCCATTTGCAACCAACAGGTTTAATGCCGTTAGGCGTCTTTACAAGATCCCAAACATGATTAGAATACATTGAATCTAATTCAGATTTCATAGCTTGGACCCAATAATGTGCATCTATATCATTCATTGCCTCCTCATAAGTGTAAGGATCCGATTTAGCCTCTTCTAGGATAGCTTCATAAGTTTCTCCCAAACCTATAAATCTTATAGGAGGCCAAATAATTCTCCCACTACGACGAGGCACCTGTGTACTAGTCATCTCATGAATAATGTCTTGTGGTGTATCCAATACAGGTTCATCTAATTCAGCCAATACAACTTTACTTCTAGGATTAAAATTATTCACATAATCATCTTCCAAAAATTTGGCATGGGTGCTAACAAACAATTTGTTATCCTTATGATTATAGAATAAATAACCCTTGGTTTCCTTTGAATACCCTAAAAACATGCATACTTTCATTTTAGCTTCCAACTTATCAGACTTTCCTTTCAACACATGTGCTGGACATCCCCAAATGTGGAGATATTTCATACTAGGTTTGCGCCCACTTCACAATTCCTTAGGTGTGTTGAGAACAGATTTTGATGGAACTAAATTCAAAGTATGCATAACAGTTTTTAGTGCATATCCCCAAAAGGAAATTGGTAAAGTTGAATAACTCATCATGGACCTAACCATTTCCAAAAGAGTCCTATTCCTTCTTTCCACTACACCATTTTGTTGGGGAGTTCCAGGTGCAGTTAATTGGGAGACAATCCCATTTTGAATTAGGTAATCCTTGAAATCCCCAAGAAGGTATTCGCCACCTCGATCAGATCGAATGGCCTTTATGCGTTTACCCAATTGATTTCAACTTCAGCTCTAAACTCTTTGAACTTTTCAAAGGTTTTGAAATTCCGTCTCATTAGGTACACATAACCATATCTTGAGTAATCATCCGTAAAAGTGATGAAGTACTCATAACCTCCTTTTGCTTGGGTTGACATAGGACCACCTACATCTGTATGAACTAATTCAAGCAACTCTTGGGCTTTTTTACCTTTTGCATTAAAAGGTCATTTTACCTTCCAAACAAGATTCGCAAACTGGAAATCCATCAAAGTCCATGGGCTGTGAAAGTCCATCTTTAATTAGTCTTTGAATCCTATTTAAATTAATATGACCCAAATGCAAGTACCATAGATATGCATCACTAGTAGAAAAAAACTTTCTCTTTAATGATTTTACATGAGAGCTACTATCTAATTTAGAATTGTATAATTCATGCTTGTCAGGAGTTAAAATATAAAGACCATCCACAATATTGCCAGAACAGATAAACACTTTATCCTTCTTTATTACAACATTGTCTTTGAGGATAACATAATATCTATGTTTACCTAAATAAGTTGCAGAAATTAAATTCCTACGAATATTAGGTACATACAAACAGTCTTCCAATATTAAAACCTTAGACTCAAAGCATAAATTAAACACTCCAACAGCTACAACTGGTATTCTGATCCCATTAGCCAAAGTAAAAAACAATTCCCCTTCATTCAGCTTTCTAGTCCCCTAGAACCCCTGCAAAGTGTTGTAGATGTGATTAGTACAACCTGAATCCACATACCAGGAATCCGTGGGATTCTGTACCAAACATATTCAAGAAGGAATGTACTTTACATACCTTTATTCTTGGCAACCTTAAATATTGGACAATTCCTCTTCCAATATCCTTTCTCACCACAATGGAAACACTTTCCTTTGGTTTTTTTTCTTTGTTGGCAACTCCCAAGGAAATTTGTTTACCATCTCTCTTGGTGAAGTCCTTCTTCTTTTTTTTCTTCTTTTTACCTTTGCCTTTCGACTTAGATTGAAAAGTAGAAGTTTCAACCATATTGGCATCAACACTAAAAGTACCAAGGATGCCTTCTGCCGCTACCAACTCATTCATCAATTCAGACAATGTATAAACCTTTTTATTCATATTATAGTTAAGCCTGAATTCCTTGAATGATTCTGGTAGTGACTGAAGTATCATATCCACTTGGGATTCTCCATCAATATTGGCACCTAAAACTTCCAATGTATTCAAATTAGAAATCATCCTAAGACAATGCTTCCTCATTGAAGTACCTTCAGCCATTTTGGTGTTAAAAATCTGCCTCATAGTTTCTTGCTTTGCAGAACGGCCTTACTCACCAAACATCTCCTTCAAATTTAGCATAATGTCCGAAGCTAGTTCTACATCCTGCATTTGATGTTGTAGAACATTTGAAATAAATGCTAGGATGTAGCACTTGGCCATCTCATTAGATTTTTGCCAACGATCATATTGCTGTTTTTCCTTAAAATGAGCATCTAATGATGGAAAGCTAGGACATGATTGAGTAAGCACATATTTGTGCTCTACAGCAGTAAGAATAATGTCCAAATTTCTTTTCCAGTCAACATAGTTAGATCCAGTTAGTTTGTTTTGATTAAGAATAGCAACAAGTGGGCTAAATGATGCCATGATTTAAATCTGAAAATAATAAACATGAATATAATAAGTAAACTGGACATTATCAATTTAGCATACAAGCATATAATATGAAACCTTAATAAAACCATAAAATAATATATGCAACGACAACCGAATTCATGTCTATAATTCCTTGGTAGCAAATTTATTATAAACACATTAATTGGTTGAGAACTATTCTCAATATTAATGCTATCATGACAACTCTTATCAAACATTAATAATATGCCGTTTTTGTCTTTAGCCTCTAAGTAATAATGACATAGCTCCTTTGGGAGGTTAACATTACTCTTAGTCTAGTGTACACCATTATCTAGAATCATGTGTAACCACATTTCATACACCCTCCTTTGGGATCGCGAGGCATATGCGCCAAGACGAGGTGTTTGTCCACACTACTTTAAACAGGTTAGTTCAATCTTGTAGTACTATGAAGTAAACACCCTCCTTTGGGATCACAAGGCATATACGCCAAGACGAGGTGTTTACCCACACTACTATGAACTGATAATGGAGGCTGTGAGATCCAACCATTGTATCTCTCTCCCACTAGATGTTTTAAAAATAAAGGTTTTTAAGATCAAGAACTATAATAACGCTAGAAATCTTGAATACATAATCCTAATCTCATTAGGAATAAATTTCATTAAACAAATACTTTAATCCTAGCGTTAATATATATTAATATAAAAATAAACCCATATATATTATATTACATATATATATATATATAAATAATATATATATATATATATATAAAATATAATGATGGGATGAATCCTTATTGCATCCTTTATATATATACGGATTGAATCATATGAACCCTTAAAGAACTTGCATATATTACAAATATATGAAAACATGTTAATGGACATGAATCCATGAAACCATGCAAGAGTAATATATGATTCTATATATAGTACACGGATTCTTAAAGTATGCAACCAAGGCAATTCATATATCCAAGTCCAAACGAATTGTATGAACCAATATATATCATATTAAACATGCACAGGACGGTTACACGGATTCAAAAAGTATGCAACCAAGGAAATTCATATATCCAAGTCCAAACGAATTGGATGAACCAATATATATCATATTAAACATGCATAGGATGGTTACACGGATTCAAATAGTATGCAACCAAGGCAATTCATATATCCAAGTCCAAACGAATTGGATGAACCAATATATATCATATTAAACATGCACAGGATGGTTACACGGATTCAAATAGTATGCAACCAAGGCAATTCATATATCCAAGTCCAAAAGAATTGAATGAACCAATATATATCATATTAAACATGCACAGCACCGTATCATTCATGCACTTGACGGTTACATATACCAATTGTTTCTATTGAATCCTATGTGGTATATAAGCCATGATATAACAATAAAGATACGGCACTATTCAAAGAAAGTAAACACCATGTGAATAAATTCTTTTGGTGCAATTAAAACAATAACAACGGTGTCAAGTGCATTGACAACATCAAGAAACCGTTTTCCGTTATTCTAAAATCCAATCACATGCTATACAATCATGAGATGAAAACCTAGCTCTGATACCAATTGTTGAAAAATCTAGTTTTGTATTTTATACAAAACACACAGCGGAAGCAACATACATAGATCTATTTTATTCATGATTGATAACATGTACTATGTAAATTTCAGAATTTAAGAATGAGATAGTGTACCTTGATGTGGTAAAATTCAAAACAAAAGATTAGAAGTACTTAGGAACACTTTTAATCTTCACTCTAATTCCACTTTACGCCCAAGAAGTGTGGTCTCTCAACCAGTTTCTAAGGGAGAATAATTGAGTGGCTTCACTCACACATACACACCATTTCACAATGATGTCTCTTTTTCTTTTTATGAAAAATTCTATATGTTTCTCCCTTTATAACTAACTGATTATCTAATTGGACTAGCCTATTGGGCCTTTCCAATTGGGTTTTGGTGTGTGGCTTGGAGTGGGACCAAAAGGGACCAATAAAACATTAGCTCCAATGGGCTTTGGGCTTTCTATTAACTCTTGACAAGCCCAAAGTTACCATTAATTATATTTAATACCACTATGTAAATATAATTGCACTCTAGGTCTTATTAATAAATTATATCCCAAGACTTTATTATATATATGCAGCCCCTTCACAAAATATTCGTAGTAATACAAAGTCATGAATATAGACTGCCACTTTGAAATTACTACATCTTAATCCTTGAGTACCCAGTTTAATCCTTTAAGTTATTCATCATATATGTATGAAATCCAATTTCATAAATATATACTTTAGTATATCCTTACTAAAGTGGTTAGGCCTAACATTCTGAATAACCAAACCTATTAAACTTTTCTCAAGGGAATATTTTATATCTCCGTTAAGAAATTATAAATTCCATCTTGAGAATATATGTTCTATCAACACTAAATGTGGCTGTCCAACATACTGAGGTTTTGATCGTGACTTTAGATCTCATTCCTGATATATCAAAGCAACCTACATTTCATGATTAGGTTCATTATTCTCTCAGGATTAAGAGTTCATGCAAATAAAAGTCGTGAGATTTATTATTCATTTAACGGTCATTAGAAGAATAATAAATCTCACAGTGGTCCAGTTCAATATGTCTTAACTCTTAAAACATATCAACTAGAAGTCTCCACTTCCATGATTAAGACAAATCATCTTAGTTGATATGTTATAGTCTTCGCAGATGAAATGCCCAATTTCATCACCGACAACGAACTATAATTCTGAGTTTACAAAGAACTTGTGATCTATAGAATAGTCCTTAGTCTAGAGTGAAACTTCAATGATCAATTCAATCAAGTCATACACAACTAGTGCTAAGACAAGTAGTCTATCTCAATTATAGAAATGAACATATATGACCTCCCACAAGAAAATGATTACATAACTTTTGAAACTTTTCATTTGGCTTCTTTACAATTCTCAATATTTGATAATTTCGAATTAATACATCTCATTTTGAGATCGATGCTGAAAATTTTTGATATTTCAATTTGATGAGCAAGCCTTTGGCTTTTTAGGCATCATACATTTTCATAAAAGTCGCTTTCCCTTTTTCCTAGTCAAACACTAGTATGTGCGACGGCTTTTGCAACTCATTATCTCTTTTCGTTTTGAGATTTACATTGGTTGAGCTCTTTAAGCAAGAACAAAAAAAAAAAAAAAAAAAAAAACGTGGGAAGAGATATAGGCACAAGTCTACATATGTATCAAAACCAACATGACTAATGACTGATCATTCATGACAAGCTTGAAGATCGATTTACAACAATCACACATAGATGTCAAGATTTTTCTCACAATGATATGAGTGCATAAAAACAAGCTACACTCATGAATGCACAAAGCCATTTGTATGAAGGTACAAGGCAAAACTCACATGAGATATGTGCTTAAACATATACGATCAAAATTTTTAAATTTTTCACTTTTTATGTGGTTTTGGATTTTTACTCATACAAAAATAAAACATAAAAGTAAGATCAAAACAAAAACAATGTATATGAATAAATGCAAGATGCACAAAATGCATGAAGATATGACATTCAATGCATGAAGGGTCTTACAAAGATAGAAAGAATTAGATCAATGACTAAAAGAGTAAAAACTCAACCATAGGAACCCTTCCTCATCCAAATAGAGCGATTGTTTGGAATGAGTGTCTCATAAGAAGTGAGACGAGGGTTGGAAGAATGAGAATCGGAGATGCATATAGACAAGGAGTTAAGAGCATTGAACACTTTCTTTAATAACATGCTATTTTCACTCAAATCCAGTTTACCCTTTTTAGCACAACTTTCAAGAAGCTCAAGTTTCTCTTTTCTTTTGATTCTTTTAAAAGCATGAAACTTAGAGCATTGAGGTCTTAGATGACCAAAGGCATCACAATGGTGACAAACAATGCGTTTAGGTCCACTAGGCTTTTTAGGAAGGGATCTAGCAATATGGTTTTGTTCTCTCTTCAACTTGGAACATTGAGGTCTTATGTGACTGATCACACCGCAATGGTGGCAAGTTGGAAAAAATTTAAATCCATTCAAAACCTTAGATTGAGACCTAAACATAGGCTTTGGCTTAAAAGCCTTTCTCTCCACCTTTTGATTTCTTTTATGTGGAGGAATGTACACCGATTTGTCCTTTAAGGTTGAACACATACTAGGCACGAAATCGAGTACCATAACATGATTGCAACAAATATTTTCATCCTTTTTAGCAATAGGCTCAGCAATCAAACACTTGGCATGCATCTTAAGATATTTATTTTCACATTTTAGCTCATCAACAAGTTTGTTAGACAAAACAAGTTTAGCATCCAAGTCCATATTCAAATATTCAAACTCTTTCAGCTTTTCAAGAGAATTTTCAGCAAGTTTCTTATATTTCTCAACCAGTTTGTTGGATTCATTGAGCTTAGCAATCAAATCATCCTTTTCACAAAATAACTTGCTCAAATCTTTATTAAACTTCTTAGCCTTTTTCTTAAAGAGTTTGATGTTAGGAATATCAATAACATGCAAAGATTCATGTAACATAGCATCACAATAATGAGGATTATCACTCATAGAGGCATTTTCACAAACACGTGGCATGCTACAATCATCAACAACCAAGGAAACATACAAATCACAATCCATGGCAAATAAACACAAGGGGTCAAGGATCATACTAAGGTATTTAAACCACAACAAGTGTACCCGCTCTGATACGAATTGAATGTTCAAATAGTGTGAAAAACACTATGAACATTCAAATAGTGTGAAAAACACTATGAACGTTTAGACCTCCAAACAACAAATTACCAATTCAAGCTTAATATCAAACAAATTATGTGCTGAAAATGAACATAAGCTTATAACAGAATTGATAAACAATTTAAACCAAATAAAATCACATCCACAGCAGAAATTAAATGGCAAAGATTAAGGGAAGAGAGATGCAAACACAAGGACAACACAACGATGTGTTATCGAAGAGGAAATCGAAGCCTTCGGTGTAAAACCTCTCTGCCGCCCTCCAAGCGGTCAATTATCCACTAAAGAATGTAGTTGGGATACATGAATAGCAGAAGACCCTCCAAGCTTAATCTACCTAGTGTTCTTAAGCCCTCCAAGCTCCTATTCCAATGAGGTTACGCCGAACCTATTTCTTCTTTAGCTTACCGAATTCCGCTATAGCCCATAGCATCAACTAATATCAAATTCATCCCTTTCTAACTACTTCCCAAAGCACCAAAAAGCCTTCTCACAGATATGGGTATGGTGAGAAAATGATTTGGCTAAAGGACCTCTTAAGGATCTAACAATGGAGAAGGTGAGAGTAGAGAAATTTAAAGAGTCACTATGTAAAGATTGTGGATGAGTCAATCTTGTTTTTCTCTAGGGTTTCTCTTTCAAAATTCTCTCTGGAAGCTCTCTAAATTTCATGGGTATAAGGGGTATTTATACTGGAGTGAGAATAGAATGTGAAGAGTCATTTTTTCCAAAACAGAGCTGGCTGGCGACTTGGCCTCGCGACTTGATTGAGTCGCAAGTACAAGCCGCGAGCTAATTGAATGGCCAGGCTGGACTTTTTGTCGTGTAGTGCAACAGTTGGCAGATGGTTCAACTTCTATACACGCTTCACTCGTGTGCATCTTCTAGCGACTTGCCAGTCACGAGCTACCCACGAGATCTAGTCGCGAGTCCCTACTTCACTCCACAGTCTTAAGCATTTCTTTACACTCTTTCACACACTACCTTTACATGATTCCCACCTAAATACAGGGTTTCTAAGTGCTGAATTACAAGAAAATTGGCATGGAGTAAAGCCAACAAAATGGTTGATAAATTTCAACCTTACAATGGTTTAGTCTAGGTTGGAGTTAAACCCCTTATCAAAAAAGGATTAGATTGTTCTATCCTTTAAGCCCTTAGAGATACCCATCATATAAAGTTTAATGATAGTCTCTTAGGAACCATAAAATCCAGTCTTAGTGGTGGACCTATCCATTTTGACTGTTTCCCAGACTTTACCATCCACCTCCATGATCAGCATGTCATGAAGGCACTTACCCTCAATATCAAGACCCACGGAACCCTCATGGTGCAGGGAACCAGCTAGATAGCCTTGATATACAAGGTTTACTATAAGTGCATCAGGACGAACATGAATGTTCAAGCACTTGATAAGAGAAAGATGGGAGAAACCATTCTCATCCAGACAACGGACGTTAGGTCCAAGATCCAAGTACCAAAGACCCTAAAATGGTCCAAGGTCTCATTTCTAGATAATTGGACTCTAGAGAACGAAAATTATCCTCTCCAGATCTAGAACCCAAAACAAAATCCAGACTTAGATATTGTCCAGCAGTTAGCAGATGGTACTGTTAGGCTCAGCTTTGACCAGTCTAGATTTAGAACACCCTTACATGAACCTAGGTTTAGATCCCCGATCGATCTTCACCAACCCACTAGGCAGTCCCTTATTCTCCTCAGAGATAGACCTGCATCCCAAGCTAGCTCTTCTAGACCTCTTGCACCATTTCCAAGATCTAGAAGAGACCTAGGTGTAGAACTCCAAGGAGTCAAAACCAAATCCCAAGTTAGTACCCCTTACTACACAGCCAGACAAGACTTAGTTGTTAATCAGGACGGTGACAACAGTCAAAACACACCATCCCTATCCAAAACTGATATGGAAGACTTATACCAGTATGAAGTTCAGGAACCCGTAGTTGACCATGAGATTATGGTTTTAAAGAAAGACTTCACCCCTGACCTAGTAGCCTTAGGAAAGGAGTTTGATTCTGAAGAAAATAGACTCAAAAGAGAAGCCTATAGAGCCAACCATACCCTAGAACAAAAGAAAGAAGTTTTAGAGAAATGGTAGGAATTCATGAAAGAGACATCCTGCAATGTCCCTTTCTTTGAATACTTTGAAAACCATTTTCAATGGCACAAAAAGTCTTGTGTCATCACCAAGACCAACTAGACCAAAGAAGACACTAAGGAAGTTGTCCGGTCTAGTCATCCACATTAGGCAGCCATCACCTTTAAGTACAAGGGAAAAGACATCCTTGGTACCCCTTTCAGGATTCCTTCAGAAGAAGAAAAACTTGTTAAAAAGGTGATCGAGTAGAACAACTACACCAACCAGTGTTTAGGTGTAATAGGAAAACAACTTGATAGGTAGAAGACAAGATGGAAAACAAGGTTGTCCTTCAACCAGGAAACCCTAGTAAACCCATCCAGACCCTAGAAAAACCTTTAGTTAAACTACCCATAACAAGGCATACCGGCCTCAGGCCTAAGGATAAATCAGCCTTAGAAATCGTTACCCAGAAGCTTGAGGAACTTGTGAAGAAGGAACCAGTCACCCCTTCGCCTAGTAAAGCCATTCAGCTTAATGTTTTAGATATCCACACAGCTTCTAGTAGTTCTAACAGAATCTCTTCAGAAAATGAAAAGGAGATAGAACACATAGAAAACCAGTTTTGAGGTTTAGAGGTAAAGAGGCTTCACCATCCAACCCCGACCAGTTTAACCAAGAATTGGTACCCCAGATTGACACCTCCTGACCTCCAGTTTGAGGAAAGGAATGTTAGTAACCAATTCTCAGTATCCTCTGGTAAACTCTATGAATGGAACATAGATGGTTTATCAGAACAGGAGATCCTAAACAAGATCCAGCATATGACCATGGTAGCCAAAAACTACTTGGACGAAGGTCGTCCCCACACAGAGGTCATAGAGCTCATAGCCTTAGGATTCAGCAAAGAGTATAGATCTAAGGCCAAATCCCTTATCAACACTTTAATCAGTGACCAAACCAGCAAAGATGAGATCTTCCAATTGTAGGAAAAACTAGTTTTATATCTCATACAAAACACAAAGCGGAAGCAACAAAAATGGATTTATTTCATTCATGATTGATAACATGCACTATGTAAATTTCAGAATTCAAGAACGAGATTATGTACCTTGGTGCAATGAAATTCAAAAAAAAAAAAAGATTCGAAGTACTTGGGAACACTTTTAATCTTCACTCTAATTCCACTTTACGCCCAAGAAGTGTGGTCTCTCAATCAGTTTCTAAGGGAGAATATTAAGTGGCTTCACTCACACATACACACCACTTCACAATGATGTCTCTTTTTTTCTTATAAAAAATTCTGTATGTTTCTCCCTTTTATAACTAACTGATTATCTAATTGGGCTGGCCTATTGGGCCTTTCGAATTTAGGCTTTAGTGTGTGGCTTGGAGTGGGACCAAAAGGGACTAATAAGACATTAGCTTCAATGGGCCTTGGGCTTTTCTATCAACTCTTGACAAGCCCAAAGTTACCATTAATTATATTTAATACCACTGTATAAATATAATTGCACTCTAGACCTTATTAATAAACTATATTCCAAGACTTTATTATACATGCAACCCCTTCATAAAATATTCGTAGTAATATAAAGTCATAAATGTAGACTGCCACTTTGTTAATTACTACATCTTAATCCTTGAGTACCTAGTTTAATCTTTTTAAGTTATTCATCATATATTTATGAAATCTAATTCCATAAATATATACTTTAGTATATTCTTACTAAAGTGGTTAGGCCTAACACTCTGAACAACCAAACCCACTAAACTTATCTCAAGGAAATATTTTATATCTCCGTTAAGAGATTATGAATTCCATCTTGAGAATATATGTTCCATCAACACTAAATGTGGCAGCCCAACATACTGAGGTTTTGATCGTAACTTTAGATCTCACTCCTGATATATCAAAGCAACCTACACTTCATGATCAGGTCCATTATTCTCTCAGGATTAAGAGTTCATGCAAATAGAAGTCGTGATATTTATTATTCATTTGACAGTCATTAGAAGAATAATAAATCTCACAGCGGTCTAGTTCAATATGTCTTAACTCTTAAAATATATCAACATATTAACTAGAAGTCTCCACTTCCATGATCAAGACAAATCATCTTAGTTAATATGTTATAATCTTTGCAGATGAAATGCCCAATTTCATCATTGACTACGAACTATAATTCTGAGTTTACAAAGAACTTGTGATCTATATCTTCCGTGACTAAATCACATAAATCACATACTATGCATCTCATGGACTATATGATAATGTCCAAATATTCATGTTACCATTATTTTAGATAATAATAAAAAACTTTATTAATCATAACATTAAGTCATACATAATGTTATACATAGCATCATACAATAGGATTTAAGGGTATATATTCTAACACTTTAAACTCCTAAAGCTTGATCACATAGAAAGTAATTCAACCAGTAGTTCTAGTGAACATGAGATCCATCAGTTATACCAATCATCCTCAGAACCATCTTGAGCATCAGACTCCACTAGTGGCCCAGGTATTAATTTAGCTTGCAAAGATAGTTGTTGTAGGAACAAGACTGTCAATGTGCTTAGCAAGCAAGAGGAACTACTCTTAGATCTCATAGAACAGATCAAAGACCCAATAGTAAAAGCCCAGAAGCTTAGTGCATTCCATGCAGCCTTAGTTAGGGAAACCAGCAAACCTAAACAAAGGATTTGTGAACCCAAAGTAATCCTAGAGAAGATCTATGATAGGTTTTCCAAGTTTAAGAAGGAAGTTACAGTCAACGACCTTCAAAAAGAAATCAAGGAAACCAAGTCCGAGGTTAGAACCCTTAGGCAAGAACTAACCATTCTTAAGATTGATAACAGTTTCCTTGATCAAAGAGTTAAAAATTTGGAAAATACTTCTCTTCAAGGTAATGAGGAAGGACCCTCATTTCAGAACCCTTCAGATGATGATGAAGAAATAGTTAACCCCACAGCAGATATGGTTCAGGAAGAACAACCCAGCCAGAAGTTCTTAGAAACCATCAGTAGGATTAACTTCTAGAAGTGGCACTCTAAGGTCAGGATGTCATTAGCAAAGATTTTGAATTTGAGGTTGTAGCCTTGATAGACTCAGGTGCTGATCTCAACTGCATTCAAGAAGGAATCATTCCCTCCAGGTATTACAGGAAGACCAAGGAAAGATTGACATCCGCAAGTGGCGGTAAAATGCAAATTAAATTCAAAATCCCAAAAGCGCATGTGTGCCAAGACAACACATGTTTTTAAACCACATTTGTCCTAGTTAAGAATATGACAGATAGGGTCATCTTAGAAAACCCATTCATGTGTCTATTATATCCTTTCATTACGGATTATGAAGGAATCACTACCCATCCCTTTGGTCAACCAGTTAAGTTTAAGTTTCTTAGGAGCCCGGAACCTAGAGACATTAGTAGCCTCCAAGAAGTCTCCGTCTCCAAGACCCTTAAACTTATTAGTGCCAAGACCAAACACCTTAAGTACCTTGAAGATGAATTGAGATATAAGAAAGTCGAAGAAAGACTAACTTGTAAAGACACCCAAGCAGAGATCAGAAAGTTTGAAGAAAAACTCAAGCAGGAAGTCTGCTCTGATCTACCCACAGCTTTTTGGCATAGAAAGAGACATGAGGTAGCCCTCCCACATGTCAAAGATTTTCATGAAAAGGATATCCCGACCAAAGCTTGACCTATCCAAATGAACCAGAAACTTATGGATGTTTGTAGAGCTGAGATAGAAGATCTCCTTCAAAAAGGAATTATTAGAAGATCTAGGTCACCATGGTCTTGTCCAGCCTTTTATGTCCAGAAAAATGCTGAGATTAAGAGAGGTGTACCCAGACTAATTATCAATTACAAGCCCCTTAACAAAGTCTTAGAATGGGTAAGGTACCCAATTCCTAACAAAAAAGACTTTAGTGGTCTTTAGTAAGTTTGACATGAAGAGTGATTTTTAGCGGATACAAATCAGAGAGTCTAATAGGTACAAGACAGCCTTCACCACACCCTTTGGTCATTACGAATGGAATGTAATGCCCTTTGGTCTAAAAAATGCCCCTTCTAAATTCCAAAATATCATGAATGAGATTTTTAATCCATTCTCCAGTCATGCCATTGTATACATTGATGATGTAATCATTTTTTCAAAATCCCTGGACCAACATTGGAAGCACCTACGAGCTTTTCTCCATACCATCAAGCTCAATGGTCTTGTTGTTTCAGCTCCCAAGATCAAACTTTTCCAAACTAGTGTGCGATTCTTAAGTTTTGATATAAGACATGGTGTCATCAAACCTATAGATAGAGCTATTCAGTTTGCAGAAAAGTTTCCAGTGAAATACTAGACAAAACCCAGCTTCAGAGACTTCTAGGATCTCTCAATTATATTTTAGAATTCTATCAAAATCTTAGGCAGCAATGCAAACCCGTTTTTGATAGACTTCAAACCAGCCCTCCTCCTTGGACACAGGTTCGCACTTCTGTTGTCCAAAAAAATCAAAAGATATGTTAAGACACTCCCTTGTTTAGGAATTCCCTCAGTCAATTCCTTCAAGATTGTCCAAATGGATGTCTCTGACATAGGTTATAGTGGCATTCTTCTTCAGCGTGTTAGTCCCAATTCTCCAAAACAGATAGTCTGTTTCTATTCAAAAATTTAGACTCCCAATTAGATAAATTATAATACTATGAAAAAAGAAATTTTATCTATATTACTATGTATTTCAAAATTTCAAAGTGATCTTTTGAACCAAAAGTTTTTAATAATGATTGATTGTTTATCTGTAAAACATGTTTTAGAAAAAGATGTTCAAAACATTGCATCAAAACAAATTTTTGCACGATGGCAAGCCATCCTTTCAGTTTTTGACTTTGACATTGAATTCATAAAAGGAACTCAAAACAGTATTCCTGACTTCCTTACCCGTGAATTTTTGCGAAGTCCAAACCAAAATGTCCAGGAAAAGACCCGTACAATCCCAACCCCCAAAGTTGCCTAAACAGCAAACCCATAGAAGTACCAGTCAGGCAAAGAACCCTGGCCAATTGGTACCGGCCTCCCCAGTATCCATAGCCAATCGTTTTGTGGTTTCTACCATTCCAAAAGCAAACTACGAAAGGCCAGCCCAACCAAGTTATAATTCAGCCTTAGCCACCCCAGCTCCCAGGGCAATCACCCCTTACACAGTTGATGATCCCTTTGGCCCTATATAGTTCCAAAGACCATCTCTGATTCCCTCCAAGAAAAATAGGTCTCCCTATGTCAAGAAGCCCTTTACCTAGCATATCTCTTATATTGAACCCCACATAATTCATATAAAAGATCCCCTGGCTCTAGCAATGGAAATACTGCCGAAAGGATGGCATTACCTCCCATAGCACCCAGAGAAAAACATTAAATACTATAGGAGTATCCTCATCCAGGAAAAGTCTGCTCGTGTAGAAAACATTTTGAACAAAGGGGACCCATCAGTAGTCTTCTACCACAAGTTCATCATTACAGGTTTTGTCAGCTGCAAAGAATAGGGAAGGCACCCCTCCTTGCTCAAGACTCTCACAGGTCTCAAGTCTTTCATAGGTTTAGATCTCCATTATAGTTATTATGACTACATGGATGCCTTTGAGAAAGTACTATTTTATCAGAACAAGAACTTTGATCATTCATAGTTCTTAATGTTTGAGAAGAAGTTCTCTAGCATAATACCTACATGGTTCCTTAAGTGGTGGGAAATGTTTGGATTAGTGCCTTAGATCTTTCCAAAACCTCTACAGGATGCCCTCAGGTATTTCGGTTCAAGATGCCAAGTTTCACATCATGGTGGCCAGTTTCCAGCTATTCTGCATATGACGGTCATGTACAGAATCCACTGATTAGCATGTGGAACTATGAGATTAAAGGAAACCTATTAAACAGAGAATTTTCAGTAAAATGGTGGGACAGTCTTAGGATTGATCAATCATCAATCAAGTACATCAAGATGTTGGAAGTTTAGACCCCTTAAACCCAAACAGATTAACCTAGATATTTAGCCAAGTGATTAACTTAGGTAAATTAAGCAATTCTAGGTTAACACAAATATATCACATCATGCAAAAGTGCGGAAAATAAATAACACACGATATGATGACCCAGGAAACCAAACCGGTAAAAACCTGGGGAGGATTTAACCTAGCTATCCTCAAGGTAAAAAGGAATTCACTATGAAAGAATTGAAGTTTACACAATAGCGACTTAGACCACTAACATCCTATTGCTACCTCGAGTAGGAAACTTACTACCACGACCATGTGATAGCTCCAAGTCCACGGACTACTTCTTTCCTTGAATTCTCAACAAAGCACAAGCACACCTACTTGTATATCTTGAAGCTCTTGATTCTGCAATTGAATGATTACCAAGCTCTTGACATCAATCTTGAGTGTAGAAACCCTAAGTGTATGTGAAGGTAAACACCTCTAGATCTCATAAATAAGATTCATAAACATAGTATTCAGAACACTAAAAACGTGGCTAGGGTTTTCCCTTTTATACTTAGGGCAAAACATAAAACCCTAAACATTAAACGAGCTTGGGCTGAGTTAGAAATTTTGCAGAAAAAACAGTCTGCACGACTTTCGATCGATCGAGTCTAATTCTCGATCGATCGAGCCAGGCAGAATTGCACAGTAATATCTGCAGTAACTCTTTTTCAACTTTACATAAAAACCTCATACTTTGAGCAAGTCTAAACAAGACTAAAAACGTTTTGATCATGGTTTGCCAACATTACAAAATGAAGTTCTAATACATTAGTTCCTAATTCCTTAAAACCTAACAAACTCCCCCTTTGGCAATCTGTGAAAAAACACAAACTTAACAAAAAATTCAAAGTTTACAAAATATACAGCCCATTACAAAACAATAGCCCAACTAAACAAATTCAACCTAACTACTATCTATCAGTTGCAAAAGTAGACAGCAGCACGACTGAATCAACCTGTATATACTTGTAACACTTAACAAACACATAAACGCATGTGTGGAAAATACAAGTAACATAGAAAAGAAGTTCTTGATTTCACATAACACAAAATAAAGAAATATATCATGAATAACATCATAAATATAAATCAATAAGCAATGTAGCATAGTGAAACAAGAAACATATACAAAAGATGTATCTCAAATAAATCTCCCCCTATCATGAGCCAAAAAATGTAAATACACAATGAAGCACCTAGATACAATTTAAAAGCTCCACAAGCTCCACAGTATCACAAAAAGAAACAAAAACTCCCCCTAAGACAAAAAAACTCCCCTACAAAGTACTCCACAATGTACTCCCCCTTTTTGTGACGAATTGCCAAAGGGCACTCTGTTGGGGTTTATGCCCTAAAATCCAATTTATTGGCATGTCATAAATAATTAAATTGTTTAATTATATGAGACTATTTATAAATGAACTAATGGGAAATTATCTTAGTCCATGAGATGCATAGTATGCGATTTATGTGATTTAGTCACAAAAGATACAAATTGCAAGTTCTTTGTAAACTCAGAATGTAGTTCATAGTCGGTGATGAAATTAGGCGTTACATCTGTGAAGAATATAACATATCAACTAAGATGATTTGTCTTGATCATGAAAATGGAGATTTCTAGTTGGTATGTTGATATGTTTTAAGAGTTAAAACATATTGAACTGGACCGCTGTGAGATTTATTATTCTCCTAATGACTGTCAAATGAATAATAAATCTCACGACCTCTATTTACATCAACTCTAAATCCTGAGAGAATAATAGACCTGATCATGAGATTTAGATTGCTTTGATATATCAGGAGTGAGATCTATAAGTTACGGTCAAAACCTCAGTATGTTGGGCAGTTGCATTTAATGTTGATGGAACATATATTCTCAAGATGGAATTCATAATCTCTTAACGGAGATATAAAATATTCCCTTGAGATAAGTTTAATGGGTTTGGTTATTCAGAGAGTTGGGCCCAACCACTTTAGTAAGGAGTTACTAAATTATATATTTATGGAATTAGATTTCATAAATATATGATGAATAACATTAAGGATTAAACCGGGTACTTAAGGATTAAGATGTAGTAATCTTCAAAGTGGCAGTCTACATTCATAACTTTGTATTACTATGAATATTTTAATAAAGGGGTTGCATGTATAATAAAGTCTTGGGATATAATTTATTAATAAGGCCTAGAGTGCAATTATATTCATATAGTGGTATTGAATATAGTTAATGGTAACTTTGGACTTGTCAAGAGTTGACAGAAAAGCCCAAGGCCCATTGGAGCTAGAGTCTTATTTGTTCCCTTTTGGTCCCACTCCAAGCCATACACTAGAACCCAATTAGAATGGCCCAAAAGGCTAGCCCAATTAGATAATCAGTTGTATAGAAGGAGAGAAACATACAAAATTTTATATATCTTTTCATGAGTCTTTTCATAAGTGTTTTTCATCAAGATTACACAAGGAATGAAATGGTTTGTATGTGAGTGTTGGACACTCCCTTGTTCTCTCCTTGGAAATTGATTGAGAGACCACACATCTTGGGCATTAAGTGGAATTGGAGTGAAGATTAAAAGTCTTCTCAAGAACTTCTGATCTTTGGTTTTGAATTTCACCGCACCAAGGTACGCTTTCTTGTTCTTAAATTCTAAAACTTTCATAGTACATGTTATCAATTGCAAATGAAGTAGATCCGTTAATATTTCTGCTGCGTATGTTTTGCATGTGATACGAACACATGTATTTTATCCAACACACTCACTCATCATCAAAAGGAGGCGGTTGAGGAGAACGTCGAAGACTCGCCAAATTTGCTCTTAATGCTCGAAGCTCGTCAAGCACATCCACCAAAAGCTAACCATGAGCCGCCTGAACGGTCATGACAGTGTCCAAAGTCCGACGAATGTCCGAAACATCCGAAGAAGAGGTGGAGGAACATCAGCAGCAGCAGCAGGATCAGTAGACGTCTCTACCAAAGGAGCACCTGCAGAAGAAGTAGGAGGTGGAGTGACACGGAAGGCTCTACCCTAGGACGCTTAGAGCTAGCTTGAAACTGAGCAGCCCTTTGCCTCAGAAAGGTGGCACCTATGGGAGCAATGATATGAACAGGCTCAGAAGCAGGGAAATCACCTAAACCTAAGTGAAGAAGAATCCTATGAATAAAAACAGGAAAGAACAAAGCATGAGCAGTAGAACTACTCCTATATACTTCGTTCAAGGAACGAAGAAATAAATGAGGAAAACTGATAGGAGCATCAGTGATAAGAGCGTATAGAAACACACATCGCTCAAGAGGGATAGTGTGGAGATGAGAAATGGGCCACAAGGAATGACAAGCAATCCTAAAGAAAAGATAATGCAGCTCAGCAGAGGTGATCTGAGGATCAGAACTCCACTGGATAGAAGACCTAGTGATGTATGACATCACGTCATCAAGAGGAGGAGACTCATCATAGGGAAAGATAGGATGAGCAACCACAGGCACCCCAAGAGCATCAGACACTACCGAAGGGGTAATGCGATACTCTACACCTCGTATCCAACTCTTAACCAAAGTGTTGGAATCATAGATGTGGATAGAGAGGTTCGAGTAGAACTCTCTAATCAAGGTAGCCGGAGGCGGATGATCTATGTCTAACAAGGGTAGCCAGCCCCTACACTCAAAATTATGCCTCACCTCATCATTAACCTTATCTAAAAGAACCCTACGCTCACCCCAAACGGTACGCCTAAGGTTAAGGGTCTCGTAAGTCTCCTGATGCTTCTCACTCAGAAACCTATCACTATCAAAGGAACGTGAAGAGGCAGAAGTCCTATGTGCTCTAGTTTTCCTAGGCATGATGCTAAGGACAGGATTGAAAGACATAGAAAAAAAGAAACAAGAGAAAAACCAAGGGCAGACTGCAAGTTAGAACAACACAAATATAGAAATAACAATTCTATATGATGCATGAGCAGAATAACCAAATGATGCATGGTCTAATGCAATGACATACAGTTTAAATATGAATCAATATCACAAAATTGCCTTGTGCAAGAATTTATATAAAAAAAATCCCAAATTTGAAAAACCCAATTTCACAAAACCCAACAAATTGAGAAATTGATCATCACAACAGTTAGAAAATACAATATAATGATCAAATTAATCAATCTAACAAGCCAATTTCATCAAATTTCATCAATTTGAACAAAAGCCCCAAATTTGGCAATATCAAGCCCTAGAATTTTCAATTTTTCACAAAACCTCAAATTAATCAAATTAAGCCCCATAGATCACTTATATATGATGTCCCCACAAAAACCCATCAAATTATTGTGAAAGAAAACAACTAAATAAACAAAAAAGGCAAAAAAAAAAAAAAATGAAGCCCGAAAACACCCAACAAATGCATGAATTTATGCATGAAAAAATAAAAATAAAAACAAAAACACAAAGAAGGGTAAAATAGACATACTGGCCTTGGGAGAGAGATTCTTTGCAAAAAATCCAGAGGAAAACGACAAAAAATCCAAAAAGGGGCTTGACCGGTTGGTGAGAGAAGAAAAAGGTTTGAAAAGTTTTATGAAAAGTGAAGAACACGTGAGAAAAATTATTTTTTAAAAAACTCTTAACCCGATTTTCAATTGATCAAAAATAAGATTCGAACGGTCGAAAATACTTCGATTGATCCAGTATCAATCGAATACCGATCGAAACACGCAGAAACTTTCCAGGGATTTTAAAAACAATTTTGATCGGTTGAAAAACATATTTTATTGATCGAAATTTTAGAAAAAACAAGTTTTTGAAAAACGAAGCAATTTCAGTGCTGAAACTCCTCAAAGCATTAGATTTTATGAATAAAATGCATGAGTATGAGATAAAATGCTTTTCAAAAATACATGTATTTATCCCAGTTTCCCAAAAACAAGATTTTCACATAATTTTCCTCAAAATCTCAAACAGTAAACATGTTTTGCATCAATTCTCAAGAAATTTTCAAACTTGGTTGGTTAGACCAAAAACACACACAATAACATGTACAAAGTTTAGCAAAGAATAACTTGTGTAGTGTGTGTAACTAGCAAAAACTTGAGAAACATGTGAGGTGATATGCAAATAGTAATCAATCACAATTTCTACAATATTCATCACATGAATTTGAAAGAGACTATCACTCAAAGAGTTACATCATATAACTCTCACATCTCCTAGAATAAAAGCTTGCAATCATGTAAGTTTCTTGATTTGCCTCATAACATATACCAATTTTAATTGATCAGAAACTTATTGAAATAGCCGGGATAATGTACACACCAATTTTATTTGAATTGTGAAATTATTATAGCCCAATAATGTACACACCAATTTTAACATTTTAATCGATGCTACACCTTATGTTCTTTTTGTGCATGTGCTACACTTTCTCGAGCACAAAATCTTACGATATGCACTAAGGTGTTCATGATTGGCTAATAAACAGTGGTAAGATGGTTATTTATGCCTTTCTCAAAAAGTTCAAGTCCAAGAATCAAAGACATGAGACTTCAAGATCAAGATCATGTGATCAAAAACCATAAACATCTTCCCACACAACATGCACTACAAAACTTCAGCTAGAAAAGTACAATAAAAATAAGTGCATCCAAGCTAAACAAGGTACATAAACATGTTATGTAAAAATAGATCGACCAACCTTGTCTTCAAATTCAAGAAAAATACAGCAAAACACATATTGCCAAACCCTTCTTGTTACCCCCTTTTTTTTTAAATAAAAAACAACCTAGAATGAAATACATGAATGTTATGCAATGCAAATCCTAAAAAAAAAAATGGTCACAAGAGGTAGATCAATGAAGAACAAGGACCATGTCCGACAAACTCAATTAGATTGAGCCTTTTGCATCCAAAACCTTTTAGATGCAACTCTAGCATTGTAGTTATTATTCACATTAGAATTCTGAGCAACTCCAGGATTGGAATAAAGGTTTAACGCCTTTACTAATTCACCAATAAGTACCATAGGGTCTTGTGCTTGAGGCACAGGTACTTTAGGTTTATTTGCTCGCTTAGTAGCTTGCAACTTAAAACAATTTGGACGAATATGCCCAGACTTTCAACAAAAGTGACAAACCCATGCAGGCTTATCATGCAAATTGCCCTTAGAAGAATTAGAAGTTCTAGAATTTGACTCTTGAAGATCAACTCTAATCTTTCTAGGAGGTGTGACTTCTACAGATTTAACAACTTCACTCATAGAAGGTTTGACAATCTCACTCTTAGAAAGTTGAGTAGAAGGAACAAAGTTTGTGAAATGAGGTTCAGGCACAGAGATGCTTTCCACAAAACCTAAGCCAGTTTTGTCAGAAGGAGACTTTTGAATACTTAACATGTGATCAAGTTTGGAGCTTGCAGACCTATTAGTTTGCTCTCTAGTAACAGATAATTCAAGTTCCAAATTCTTAACTTTTTCAAGCAAAAGCATGTTCTCAGTCTTCACATTATTCAAAAGCTTATTAGCATCAAACAATTTCATAAGCAAATTTTTCTTATCAAGTTCAAGAGATGCAATTTTCTTTAAGCCAAGATCAACATTCATAGCATCCTTTGCAGCAACTTTGCAAAGTTTATTGTAGGCTTCCTGTAAATCTACATCTTCATAGAGTTCTCCATCAGAAGGGTTCTCTTCAACAGACACACTTTTATTGATTACAGCAGTAGCAGTGAAAGCAATGAAGTTTCCATCCTCATCATTGACTGATTCATTGTCTGAAACTTCATCATCACTAAGGGTTACAGCCATAGCCTTGTTAGGATATGTGCCCTTAAATCCTATTGTATGATGCTATGTATGATATTATGTATGACATTATGTGAGAAATCATGTATGACTTAATATTGTGTTTAATAAAGTTTTTTTATTCTTATCTAAAATAATAGTAACATGAATATTCAGACATTATCAAATAGTCCATGAGATGCATAGTATGTGATTTATGTGATTTAGTCACAGAAGATATAGATCACAAGTTCTTTGTAAACTCAAAATTTTGGTTCGTAGTCGGTGATGAAATTGGGCATTTCATCTGCGAAGACTATAACATATTAACTACGATGATTTGTCTTGATCATGGAAGTGGTGACTTCTAGTTAATATGCTGATATGTTTTAAGAGTTAAGACATATTGAACTGGACCGCTGTGAGATTTATTATTCTCCTAACGACTGTCAATTGAATAATAAATCTCACGACTTGTATTCACATGAACTCTTAATCCTGAGAGAATAATGGACCTGATCATGAAATGTAGGTTGCTTTGATATATCAGGAGTGAGATCTAAAGTAAGGGTCAAAACCTCAGTATGTTGGGCAGCCACATTTAGTGTTAATGGAACATATATTCTCAAGATGGAATTCATAGTCTCTTAACGGAGATATAAAATATTCCCTTGAGATAAGTTTAATGGGTTCAGTTATTCAGAGAGTTAGGCCTAACCACTTTAGTAAGACTAAAGTATATATTTATGAAATTGGATTTTATAAATATATGGTGAATACCTTAAAAGGATTAAACCGGGTACTCAAGGATTAAGATGTAGTAATTTACAAAGTAGCAGTCTATATTCATGACTTTGTATTACTACGAATATTTTATGAAGGGGTTGCATGTACAATAAAGTCTTGGGATATAATGTATTAATGAGGCATAGAGTGCAATTATATTTATATAGTGGTATTAAATATAATTAATGGTAACTTTGGACTTGTCAAGAGTTGACTAAAAAGCCCAAGACCCATTGGAGCTAGTTTCTTATTTGTTCCCTTTTGGTCCCACTCCAAGCCACAAATTAAAGCCCAATTGGGAAGGCCTAAAAGGCTAGCCCAATTAGACAATCAGTTATGTGGAGAGAAATATACAGAATTTTATATAGAATAAAATGGTTTGTATGTTTAACGAAAAAAAGATAATATAAGGAAAAGAGACACTCTTTCATATTCTCTCTAGAAAACATAGAACTGATTGAGAGACCACACATTTTGGGTATCAAGTGGAATTGGAGTGAAGATTGAAAGTCTTCCCGAGTACCTCTTCATTCGGTTTTGAATTTCACCGCATCAAGGTACACTCTCTTGTTCAAATATTCTGAAACCTACATTGTGCATGTTATCAATTGCGAATGAAGTAGATCCGTTTATTTTCCGCTGCGTATGTTTTGTATGCGATGCAAACATGTATATTACCTAACAAGCCTTACCCTTAGACTTCAAGTGTGTAGGAATTCAGATTTCACATGACCATACCCTTGACATCCAAAACATTGTTGTCCCATAGAATTATTAGAGGGTTGACCTACTTTCTCTTTAGGTTTTTCAGTGTTATTAACCTTAGTGGGATCATTCCTCTTAAAATTTCTAGGTTCAGCAGTGTTCTTGCCTCTTGCCCTTCTGTTATTGTTCCTTAGAAAGTTTCTAAAGTTCGTGGCAAGATAGGCAATCTCTGTAGCAGAGAGTTCATCATCAAATCCACCAGCCTCAACATCATCAACAGACTTAAGAGCCATTGATTTGGATTTGGTAGTCTTGGGTAGGTCCAACTCATAGGATTGAAGAGATCCGACAAGTTCATCAACAGGGATGGAGTCCACATCCTTGCTTTTAGTAATGGCAGTCACTTTGGGTCTAAAATCCTCAGTTAAAGATCTAAGAATCTTCCTAACAATTTTAGGTTAATCATAGATTTCACCCAAATTAAATGCATAATTAACAATATCATTCAGTTTAGCATAGAACTCATCAAAAGATTCATCATCAGTCATTCTAATGCTTTCAAACCTAGTAGTCAATTGCTGCAACTTATTTATTTTAACTGCTTTTGTGCCTTCATGCACAGTCTGGAGGATATTCCAAGCAGTATGAGCAACCTCAACATTAGAAATTCTCTTAAATTCCTCCATAGAGACAGCATTAAAAATAGCATTTATAGCTTTGCTATTAAAAGCGGCTGCCTCTTTTTGAGAAGTTTGCCACTCACTCACAAGAGTAGTGGGCTTCTCCCATCCATATTCTACAAAATTTCAGACTCTCTCATCAATAGATTTCAGGAATGCTTTCATCCTTACTTTCCAATAAGCATAATTATTCCCATCAAAATGAGGTGGAATAACAAGAGAGTGTCCGTGTTCCATGACAACCGGGGTCAAGGATCAGCTATAAGATCAAAAGATCTAAAACAAAAAGCTACCCGCTCTGATACCACTTGTTGGAAGTTTAGACCCCTTAAACCTAAAGAGATTAACCTAGATATTTAGCCAAGTGATTAACTTAGGTAAATTAAGCAATTCTAGGTTAACACAAATATATCATATCATGCAAAAGTGCGGAAGATAAATAACACACGATATATCTTTTCTTGAATTCTCAGCAAAGCACAAGCACACCTGCTTGTATATCTTGAAGCTCTTGATTCTGCAACTGAATGATTACCAAGCACTTGACATCAATCTTGAGTTTAGAAACCCTAAGTGTATGTGAAGGTAAACACCTCTAGATCTCAGAAATAAGATTCACAAATACAGTATTTAGAACACTAAAAACGTGGCTAGGGTTTTCCCTTTTATACTTAGGGCAAAACATAAAACCCTACACATTAAACGGGCTTGGGCTGAGTTAGAAATTCTGCAGAAAAAACAATCTGCACGACTTTCGATCGATCGAGTCTAATTCTCGATCGATTGAGCCAGGCAGAATTGCATAGTAATATCTGCAGTAACTAGATTCCAACTTTATATAAAAACCTCATACTTTGAGCAAGTCTAAACAAGACTAAAAACGTTTTGATCATGGTTTGCCAACATTACAAAATGAAGTTCTAATACATTAGTTCCTAATTCCTTAGAACCTAACACAAGACTTTCCCCCTCCAATATAGAAAGCAATTGCTCAGAAACCAAGATCTTAGTCTAGCCTAGACTCCGTCTAGATCGCCGGGAAATCTAGCAAGGAATTAAAAGATCTTGCCATGCACTTGCTCCTCTAATCAGAATAGTTAGAGTCAGAAGAAAAGGGTTCTCCCGTCTCTTCAGAAGCTTCAGTAAACTGCAATCCAAATGACCCATTATTCTAGGACTCCCAGGATCCTTATGATGGCTACAATCTAGATAGCAATTAAGCTATTCTGAATAGCATCAGTCACTATTCAGAATAGTGTCTCCAGACTGGCTACTATTCATCCACAACACTAGTCACTGTTGATGAACAGTCCCTGCACTCAGCCGACAGAAAAAGACAAAGGACAAGACACTATTCATGAACGGTATCAGTCACTATTCATGAACAGTATCCAGTACAATAATCCAGAAGTTACTATTTTCTTTCGGTGGAAAAGGTTTTCACCTCAATAAAAGTATTTTACCTTCTGGATTTTCAGCAATCTTTAGCGGATTCAAGGCTCCCTCCAGTCTATATAAGGCAGCCCTAACTCCATTCTGAATTAGGGCCAATTTTAGGACTAATTCAGTAGTCCAGTTATCCTTCTTTCTCATTACAACCCTTAGTATTGTAATCAGATGGCAATCCCAATTTACAGTTGTAATTCCCCAGTCAGTTTTACATTTGTAACCAGATGGCCTCAGTCAGCCTCTAGTTTGTAATCAGATAGCCCCGATTAGCTACTGATCCCCCAGTCTTTGTAACTTACCCCCTTTTGGTATCATATATATATATATATATATATATATATATAATCACATAAAATATAATTAACGTAATGTATTTTAATTGCAAGTTAATTCATTCAGTCTGGTAAAGATTGTCTTCTAACTTTAGTACTTTTATCGCTCTTTTTCGTAGTTCTTTAAAGATTTTAATTAAAAAATCGTAGTTCTTTTAAATATTTTAATTAAAAAAAATTAATGAACTAATTGACTATTCTTTTTTTATTGCTTATAGGAGGTGGAAGTGGAAATGAAAGATGAGACTCATCACAAATAATGTACTGGTGACATTCGAAACAATGCACCACATTAACTAGAGAAGGAAAGGAAAGGAAGGCTTAACGGCAATCAAACTGAACATGAGTAAGGTTTTCGATAGAGTGGGATGGGATTGCCTAGCTAGAGTAATGCAAAAATTAGGATTCCATGATCTCTGGATATTTATTTTTATGATGAGCATAACTTCTGTATCTTACTCTGTGCTAATCAATGGGGAACCAAAATGCGAAATCATCCATTCCCGGGGTATTTGCCAAGGGGACCCTTTATCACCATTTCTACTCTTATTGTGTGCAGAAGGTCTTTCGATGATGCTCCAAAGAGAGGAGAGGTTAGGAAACATCAAAGGGATCTCCATATGCTTGAGGGCTCCGCATCTGTCTCATTTATTTTTTGTCGATGATAGCATATTCTTTTGTAGAGCCAATATGGGTGAATATCAACGTATCTGGGGTATCCTTCAAGACTATGACGTTGCATTAGAATAGAAAATCAACAAGGATAAACTTCCCTCTTCTTCAGCAAGAACACCAAAGTTGCTGATCAAGCTGAAATTAAAAACCTTTTTGGGGCCCAAATCATCAAGCAACATGATAGATACTTGGGTCTTCCGTCCTTGTTGGGTCGAGGTAAAAAAAAGGCTTTAATAGGATTAAAGACCAACTTAGCCGGAAGTGGCAGGTTAGAAAGGGAAAGTCTTATCCTTCGCTAGCAAACAAGTCCTCATCAAAGTGGTTGCCCAGGCCACTCCTACCTATGCCATGACTTGCTTCAAGTTACTGAACTCAATGTGCAAAGATCTTAGCTCTATGATTAGCAAGTTTTAGTGGGGGCAGAAGTCTGATAGGTGAAAGATATTCCGAGTGACATGGGATTCAGAGACTTAAAGGCCTTTAACCTAGCTCTTCTAGCCAAGCAAGGGTGGCCGCTTCTCCAAAATACGAATTCTCTCTTCCACCTTGTTTTCCAAACTAAGTATTTTGCTGGCCAATCTTTCTTGGATGCTCAGATCTGTGAAAGACCATCCTTCTCTTGGAGTAGAATTATGGCTACTAAAAGCATGGTGGAAGAGGGAATAAGACGGTCTATTGGAAATGGTGAGAGTGTGCAGATCTAGAATGACAAATGGATCCCCAATTGTCACGCCCCAAACCCCTAAGGGTCCAAAGCATGAGAAAGACGTCTCAAAGTACCTGTAGATTTTTCCTTTTTGATAATCAAATCCACAAAAATCATATCAAGTACCAACATCAAAAATTATCATAATAATTCCATTGAATATACTCTCATAGTAAGTCAGAGCTCGAAGCAATAATTACAAAGACCATTGGCCACAAAAGATAGAGGTCTGAATAAATAATTACATATCATCAGCTTGTCCTATTAGTGGGAATAAAGTCACAACCATTATAATATACAAAAGAATGAGTCAAGCCTATTTTAAGATGTACATCATCTAATATCTCCATTTCAAAAGTTCAGCCTCCATCAGTAGTTAGTCTAACTACTATTAGCCACCAAAAAGCTGTCTCAAAATATTGTTGCCTACTCTGAAAAGTTTATAAAATAATAGAATGAGACAAAGCCCAGTAAGTAGCATAATTAATGGGGGTGGGGGAAATGCAAGTTCCATTTTCAATAATAGTAATATGATATGACAAGAATGATTGAATAATGAAACACAAAGTTTCTCAAAGTAAATACCTTGAAACTATATACTAGAATCTGTGAGCACCAACAATATAATTTTCAAAGCCATAATATCTAACGTAAGGTAAATTATCACAAATATACTACACTACCACATAGACCAGTCAGGAGATCCACCCATTCACAACTGGCATGATATTGTCCTCTCTAGTATGCAGACTCTTGGCCCCATGGACAGCAGCCTCGCCCTTACCCTCAAGGTTTTTCTTTACCCCTATGGGCAGTAGAGAAAGCGCATCAAATAGGACCTCTCTTGCATGTGGTCTCTTGGCCCCATGGACATCAGCCTCACCCACACACAATCAAGGAACCTTTTCCCCCTATGGGTAGCGGGGAAGAACGTGTCATTCAAAGTAAAAGGGCACTGACTTGGATTTGATTCAGTTGTCACAAAGACTACGAAAACCAAATCGAGTGATCACTGAGAAATCACACATGGCATGGTTTAAAACCACATAAGCTTACAAGTTACATTACTTTGAAACACATAGTTCATATCCCAGCAATTTCAGAAAAACCTTAACTAATCTAACCTCTACAAAGTTTGTAAGGTTTTCAACTTCATTCTTGTCAAGAGATCTTCTATCAATTTCCCAAATAATACAAGACAAGATAAGCATCTTTAAATATTTCAATATACCATAAAATCAATGACTTTCTTATCAAAGATTAAATAAAAGATGCTCATTTTTTCATATCAACAATTCATGCATTTCCCCAAATGCAATACCAAATATGATGCACTTTTCATATATAATAATATATAATAGGGTCATAACACAATACTTTTAAGAAAACATATATCCATATATAATTTTCCAAAATGTGTTTGACCCAAAAACAACATTTATAAAACATGGTTATTTTCCAAAAATCCCATTAAAAACTACTTACCTCGTAACCGCAAAAGCATAATTCTCCAAGCTCCAAGGAGATTAGCTAGAACCTAAACAATATCAAGTAAACCTATCACAATAAGCATAGAGCTTGAAATTGTATCTAGCCACAATTTAGGAATTTTCAAATGAGCACTTAATTAGGCAAGCCTAGTATTTAACCTCATCAATAATAATATATTCCACTTCCAAAGTTTCTCAACAAATTGATTTACAAGGCATAAACTCCAATTTATAAAGTTAACCTATTTAATATCACCTCCAACATCATGATTGGCTTCCATAAAATTTACACTACATCATTAAGAGACCCATGAAAGCAAAATCAAAATATCCTCCAAGACAAGAAATTTAGAACTTCAACTAACTCCAAATAAACCAAATGACAATGGAAAATTTAGAGTTACCAACCATCACATGTTATAACTCAAAACCCCTAAATTTCCCACCATACATAAACCTTAAGTAGTCATCATTAGCACAAACCATATACCCACTCATCAAATAATTCCATCAATACAAAACCCATACATACAAACACATAAATATCACTTTCAATGCTCATAAATCACATGGGTATCATTATTAATGCTTAGATAAAAATAACCTCAAGCAAAAGTGTAAAACCCACCAAAAAGATTAGAAATTTTTACCTAAAAAAAAGGGTGGAGTCTGGTGGATGAGTGTGGAAGTAAGTGTGTGTGTTTAAGTAAATAGAAAAGAAAGAATATTAAAGGAAGAAAAGAGATGGTTGGCCAAAAGAGAGAAAAAGGATGGTGTGAAAATGAGTGGTGGGGGATTGTTGGGTTAGGTGGGGCACGTGTGGTCCATTAAAAATCTGACTTTACACTTTTTTTTTTTTTTAAGCTGACTAGGACGTTACACCAATCCTGATACATACAAAACCACGACTCCTATAAACCTCCTGATGAACAATGAAAAGGCCTCGACCTTAATTGATAAAGAGAGAGCTGTATGGAAAATTGAACTGGCCAAATCCATATTTCTCTCCCATGATGCTACAACCATCTTAGCTATTCCCTTAAGCTCTGCTTCTCCTGAAGATCAGAAAATTTGGTCTGCAACAGCTAATGGTGTGTTCTTGATTTGTAGTGCTATCTAGATAAGCCATAAGCAACTAACCAAGGTTGATGTGGGGGAATGCTTAAGCAACACCAAGATGGTATCATTATGGAAGTCTATACGGCAACTCTGTTGCCCAAAAAAAATAAAAAAACTTCATCTAGCGGGCTTGCAAAGATATTCTCTCCACTAAAACTAAGTTCAAATACCGTAAGATCCCAATGGAAGTGGAGGTGTAGAAATAGCTAGACATGTGTTTTAGGGTTGTAAATTCACAGTAGCAGTGTGGCAAATGGAAAATCTTAAGGCTCCAAGCCTCAGTACCAACTCACAAAATTTTATGGACCTGTTTTGGTGTGTAAAAGAGGCAAAACCTGACCAAGACCTTGAAGCCTTCACAACATTGGCATGATCCCTGTGGAACAATCGAAATACTGTTCAGCATGGTTTAGTCACTGTATTTTGTACCCTTTACGACTTGGGCCCCCGTTCCCCAATGATGCCCGAACTCTAAGTGCCAAGGCCAATTTAGAGCCCAATTAGATATCAAATTGACTTAAGGAGTGTTAAAATGGAAAATATAACTTTTTAATGAGCAAAAATCTATTTTTGGAAATGAATAACCAAAGAGGCCCTCGGCCCATGTATGAGGGCAGCAGCCTGCATATGCGGGCAAAGCATGTGAATGCAAGCACACTTTAGCATACGTAGCTAGGGTTTCAGAAACATAAAAAAGACAAGTTTTCTGCAATAATAGTTGAGGTTTGGATTGAATCCCACATCATCTGGGAGCTGTTCTAAATCCCATTTTTTCCAATATATAAAACCTTACATGGTACATTTTCAAAACACACAGAAATCCCATGGGAAAAATACAAGATTTACTAGAAAATAGTAAATCAAAAAGGATTTTTTTCACAAAACACCCTCAAGTCAATTTTGTTTGATTGGGACTTTTTCTGGCCCCAATCCTTTTAGTTTAACGTTGCTAATCACTTTCTTATTGGTTTGTGAATAGATTTGACTGAAGGGTACAGTCAAAATCAAGGTAGGAAAGTTTTTGTGTGAGGTATCTAGTCTAAACTTTTCTTTTTCCTTTCTTTCATTTTTTGCTTTTAAATCTTTTTGTTTTCTTTATTTTTTTGTTATAATACGTTTTAATACGTTTTTCTAGTTTAGGTTTGTATGGTTGTATGTTTAAAATGCATGTTAGGTTGTTAGAATTTTAGTTTTGAGGTTCTGCCATGTTTTTGGTTTTTTTAGGGTGTCTGGGCAAGAACCTGCGTACGCATAATTTTGCTTACACATGCAGGCTTGATTATGCGCATGTAGACTTGTTCTTGCGTGCACAAACCATTGCCAAGAAACCCTAATTTTTGTTATTGTTTGTTTTGCTTCGGCTTTCACATGTTTGTTTTGTTTAGTTTCTTTTCCACGTTTTTATGCTTCCAAAGTTCTTGTTTTATATGTTTTGTTTGCTTGGTTTGCTATCTCATGTTAGAATTAGGGTTTGTTTAGTATTTGCTTTATTTCAATGCCATAATCATGCATTCATATGCTCATGCATAATGCCATAGGTGCTGAGTTGTTGAAAGGTAAGTCATGCATTGGTATGAACATGCGTTTGATGATGTATATTGTTTGAATATTTGTTTTGTGTCTTTTAATTCCAATTACATACTTTATATAATTTTGTGATTGCCATGATTGAGTTGCTATCTTGTTTTAGATGTATGATATGATAGGGTTTTCATATGCTAAATGAATGCTAGGGTTTGTATATGTGTGTGGTTTGGTTTCTTATTGCTTAATAGATAGATAGGTATGTGTTTTGGGATAATGATGCAATGTTGTATGCTTAGATGTATGCTAGTGTGTGTGTGTGTGTGTGTGTGTGTGTGTGTGTAAGTATAGATACAAGTGTTGAACATGTTTTTAATGAGGTTAAGACGTAGGACACAATGATGGGAGGCTTACCTTAGGGTTGGGCAGTCTTGGGTGCCTAACACCTTCCCAAGAATGTACCTAAACTCCGAACCCATATCTCTGGTAGTAAGATCAATGGTCCTTCCCCGAGAGGACTCTCTATATATGGTTCTTAGACCATCGTAAAAACTAAGGGGCGACTCCCCCTAATGTCCACACATAGGGAAGCCAACAAATTTGCTTTATATATTTTTGAAGCATCAAGATCCTATTTGAATGAGTTCCAAAGCTACTGCGAGCTTCCACGCCCTCGTCAACCCCATGCTTTCAGCTTGTGGAGGCCACCTTCACTCGAATGACACAATGTCCATGTTGATGGAGTTGTTTTTAAAGAGTTAGGACATTGTGGGATCAGGGTAGTGGTTCGAAATGACAAAGGATAAATAATATGAGCTCTTAGCAAATTACACCCACATCCACTTAGTGCTCTAGAGCTTGAAGCCAAAGCTACTTAAATTGGCACAATCTTTGCCTGGGAGTTGGGCCTTAGAAAGATCACCTCGAAAGGGACTCCCAAACTATCATGAATGCCATTGCTAACCATGACCTATGTAACACCCGTCTCATTTAAATTTAATTTAATTGCTTCTAGAGAGTAGATTTGATAAATTGCTTAGTTTGTTTTGGAGGAGATATTATTTTATATTGTGATTTCTATAATAATAATAATAATAAGGGGTAACGTGAATAATTATTTTGTGGTGTATTTAAATTTAACTTTTGGTCTCCTTATCAGTTAAGGAAAAGGATAAGAGACTAAAACCTACTTGGACTAGGAGTTTAATTGTTATTGGAATTCTTTAGGGTTTTAGCCTATTTAAAACAACCTTATAATGAGTTTAGTGGAAAGGTAGGTCTTGGAAGTTTATTTTAGTGTAGTGGGCTTCTAAATTTTCAGCCCAACTGAAATTAGCCTTATCATGGAATAGGCTTCTAAACTTTCAGCCCAAGTGCAACAGCTTTATAATGAAAATTAAAATTAGGGTTTCCTATGTGAAAGGTGGAGAAAGAGACCCTTGAAACTAGAAGCGGCTGTGAAAGAAATTCTGCCAAACTGACAAGGCGACATCAAGGTAACTTTCAGCAAACTGATATTTGATTTTTGTGTATCATAGATTAGGGAGGCGGGTTGTCTATCTCTTAAAACATAGGGTTTATATTATTATATTTTATTAGCTTGAAATCGCTAGATTATTAGTTTACGATTTCTGGAAGTTCTATGTTAGTTCTGTGTTATAATTTAATTACGTGTTGGGCATCTATATATATATACTCTTATGTGTAAAGAGTAAGGAGTTAAGAATGCATTGTACGTAGATTGGAGGTCTTACGAATTCATGATCACTAATATATCAATTGAGACCGATTTTCCCAATGCCATTAACTTATATGAAATATGATGTTTTCGGATTCAGACCAAGGATGAACAATTGTGTTGGTTATTATATTGTATTTAGTGGCATTTGACTATTGGCTAGTGGTACAAGTATAATTGTATAGTAAATGTGTACTATTGTTAGTCTTGATTCGATATAATTATATGTTATCAAGGATTCAAGGCCTAACTTCATGATTTGATTAATATATATATACACTATTTGTAGAGAGGAAAGAATTTAACAAGTGGTTATATATATTGATTGATGAGTCATACAACTACATGTGATCTAATGCCCCATTGAAATCAAATTTCCTATATCCAATTTACATACACTATCATGAGATGTAAGTATTATTGGTGCTGGTGGGTTAATTCGGATCTGGTGGTAATGAATTTAATACTAAGGGCCTTTGGTTAGAAACATGGTTAGGTTCTAATATGTAATTATGTATATATGGGCCCATGTGTGATTTTAGAAAAGGATAGCACTAATGTTTATATAAAAGTGTAAGTATGGCTTAACGTAGCAAAAATATCTATTTGTGTATTAGGTTCAAGTGACATCAGTTTGGATAGTTGAGATCTATCGTGTCTTGGTGATTTGAGGTAAGTAGACTTCAACACATGACGTCTCTCAAGACGTATATATTTTTATATATATATATATATATATATATAATTGTGGTAAAAATATATTTATATATATATACATACACATAATTGCAAAAGTGAAGTTTCAAAGACTTATACCATTGTTAGTGCTTTATACATACTCAAACTCTATTATTTATTGTATATTATTGTGAAACTGTATATGTCAAGAGTGTTTCAAATGGTCAACTAGACAGTCTGCAACCTTTGCCAACACAGGGTTAAGTGTTGGTCTTCGGCCGAAGTAGTGTTAGTGTGGTGTGGTGCAGTGTTATTGTTGCTCTTCGGAGTTAGTGTTGCCTCTTTGAGGTTAGTGTTATTGTTCCCATGGGAAATCACCCACCGAGTGTTTAGCAGCTTTTGTCTATGTTTGACTAATATTTTTCATATTGAATTACTGTTTATTTGCTACTGTTCTTTTAGGTGAAAAAGTGTTTATTTTCAAAATAAAGTGTTTCTACCTATTTGGTGCATATTGGCATATTAATGTGGTTATTATTGTATTAATGTTTACAGCGTTATAGTGATATATTTTATTTTCACAGCTTTATGGAATAAATTATATTACAGTTTAAACTAATTGTAATTGTATTGTGAGGACTATATTTTGTCAAAAATATTATCGTTTTGTTTTGGAAGACATCCTCATGTTTGTAGTCTCTTATTGAGCCTTTAGCTCACCCCTTTTTCCATCCTTTCAGATTAGAGTTATGGAGTGTCTTTTGGTGGTAGATCAGTGGAGCCTTAGATTGATGACTGCGTTTGGAGCTTGGATAGTTGCTGAGTTGTTTTAGTAAAATTGTTTCAGGACAATGAGATATTTTTTTGGAACTATGTTGAGATGTTATCTGGAGATTTTTCATACAAGAATAATATTGTTGTTTTGTTTTATGGATTATTAAGGAACTCTGATGATATTATAGAAGTTTATTTGAGGATTAATATTACGCTCGGTTCCATTATATCATTGTTGATTATTTCTAAGACAAGTTAAACATCTAAATCCTTGCTTTGGGTTTGGGGTGTTACAACCTAGGTCCAATTCAAGTCCAACAACTATTTACTGGTATAAAATCCTGGGAATCCAAGTTTAAAGCATGGAAGTCTTCTTTCACATGCAAAGAAAGGAATAAGGTAGCTCACCTTATCAGAAGGGCAAGTCTAATATTGCAAGCTGAGATGAACAAGTACTAAAATGTGGAGAGACAATCCTTCAAGAAAAGAGGCAGGGGTCCAAAACAGAGGAGTGGAAGGATTGCATTAGTTATAGTAATACGACAGGCCTTTAGTCCAAAACAGCTTGTGTGACTTGTAGTTTAGGATTAGTTCATTTCTGTAGTTTAGTAGTTATTTATACATGTACACGTGTAATGATTTGGTTGGTTATACAACTTAGATCTATATAATGAGGAGTTAGTTAAAAGTTCGTTTTTGCTTCAGCTCTTGTATCAACACTAATATATAATAGCTCTTGTACAATCATTTTCTAATTAATGCAATCAGAGTTCTCTTTCACAAATTCTCACATGGTATCAGAGCATTCTGTTTTCTTCTAGAATTTTCTTGTGTTTTAGCTTCGTTTTCTTTTCACTTTTAAGGTCCGTCAATGGCGGATCCAACACAATCTGTCACAATCTCACAGTTTGTCACAACCATTGATGAGTCTCACCCATTCTTCTTTTTGCACTATGGAGAGAATCTAGGCGTAATTCTTGTGAGTCAGCCTCTAGTCAACAACAATTACCATAGTTGGGCAAAGTCAATGCAAAGAGCTTTGGGACCAAAGAGCAAATTACGATTCATTGATGGAAATCTCTCTTTGACTCCATCCATGGCAAAGAATCATTTGCTTGTTCAAGCCTGGACTACGTGTAATAATATGATGATTTCTTGGATTCTTAATTGTGTTTCTCCCTAAATTCTTGCAAGTGTTTTTTACAAAAACACTGCTTTGGAGGTGTGGACAGATTTGAAGAATCAATTTTCTTAGAAAAATGGACCAAGACTCTTCCAACTTTAGAAACAACTTGCAAAAATCGCATAAGGAGAGCTCTCTATCATAAATAATTTCACTCAGCTAAATGTTCTATGGGATGAGATTAAGAATTACAGAGCTTTGCCTTGTTGCACCTGTGGTTCTTGCAAGTGCTCAATCAATGAGAAGCTAACTCAATATCAATTGCAAGATTCTGTGATGCAATTTTGATGGGACTGAAGGAATCATATAGTCAGATTCGAGGACAGATACTTCTTATTGATCCTTTGCCTTCAATCAACAAAGTGTATTCTTTGTTGATTCAAGATGAGAGTCAGAGGTTCATTGGCCACTCAACTGGGACTTATGTTGAATCTACTGCATTAGCATCTTAATCAACAGCAGGATCTGCCAATCTTACTTATGGAAATGCTTATGGAAGTGGTCCAATAGGGAAAGGCAGCAAGAATAAGGGCAGGGATAGACCTATATGCAATCATTGTAGAATCACAAGGCATATCATGGAGAAATGCTACAAGCTCCATGGGTATCCTCCTAGATTTAAGGCCAAGGGAAAGAATCCAAAGGATAATCAAGTTGCTAGGCTTGAGTTTGGAGTTGTTCTTGGTGGTGTGGAGTCAGACCTTATGCCTATGCAGTAGCCTTATCCTCCACAAGCTTTTCCATTTACTCCAAATTAGTATCAAAGACTATTGGCTTTAATTGGGGGTCTACGCAATGGTTTTTAGGCTCAGGGAAGCAATGTAGCACTAGAAACTACTCAACTAGCAATGGCTAACAGTGTTTCAGTCACTACTCCACTTGTAAGCAAATCTTGCAACTTGAAACATTTTTTTTTTGCTGCTAAGGTAGTAAATAGGAATGCTTATAGTTGCAACACTTGGGTTTTAGATACAGGTGCCACTGACCACATAATCTGTTTTGCTACTTTACTTACCACTATAACTAGCCCCATTCCATTATTGAATTACCTAATGGAGAAAGTGCTCAAGGTACTCACATTGGCACAGTCCAACTTTCTGCTACTTTGATCCTGCTACTTTGATCCTAGATAATGTACTTTGTGTCCCTTCTTTCTCTTTTAATTCGTTGTCCATAACCAAACTTACTTAGAAATTTCCATATTGCCTTGTTTTCCTTTCTCAATTTTGTTTCATTCAAGACCTTTTATCTTGGAAGACAATTGGAATAAGTGAAGTGCATCATGGACTCTACTTGCTACAAAGATCAGATTGTGTTAGTCCTTCTTCTTTGTTAGATCATCTCATCAAGCACAAGCTTGGTTTCTCTTCTCATTTTGTCAATGCTGTTAGTAGCATGCTTAGAATTTGGCACTTTAGGTTAGGTCATCCTTCCTTAAATAAGCTAGTATCTTTACAAGATAGTCTATCTATTTCCTTTGACACTTGTACTGATATTTGCAATATATGTCCAATGGCAAAACAGAAAAGTTTACCCTTTCCTTTTAATAACAATTTCTCTGATTCACCTTTTGATCTTGTTCATGTAAATATATGGGGGCCTTACTCAATGCCTACTCATGATGGTTTCAAATATTTTCTCTCTATTGTTGATGATGCAACTAAATGTACTAGGATATACCTGTTGAAAGCTAAATCTGATGCTAGAGCTCATTTAATTTCTTTTCACAAAATGGTACAAACTTAATTTAAGGCAAATATCAAGTCTATAAGATTTGTTAATGGCCAAGAATTTGCTATGTCTAAATTTTATTCTAACCATGGTATTATCCATCAGAGAAGTTGTGTTTACACTCTATAGCAGAATTCTATTGTGGAGAGAAAACATCAACATCTCTCATCTGTTGCTAGGGCATTAAGAATTCAGTCCAATGTTCCTTTGTGCTATTGGGGGGACTACATTCTCACTACCACTCACATCATTAATAGGTTCCCATCCCATTTTACAGAAAAAGTCTCCTTTTGAACTTCTTTTTCATATTCAGCCTTCTTATGCTCATTTAAGGGTGTTTGGGTGCTTGTGTTATGCATCCACTATTTCTGTCCATAGAGACAAATTTCAACCTAGAGCCCAGCTTTGTGTCTTACTAAGTTATCCACCTGCAACTAAAGGCTATAAACTTTTGAATCTTGTTTCTAAACAAGTGTTTCTATCTAGGGATGTTGTGTTTCATGAACATATCTTTCCTATTCACTCCCTTGATTTTTTCTACTCCACTCCTTCCCATGTTCCTGCTACATTTCCTTCTATAGCTGAGTCCACTTCCACATGTGAGAGACCGCGCCCCCGGCCCCCTTTTTTATATAGGTGTGTTGGGCCAAACCCACGTGAATGGGTGGAGTCGTGTTATTGCCTCTCAAAATGGAGGTTCGACTAGTAATATTTTCCCCTTTAGATTAAGGGTTTTACAATGGAGTCGTCACTTATTTAATTATTGGAAAAATAAGAAAACCGTAATTGAAAAATTCCTCATTTTATTAATTTGAAATTGAATTTACATTGATCATAGGAAAATTACATGGCTTTGGTCCTAGATACAATCTGAGATAAAGTACATGGCTTTGGTCCTAGATACAATCTGAGATAAAGTACATGGCTTTGTTTCCTAGTTACAATCTAGAAATTGAAAATTGCATGGATAAGCATTGGTCTACTAACCCTTGATCTAAGTTCAGAGGCTATGTTACAAGGTGGGAAGGTGTTAGGCACCCACCTTGCCCGGTGAAACCGGTCTTCTAGACTATGATGGCCAACATTCATATCACATCATCCAATATGTAAGTCAATCAATTTGAATTTAAAGTGTGTGCATGTGATAAACCCTAATTCAATTTATTAGCATTGCATATGGATTGAAAAATAGATTCTAGTGAATGTGTGTGTATGGTGATATTCTAGATTCAAGGATTTGAAAGAATTACAAAACAAACATGTTTTTCATATTTTTGATATGAGTTTAAGATCTAAATTAGTGTTTATGCATGAACATGTAAAGAACAACCAAGAGCATGTGAAGAACACATAAGAACATTTAAGAACATTCAAACATATTTAAGAGAATTTAAATAGTTACTCTCATGCTTTAATCCTAAATTCTCATCATGGCAACACAAAAAACAAGTTAGGGAAAGAAATTATACCTTCATGCAAGATCCATATGGTGGAGGAGGAGACCCTTGGTAGAGGTCCTAAGGGTGGAGGGAAAGAAGAGTTAGGAGAGGAAGAGTGAGTCTTAATCAATACCTTGAGTCTCAGGAAGACCAAGATATGACAAGACTACTCAACTTCACTAGAACTCAAGAGAGGGGAAGAGAGGGGGTTTTTTTGTGTGTCCATGAAATGAAGGAGATGGGGGTTTATATAGTAATAGTGGAGCAAATATGAATGGAAGGCCATTAATGAGGGTTGACAAAGAATCATGAACCTAGACCTCATTTTAGCCTTTGGGGAAATCTGATACATTAAATGGAAAGATTGGTAGGAGTGAGGAGCAAGGCAAAATTCGGTTTTCCCGTAGTTGCTGTAACAGCTTGTGGAGCCAACTTCGAAAGATCATATCTGACTCAATTCTGATTGGAATTGTTTCGTTCTTGTGCTCAAATTGAAGCCCCGGATGTCTAGTTTCTGGGAAAATTAACTTCATTCACAGATTCAAAATATTCTGAGAGATATTGATGAAATGGTGAGCAAAAGTCATTTGTTAGAAAATGGTTTCAGCACAATTAACATTAATAGGTCCCATATTAGCTCCCAATTAACATTAAATGGCTCCAATCACTCCCATTTCAGACTTAATTGGTCCCAAATTTACTCTAATTAAAAGATAATTGCACAAATTACTCATTGAATAATTAATGCTTAACTATCTAATTAATTAGGTGTGTGCAACCTTACCATAAAATGTAGTCCTAACCAATCAAATTATGACACATCATTGATCTCAAATTGATTATACTTATAACCAATCAAAATCAATTGCTCATAATCACATATAGTCGGACTCAACATGTGATAGTGCATCTCAGCCATTAAAACTTGATTTGATGATAACTTTCAATCTTGTGGTCCGATTAGGGCTTACGACCAATCGATTTGATTGTTATAACATTAAGATCATTTTGGTGGAATGAGATTAAGGATATAATGACCAGAATCAAGAAGTATATTTCCAAGAAAAAATTACCCTTTTACCCTCCATGTGAGGTTAAATGCAGGTTGCAAAATGGGGTGTCAACACCACACTCACTTGTCTGCCTTGGATTCTACACCTGTGTACCATGATTCTTCTTTCCATGATCCACATTTTGCACCTGATGTTGATTTTAATTCTGACATTGAAGATGATGTTATTGATCTTCCTGGTTAAGTCAGTCCAACACAAGATACCTTATCAACTTCTACACCTTCTGTTGAGTCTACTCCTCCCTCAAATGATTCCAACATAGTTCAAAATGACATTCCACCTTCCCTAAGTCATCCTTCCTCATCTGAGTCAACTTCCACTGCTTCATCTTAGCCTACACTTCCTTCACAGACCGTTAGAAGATCCATTAGAGTGTCTACAAAACCTTCTTATTTGCAATCTAATCATTGCAATCAAGTGAGTTCTTCCTTCATCAATCCAGTCACTCTAAAGAAAGGTACATCTCACCCTATTCAGAATTTCCTTTCCTATTCACATTTATCTACTTCCAATAAGCATTTTTGCAATTCAATCTCTTCAATTGTGGAACCTAGTACTTATGCTAAAGCTGTTAAAGATCCCAAGTGGAGAGAGGCCACGACAGCTAAGATTGCTGCTCTTGAGGCTAATTAGACTTGGTCCCTCACTTCTTTGCCTCCTCATAAGAAACCAATAGGGTGTAAGTGGGTTTACAAAGTTAAGTATAAGGCTGATGGTACTGTTGAAAGATACAGAGCAAAGTTAGTTGCAAAAGGTTTTACACAAAGGGAGGGGCTAGATTATAAAAAAACCCTTCTCTCTAGTAGCCAAAATGGTTTCCATTAAGGCCTTACTTGTAGTGGTTGCAGTGAAAGGGTGGCCTTTATCTCAACTTGATGTCAACAATGCATTTTTGTATGGTGACCTTGATGAAGAGGTTTACATGGTCTTGCCCCCATGCTTTCACAGCAAGGGGGAGGTTGTTTATAAGCTTAACAAATCATTGTTTAGCCTCAAGCAGGCATCTGGGCAATGGTTTTCCAAGTTTTCTCATGTCTTGATTCAACTAGGCTTTCATCAGTCTAAAACTGATTACTCTTTGTTCATAAGAGGCAGCCCTGGTTCATTTATTGCTTTATTGGTGTATGTGGATGATGTCCTCATTATCAATGATAATGCTCAAGCAGTGGCAGATCTCAAGGTGTTGCTAGATAAGCAGTTTAAGCTTAAAGACTTTGGACAGTTGAAATTTTTCTTAGGCTTGGAGGTGGCAAGGTCTAAGGAAGGTATAAGTCTTCGCCAAAGGAAATATGCCTTGGAGTTATTGGAAGATGCAGGTGTGAGAAACCGTAGGGGTGCTCTTAAAAAAGAGATTTGGGTGCTTTAAGGCACCTCTCTTTTTGGATAAGTGGTGTGGAGTTGCCATTTATTTTTTTATACAAAAAAAATTAGAAAAAATAAATACAATTACATATTCAAAATACGTCAAATGTCATTGATTGAATAAAAAAATGTACAATTTGGTAGATTAACCTTACAAGGCTTTGGTCCTAGTTACAATCTATGCAAAAAAAAAAATAAATAAATAAATACAAAGCTTTGGTCCTAATTACATTCTACCAATGGAGAATCTTCATGCAATTGTTTCAAGACTGATTAACAAACGTACTCATGGAGTGACTGACAACATGCAAAAGAATTTTGGTTTAGCTCTTTGCTTCATGGGAGAAGTTTTGCTTTGCTTTGGAACTCCTGGTTTTGTGGATGCTCAGGCTATTGGTATTGTGAGTCAAATTAAGGATGGTGATAATCCTATTTCTTTGATCTTGGTAGAAACTCTTTTAGGATTGGATTCTGTATTTCTTGGTGGAGAGTCACAACGCTTTCTTGGGAGTCCCTTGACTTTGCAAATATGGTTGATGGAAAAACTAGACATGATTTCCATGCCTACTGTTATTGATTATGGTCCTGGCAATTTCCTCAGTAGGACTGTCCTAAAAACCGAATGTCAAACTGAAAGCGACTGGGTGAAATTTCTTAACAAGAAATCCAGTGTCTCAATTCGATGGAATTGTTATTGGTGGAAGTGTCCACCTCCTTTGTTGCGATCCCTTGGATCAGATCACATCTTCATAGTCGGGTTAAGGAAGGCAACTTTCTATAAGGCTGATAGACTTTTGAGACAATTCCAATATGAGCAGAGAATGCCTGGTGGAAAAGGAAGAAAACCTTTCACTCCTGTGAACACAAATCCTACTTCTACAAGAAACATGTTGGGCTTAGAGATGGCTAACCGAGTGGATCAATCTTTTGTTAAGGTTCACTTTCATAGGATGACCACAAAATGTTCTAACTAGTTGGTGAACAAAATTGTGGATAAGGAGGCTGACATGGTTGCCATGAAAAAACAATTTCTCAGGGACAAACAAGAAAAACATGAGACTGACAACTATGACTTTAGAAGGAGGGACAAAGATGACAAAGTACCTAGCACAGATGAAACCAATGAACAACCAAAAAAGAAAAGACTGAAGAAAGAAAGATCTTCCTATTTTTGGCTTTGGACATGTTTATTTTAAAAGTTGATGTGAAACTCTTAGGTTTAGGAATTATTTAGGACTTTCAGGTTAAGGGTTCTATTTAGGATTTAGGTTTTTAGGGTTTGGTTTTTTTATAGTTTGGTTTAAGGTTTGGGTTTTGATTTCTTTGTAATGGCATGGTTTAATGGAATGATTAGATTTTGAAAACTTTTTTTTTTTTTTTTTTGCTTAATAGGTAAATGGTGGGTTTGGGGAAGTTGTGACCGGACTAATATATGGTTGCCTACGTACCTCCTTGGAAGAAGGACCAGGTCATCACGTAGTTCATTTTATTTGCCTTAACTTTTGCCTAGGCCACCTTTTCGGGTTTTCAACCTACCCTTTTTTCTTCTTTTTTTTCTTTTTTTCTTTTTTCTTTTGTGATGCCCTAATTTTTGCCCAAACCGCCCTTTCGGGTTTTCAACCTACCCTTTTTTTTTCTTTTTTCTTTTTTTTTTTCCTTTTTTCTTTTTTGTTTTTGTGATGCCCTAATTTTTGCCTAAACCGCCCTTTCGGGTTTTTAGCCTAGCGAGCTCTTTTTTTTTTTTTTTCCTTTTTTTTCCTTTTTTTACTGAACCTAGGAAAGGAAATAACATAATTTACAACCACTTCAGACATGGTGTTTTTTGGCTACCACCTCAGACGTGGTATTTCTTCAATTGATCTATATTGGTTGGCTCAGTAAAAAAGGTTTACATCTAAATCCATCAACCTTACTTCTCCGCCTAAGTATATCTGCTTGATAATATATGGACCTGCCCAATTATGCTTAAATTTCCCGTTTGTCTCTTGAATTGGGGTTCAAATCTCTTTAGCACTAAATCCCCCAACTTCAAATCTCTAGTTCTCACTTTTTTGTCAAAAGCTTTTCTAAGTCTCATTTGATAACCTTGAATGTGATACAAGGCCTTAAGTCTCTTCTCATCCGTCATGTATAATTGGTCATATCTACTTTACAGCCAATCTACCTCATGGATTTCACTCTCCAGTACTGTTCTCAATGAACGGTCACCCATTTCAATGGGAAGGACTGCTTCCATCCCATACACCAAGGAATAAGGAATGGCTTCTGTGGAAGACCGAATTGATGTCCTATAGCCCTAAAGTGCATAGGGTAATTGTAAATGCCAATCCTTGTAATTTTTCGTGCTCTTCTTCAGAATTCGCCCTATATTTTTTTTTGCATCCTCAACTGCTCCATTAGTTTGAGGACAGTAGGGGGAGAATTTATGGTGCTGAATATTGAACTGTCGAAGTAGCTTCTCTGTTTCTCCCTTGAAAAGCAGCCCATTGTTGAAGAAAATTTCATGCGGTACCCCATATCTATAAATGATATTAGTTTGAATAAACTGAGTAACTTTCTTCAAGTTCAAAACCTTGAATGAGGCAGCTTCCACCCATTTAGTGAAATAATCAATAGCAACTAGTATAAATTCATGGCCATTGGATGCTAGTAGGTGAATCTTCCCAATAATATCTATTCCCTTTGTAGAGAATGGCTAGGGTGAAGTCATGGTGTGTAACAGCATAGGTGGCATGTGCTTTAGATCTCCATGGACTTGGCATTAATGGCACTTCCGAACATGAGCTGAGCAGTCTACTTCCATAGTAGTCCAATAATAACCTCGTCTCATTATTTTTCGTAGAGAAGCAGAACCCATTTAGTTGTTTTCCCATCTTGCACAGGCTTTTCCATCAAGTATTTCAAAGAGTCCATTCTTGCAATCAATAAGACCTTGAAAGCAAGCATATAATGTCTGAGCTTACGGGTTGCCCGTACAAGTGCTGCACATGTCTTCTAAAGTGGTTAAGACTTCTCTTCATAAGCCAACATCTTCTTACTAATGTAATAAATCGCATTCTCCTTCCTAGACTCCTCTAGGTATTGAGCAAGCAAAGCCCCCATTGCTGTACCAGGAGTTGTGAGATACAACAATAATGGCTTTTCAAGTATCAGTGGAACTAATATTGGTGGCTTCATCAGATAATTCTTAATCTTCTCAAAAGCTTCGTAACATTTTTCATTCCATACTATGGGAACTTCTTTCTTGAATAGTCAGAAAAGTGGCTCACAAGTCAAGGTGAGCTGGGCTATGAATCTGCTAATGTATTGTATCCCCCCTAAAAACCCTTGGATCTCCTTCTCAATCATCTCTACAATTGCCTTAATTTTGTCAGGACCAACTTCAATCCACCTCTAACTTACCATAAACCCTAATAGCTTTCCGGATGTTACGCCAAAAGTGCACTTCTTTGGATTTAGCCGCAACTTATAGAATTGGATTCTTTCAAAGAACTTTCGTAAAGTTGGTATACGCCCTTCACGGTCTTTGGACTTCACTATCATGTCATTCACATAGACTTCAACTTCTTTGTGTATCAAATCATGCAACAGAGTATTGGCTACACGTTGGTAAGTGGCACCAGCATTCTTAAGGCCAAATGGCATGACCTAGTAGCAATACGTCCCCCATGGAGTAATGAAGGAAGTTTTCTCTATATCTTCCAAGGCCATCTTTATCTGATTGTATCCTAAAAAACCATCCATAAATGACAACAAGGCATGTCCTGCTGTGTTATCAACTAGGATGTTAATGTTAGGCAAGGGAAAATCATCTTTCAGGCTAGCCTTATTAAGATCTCAAAATCTATACACATTTTCACTTTCCCATCCTTCTTCGGCACTGGAACCACATTAGCTAACCATCTAGGTATTTGACCACTCTTAGAAATCCTGCATTGTACTGTTTCTCAACTTCTTCTTTGATCTTGAGAGTCCACACTAGCATCATTATTCTCAACTTCTGCTTGACTGGCTTCATGGTTGGATCTGTTGGAATGCAATGATGCACTATTTTTGTATCAATCCCAGACATGTCTTCGTATGACCATGCAAATACTTCTTTGAATTTTGTCAGTAGGCTAACTAATGCATCTTTCTTAGAGGAGATTAAAGTGTTGCCCAACTGTATCATGTTAGGTTCATTATCAGTTCCCAAGTTCACAAGTTAGGTTTCTTCTTTTATAGGTTCTACATGCCCTTGTTTTAATTTCTTATTATTAAGAGTTTCTTTACCAATTTTAGAAATAAAAAAATTTTAAGCCAACAAATAAGAAGAATTAGAAATCATATTTTAAGGAAGAGAGTTCTCAACAAACTTAACAGACTCAACAGAAACAGACACTATAGGAACACGATCACAAACAGACTCAACAAGAACAATAATACTAGCAGAAATAGACTCAATAGGGATAGAAACAATATTTTTGGCAAGAGTGATTGGCTTAATGGTCTTGATCTTCTTAACAGAGTCTTCCATGGGGTGGGCAACTCCCTCCCATGCCCAATTCCCTCCCATGCCCAATTCTTCAACTTGGTTGTAGTTTCAACGATGGTAGATGGCTCCCAGTGAGTTTCTTCTTCCCTCAGCATCAATACCATGGGGTCTTCATCCATATAATCCATTCCTTTACCATCAATCTCCATATCTATGGCCTTATCAATCACATAAGCATCCAGACGCTCTATACTGTCCATTCACTCAACAAACAGATCTTGCTTTTCTTTCTTGCTTGAAAAGATGTATTGGGGGAGGTATTCTGACTCATTCTTGCCCATCCTCTCATCTTCATCTTCAAGATTCTCCAGTGTTAAGTTTCTGAAACTATGGATCATCAGCTTTCTGTCTAGGGTGGCCAATCTAGCATCTATGTCATCTTCTTCTTCAGTGTATGGGGTCAGTGAGCCAAGTTCTGAATTGTGGAATGACCCTAGCTCAGGAATTTCTCTACCATGCTTGTTATATTGAGGGCTTGGCATTGAACTAACACCAGTACTGCAACTCCAATCTAAGGGCTGCCCATAAAGGTAATCATCATAATCTATATCATCAGCCTCTTTATCTTCAACTTCCACCTCATCTCCTACAACTCCCAACACATTTTCTAGCTCATTTTCTTCACTTTCAGCACCATTCTCCATATCTATAGGTTTATGGTGTGCTGTCGCAGGCAACCAAAAATAAAACCTATACTCCTAAAAATATATGTAATAGTGCAAGTAAGGATCATTCCCACTGAGAGTATCTAGCCTAATTTTATGCTACGTGAACAAGGACCGGAGGGGGGAGGGGGTTAAGTATAAGGAAAAGAATTTTACGAAAAACAACTAAGGAACAATTTAAATCAAAGTATCAAAATCAATCAAGAGAACAAACCTTGGTCTAAGTCAACATTTACCATCAAAATATTATAATTGATCATCAATGCAAGAATAAATCAATTCACACTTTGAATATTCACCATTGAGACTATTTTCCTATTTCTCCTTAGTTGCAGTTAATTAGAAAACAAGCGATCTAATAAACCCTAACTACTAAACAACCCAAGACAAGCGCTAGAGGTTTAATCTAGTAGCAGTCTTAACAATTAGAGAGATCGATGAAACTAAACAACACAAGCACAAGTGGTTGTATATAATTTAGTCGAGTGTTCTTCCTAAGATCTAATAATTTCTGACACAGCAAATCATTAAATCTTGGTCGCTTCAAAAATTAGAGAGATCAAATAATTACGGATTTGATATCTAACCTAGCAGTAGATTGCAATGAATAATAAACTAGTAAGCCTGCTAGTAATTAAACGAGACAATCATGAAAATACTCGTGAGACAGTAGCGAGACTCTCTGCATGAAATGACAAAATTTTTATTTCCCTTAATCTGCTTTCGTGGGAAGCTCTAAGTCGCGAGCTTCTTACGAAACTGCCTCTGAACTAGTTTTTGAAGAAAAACAAAAAAATGCATTTTGAACAAAAACTAAAGACACGAAAGTATAAAATCACTTTCAAATACATATAAATCACTCAAAAATCTTTTTGGGTTTGATCGGCAAGCAATTGAGCATACACATCACATTTGAACATGTACAATCACACAAATGAGATACGCATTAATTGAATCAAAGTCTTGTGTGTTGTGGGTGAGTATCAAATGTGGAATAATCATTAGACCAGAGTGAAGCTTCAATGATCAATTCAATCAAGTTATACACAACTGATACTAAGTCAAGAGGTCTATCTCAATTATAGAAATAAACATATATGACCTCCTACAAGAACATGATTACAAATCTTAGAAGCTTTTCATTTGGCTTCTGAATAAATTATAACATTTGATCCTTTTGAACAATACATCTCATTTTTCGAGATCGGTGCTTAAAATTTTTGATATTTCAACATTGAGTGATAGCCTTTGGCTATTTGAGCACCATACATTTCAATACAAAAGTCGCTTTCCCTTTTTCCTAGTTAAATACTAGTATGTGCGACAAGCTTTTGCAGCTCATAATCTCTTTTTCATTTTGAGATTTACATTTGGTGAGTTCTATTGCAAAAACATAAAAATAAAGGTGGGAAGAGATATAGGCACAAGTCTATGCAAGTATCAAGACCAACAAGACAATTGACCAATCATTCATGACAAGCTTGAAGATCTATTTACAACAATCACACATAGTTTTCAAGATTTCTCTTACAAAGATATATGTGCATACAAAATAAGCTAGGCTCGTAAATGAACTACGCCATAAGTACGAAGGTACTAGGCCAAACTCACATGTGATATACACAACATAAGCGATCAAACTTTTTGAAGATTTTTCAATTTTTATGGGTTTTTGAATTTTTGAACACACTCAAAAACAGAACAAGAAAAATAAGATCAACAAAAACATCAAGAACAAAAAACAAGCTTGAAAAGAAACATGCTAAAATAAGAATCATAGGCAAACAACCAACCAAGGTCACAATAAATAGGAAGAATTGATGCATGGACATGATAAAATACTTATGCATGAGTACCCTTCTTCACCCACATGACACATGCGTTTAGGGTGATATCCCTAGAGGATTGGGTACTAGAGCTGTGATTCTCAAACCTTTGACTGAAGCTAGTCAAACAAGAAGTGATGGCATCAATTATCTTCATCACATCACCAACACCTGAATCAGCTTCTCGCCCTTTTGTTTGCTTGGGATTCCAATTTCCTTTTCCATGTCCACTTGATCTTTGAAAATTTGCTTTCTTTAGTGCGTGAAGTTTATAACAGTTAGGTCTTGTGTGTCCTTGAACTCCACAATGGTGGTAGAAGTATTGTACTTGAGGACCACTTTGAGATTTTGGAAGAGATTTCTCTTTACCCTTGGGTTTGGCCACAAATGCTGTTTAAGGTTTTGTTAAGACCATTTGAGCAACTCCATTTGGCTTCTTCTCCACTTTTACACACTTAACACTTGGAGTTGCTACCACTGGTTCCTTAGCCTTCACAAACTTCATCTCTTTGGACACATTTGCACTTGAACAACCCTCTCTGGTATATCCTAAACCACTTAATCAGAAAATGGCTTTTGATATGTAAGTACTTCATCAAGCTTCTCGGAGGTAACTTGCTCCACTTTAGCATTAACTTGAATCACTTCAAGCTCAAGAAACTTGATCTTAGAGTAGGCTTCAGTGAGCTTTCCATTCAGCGCCTCAACTTCACACTTTGTTTCTTTATACCTCATGAGTACACTCTTGTAATCTTGTTCAGCTCTTTTTTTTTTTTCTAATGGCTGCTTTAGCCACTCTAGTATACTCTTTGGTCTTCTCAAGTAGAGCGTTATAGGATTCTTGCAATCCCTTTGCTTCTTCATCTACCTCATTAGATTCTTCCCCAATTCCCATAGACTCTACCTCCGTGTGTTCACCGAGTCCTTCCACTAGAAGACTCAAATCTTCTGCTGAGTCTACAGGTGCAATGGCCATAAACGCAGAGTAGTTTCCTTCTCCATCACAACTTTCTTCCAAATTTGAATTTGAACCATCAGAGTCACTAAAGGTAGTTGCAAAGACTTTACCCTCTGCTTTCAAATATATAGGGCATTCTTTCTTTACATGCCCATGCCCTTTGCACTCAAAACACATAACCATTTCAGATGGTGAAGAATCTCTTGAATCTTTCTTCTTGAATTCTTTCTAGTCCTCTTTGAATTTTGAAAATTTGACCTTGTCAAAAGACTTTCTATCTCTCTTGAACTTAAGAAACTTATGGAAGTTCTTAGTAAGATATGCTATATCCTTTTCAACCTCATCCTCATCCGAGAAGTCTTAAGTAACAAATCTCTTGTTGATTGTCTTGAGAGCAAGAGATTTTCACTTCTTTTGAGATGGTAGAGATAGCTCATAGGTTTGAAGAGAAGCGATGAATTCTTGAATTTTAATTTCATCAAGATCTTTGCTCTCTTCAATGGCTGTGACCTTCGCACGAAAACTTTCTAACAATGATCGTAGAATCTTCCTCACAATCTTGGAGTCCTCTGTCTTTTCTCCCAAGTTGAACTTCCCAATCACCACTTCATTTAGTTTCCTATAGAATGAGTCGAATGACTTTTCTTCACTCATTTTCAGTTCCTCAAAGGGTGTGGTGAGCATTTGCAACTTGGTATCCTTCATCTCTTTGGTGCCTTCATAGGTAGTCTCCAAGATTTGCCACGCCTCCTTGGAAATTGTGACATGAGAGATCCTGTGAAATTCATCAGGAGAAACACTACAGAAAATAGCATTTAAAGCCTTGTTGTTAGCATTAGCTGCCATTAGAGCAGCCTTATCCCATGTGGATTTGGCAGCCTCCAGCCTAGTCCATCCTATCTCGACAGCGTCCCAAACACTATCATCGATATAGCAAAGGAATGCCCTCATACGAACTTTCCAAAAAGCATAATTACTCCCATCAAAGTATGGTGGAGCATTGAGCAATTAAGATCGGTCTATCTTAACAAGGGTCTAGGACCACTCTGCTACCAATTGAAAGCTCGGATTTGTGTTAAAAACACAAGAGCTGTTTAGACCCCCAAATAAAAGGATTACGGCTTAATTGATTTTACACTAACTTAATACTAAATTCAAAATAGTGTAAATGCGAGCGAATAAACAAACAAACTACTCTAACCCATAATCAATAAAACACAGCAGTAAATTGAAAGGTAAAAGAGTAGGGAAGAAGAATGCAAACACAAGATAACACTCCGATGTGTTATCGAAGAGGAAACCGAAGTACTTAGCGTAAAACCTCTCTGCCGCCCCCCAAGCGGTAATCGATCCATGTAAGGTTGAATTTTATCAACCATTTTGTTGGCTTTATTCCGTGCCAATTTTCTTGTATTTTCAGCATTTAGAAACCCTGTATTTAGGTGGGAATCATGTAAGGGTAGTGTGTGAGAAAGTGTGAAGAATTGCTCAAGACTATGCTGCAGAACAGGGACTCGCGATTGGACCTCACTGGTGTCTCACGACTAGCAAGCCGCCATATGTTGCACACGAGAGAAGCGTGCAGAGGAGAACTCGCGACTGGATCTCGTGGGTGGCTCGCAACTGGAAAGGCGCCAAAATCTGAACCGTCGTGCCAGCTGTCGCACTACAGGACAAAAATTTCAATCTGGCCTTTCAATTTGTTCGCGGCTTGAACTCGCAACTTAGTCAAGCCGCAAGGCCAAGCCGCCAGCCAACTCTGTTTTGTAAAATCTATCTCTTTGCATTCCAAACACCCACCAGTGTATATACCCCTTATACCCACGAAATGCAGAGAGCTTCCAAAAAGAATTTTGAGAGAAAAACCCTAGAGAAAAACAAGATTGACTCATCCACAATCTTTACCTTGTGTCTCTTCAAATTCCTCTACTCTCTTCCTCTCCGTTGCAGATCCTTGAGAGGTTCTTTAGCTAGATCCTTTTCTCACTATACCCATATCAGTGAATAGGCTCTTTGGTGTTTTGGGAAGCAGTTAGGAAGGAACCAATTCATATTAGTAGATGCTATGGACTAGTAGCGGGATCCGAGAAGCTAAAGAAGAAATAGGTTCAGTGTAACCTCATTGGAGCAAGAAGCTTGGAGGGTTTAGGTACCTGGGTAGATTAGGCTTGGAGGGTCTATTGCTGTCCTTGTATTCCAACTACATTCTTTAGTGGATTATTTGACCACTTAGAAGGCGGCGGAGAGATTTTTCGCCGAGGTCTTCGGTTTCCTTTTCGATAACATGTCTTGTGTTGTGCTTGTGTTTGCATCTCTCTTCCCTTTATCTTTGTCATTTAATTTCTATTATGGATGTGATTTTATTTGACTTAGATTTTTTATCAATTCTGTTTTAAGTTTTAGTTCATCTTCCGCACGTTTATTGTTTGATATAAAGCTTGAATTGATAATTTGAAATTTTGGGGTCTAAACGTTCATAGTGTTTTATACGCTATTTGAACTTTCAATCCACTAGAGAATAAGTTGGAGTACACGAATAACAAAAAACCCTCCAAGCCTAGTCTGCCCAATGTACTTGAGCCCTTCAAGCCCCTGATACCAACTGACTTCGCCAAGCCTTGTCTTCTTTAGCTCCCCGGATCACGCAATTCAGCCCGATTGCATCTGCCAAACATATGGCTTCTTCCAATGCTTCCCAGCAACTCCAAAACCTTACTTTTCACTCAAGATGGGTGTGGTAAGTGTTTGGGCTATCAACCTCTCAAGGATTTAGAAATGGAGAGGTAAGAATTGAGGAAAACCACAAAAGATTGTGTAGAGATTTGTGGGTATAACAATCTCTCACTCTTAAGGGTTTGTGGCTAGGGTTTTCTCTCAGAAACTCTCTCTATCATCTGTGGGTAATGTGGGAATATATAGTATGGGTACAGAAAGTGTGTACCAGATAATACAGACTGGCAGAACAGAATGTTCCGCGAGTGTCTCGCGAGAAGGCCTTAGCCGCGAACTACTCGCAAAACATAGCTGTCTCCATCTGTCTAGACTCTTCGCATTCCAGTCATGTGTAGGGCACATGTATCACTTCGTGGGATGCTTAGTCGCGAGCTACCTCCGAAAACTCTTCTGTCTTTAATTGCTTGAGTCTTCACCCTCTCTCTCTATCACACAACCCTTACAATTAAATCTCACAATAAATACAGGGGATAAAAAGATTGAGTAAAATTACAATCGAATTTGGCACGGAATAAAAGCCAACAAAACACATAGTTGTAAATTACAACTTTACAAAAACAAATTAGATCTCACAGTTTTATTGATTTCAAGGCTTCAGTTTCCTTTGACCAAGTATAAAAGTTTAGCCAAGCTAGGCCATGATGAAAACTCGAATGAGAAAATTAGAGAAGGGAGAGAGAGAGAGAGGCGTGAATGAAGTTTGATTTTTCCTCCCCTTTTTACACGTTAATTCCTTCTTTCCCAAGCTTACAAAATTTCCTAAAAATATTCTAAATAATAATATCCAAATCTGACTAATTAAGGAAAAATATTAAAAATAAAAAAAAGTCCTAATATAACTAGGAAAGTGGTGTTTTTCAGCTGGAATTTTCGTGCATCAGATCTAGAAACTTCCAAAAATAAACTGCGTCAGATTCGCGTATTAGAATTTCAGGCAAAGGAGCATTCCAGAACGTCAACAGTGCAAGTGCAGCAACTTCAAGCCCAATTTTGACGTTCATGCGACCTGTATCTCTAAAAACTCAAAACATGAAATTTGTGGAGCTGTTTCTTGGCATTCCATATCATCTTGAATCATCTCAATCAAAGCTCTGATGAAAGAGTTATGCCCAGATTACGAAGCGATGTAGAAGCTGTCCAGAATCGCCCAATTAACTTCGTTTTGCACTTAACGCCTCCATTTGCATCCTAAATCAAAATGTAAGAATAATGAGCACATTTAGGCACCAAATAAGTATAAAAGACTAAACATTAAGAGAGAAAAATATGACAATTTGCATTCTCATCAAATTCCCCCACACTTAACTTTTGCTCATCTTCGAGCAAAACTCAAATTCACTTTCCCAAAAACATCAAGGTTGCAACGCCATCAACAAAGAACAACCAAGCTTTTCAAAACTCATAAAATATTGTGAACATACATTCTTAAACAACTTACAATTACTTAGTAAGCATTTTCACTCGAAGAATGATTAAACTAAATATGTAGACGCCCACGGAAATAAACACTCAACTCTTATGTGTTTGAAGGGTATATGTTTCGCTCAAATTCATTCCAATGCAAATAATCTACCACAGGCTTGCATATCTTCTCATTCTCCACCACTGGGATCACATGCATAACACAAATCATAAGGACTTTTCAAGGGTTGTAACGGGGTTTAGGATCAGGGTGGGAAATATTTGAGAATGTAGCTTAAAAGCCATCAAAACTAGTGGAGCAAAAATGAATCAACTCAAGCTCGAATATATAAGACATGTAAAACCAATCACTCCATTCAGCAGCTTCCACAAATATATCACATGTAAACAGACCCCTTTCTTGGAATTTTAGAAGGATTTATGAACATGGACAGTTTGTAATATTAAAAGCAATTTTCTCTGTCACTTTCTTTTTCTCTTTCTTTTTTTTTTTTTTTTTTCAGAATTACATCAACAATGGAACTCACAAATTGAGAATGAAGACATGTTCCATTTTACCAGTCATAGCCATACCACAAATCTAGACACCCCCACACTTATTTCTTGCACACCCATACTTATCATAATGATGAACAATGCTCCACTAGCTCTACAGCTTGGGTAAATGCTTTGTTTTTCAGGTTTAAAGCTTGTAATGTGGGTTCACAATAAAGGGAAAAAAACAATAAAGCTCAAAAGGGTTCAACAAAGGAAAAAATTAATTACAAGGTAGGCTATTTGGCTTATATAGCTTATAACAGAGAGGGCCTTAATCATGTTCATGCATGCATGTGTCAATATGACCTCGAAGAGAATTAAGGCAAGTTCTAGAGAAACAAATCCGTGGAAGAATTGATGGAAATATACATGTTTGTATTACATACAAAACATACACAGTGGAAAGTTAACGGATCTACTTCATTCGCAATTGATAACATGTACTATGTAAATTTCAGAATTCAAGAACAAGAGAATGTACCTTGGTGTGGTGAATTTCAAAACAAAGATTAGAAGTACTCGGGAACACTTTTAATCTTCACTTCAATTCACTAACGCCCAAGAAGTGTGGTCTCTCAATCAGTTATGTGAATGTTCAAGAGAGAATGTAGGAGTGTTCAACTCTTGACAAGTCCAAAGTTACCATTAATTATATTTAATAATACTACATAAATATAATTGCACTCTAGGTCTTATTAATAAATTATATCCCAAGACTTTATTGTACATGCAACCCCTTCATAAAATATTTGTAATATTACAAAGTCATGAAAATAGACTGCCACTTTGTAGATTACTACATCTTAATCCTTGAGTACCCGATTTAATCTTTTTAAAGTTATTCATCATATATTTATGAAATCTAATTTCATAAATATATACTTTAGTAAATAGTTACTAAAGTAGTTAGGCCTAACATTCTAAATAACAAACTCATTAAACTTATCTCAAGGGAATATTTTATATCTCCGTTAAGAGATTATGAATTCCATCTTCAGAATATATGTTCCATCAACACTAAATGTGGCTGCCTAACATACTGAGGTTTTAACAGTTACTTTAGATCTCACTCCTGATATATCAAAGCAACCTACACTTCATGATCTGGTCCATTATTCTCTCAGGATTAAGAGTTCAAGTAAATATAAGTCATGAGATTTATTATTCAATTGACAATCATTAGGAGAATAATAAATCTCACAGCGGTCCAATTCAATATGTCTTAACTCTTAAGACATATCAACACATCAAGTAGAAGTCTCCACTTCCATGATCAAGACAAATCATCTTAGTTGATATGTTATAGTCTTCGCAGATGAAATGCCTAATTTCATCACCGACTACGAACTAAATTTCTGAGTTTACAAAAAACTTGTAATTTATATTTTTTGTGACTTTCTACATAAATTACATACTATGCATCTCATAGACTATGTGATAATGTCTGAATATTCATGTTACCATTATTTTAGATAATAATAAAAGAACTTTATTAATTACAACATTAAGTTATACATTAAGTTGTACACAATGTCATACATAGCATCATACAATAGAATTTAAGGGTACTAATCCCAACAAGAATATCTCACATGAAAGAATAATGAGACTGATATGGATGTGTCTGTCTAAAGGCTCAAAATCTCACTAGCTTTTGTCTACTCAATTTAGTCACTACCAATCTCAAGGAAAATGATTAGACGAATTAATTCTAAGTTGGAAGATCACTTATTCAATCATGTTATGAATTTTTCAAGCTTAATTGAATCTTGCTCATGACATACACAACCAGAAATCATTGAAAACCACAAAAACAAAGAGCAAAACTCTTTTTTATTTTTTATTTTTTTTTAATTTCAAAATTAAAACACAACCTAAATCCCCTCCCCCACTCTTAAAACTTACATTGTCCCCAAAAGGCAAAAGTAACCAAAATATAAATGCGAAAATAAAAAGATAGGAAAAAGAACTCCCCTTGGGTTGCCTCCCAAGCAGCGCCTTTGTTGATTGTCGTTGGCTCGACTCAATACTTCCTTCTTCATTTAGTATAAATTGGATCCTCAAGGTCCAATTTTGCCACATTCTCTACTTGGAAACCTTCATAGAAA